>JARHVA010009497.1:0-150000 GCA_037957365.1 Torreya grandis | reverse complement strand
AGTGAGGGAACTTGAATGCAAAATGATTATTTTTGCATTCAGGTTTCCCTTTTAATTTTTTGACACATACGTAAAGTGATCATGTTATTATCGTGATCACATTATTGTCAATATCAATAATAGAATCACATTAATAACATGATGATGTTAGTAACATGATTGTGTTATTATTCAATATAACATGATTGCTTTATTATATAATGTGATCACGTTATGGATTGCTAATCCCAAGCCTAGATTCTAATAACATAATTGTATTAATTAAATAATGTGTATGCATTAGTAATTAACATGCTCATGTTATGGGTAATGTCCATGGAATTGTCCCCCAACTCCATGCACTTACCCGAGTCTCTTTAATTTTTATTTTTCCTATAATGTGCTGCCATATCTATTTCAACACATTCATGTATTATTTATCCTAAAACACATGTATTTGTTTATTTCATTCTCAATTAAAATAATGACCTTATGCTCAAATATCTAATCTATATTAAAACACAATCTATATGTTCATGTAATATCGATATTCACCAACTATATAAAATATCAACATGTTATGTATCCCACTATATGCAAAGTGGCTATCCATTATTGGAGATCCTATCGCATCATATCAACTTAAATATGACCCCAACGAAAATATTCAACATCCTATACCAAATCATCTAGAAATTGGTATAAATTCATTTTTATTTTTCTTGCATCTGCTTAAAAACTAAATTTCATCATGGTACCTTTATAGTATAACAAGGTGAATACATAATCTTGACAATAAATAACTTTGACAAATAAAACCGTAGTCCATCATGACATAATCATTTCACTTTATAATATAAATTCCACATCATCATATAGGAGAGAAATATAAAACCTCATAAATAAATAAGGTGTGTATGCAAAATTATGATAACATCATCATATAAAATATATATGTATCCACATGTGTGTTACACCATACAATTATCCATGGCTTACTATTTAGAGTTTTATTAAATAAATGATAATAAATGAATAATTACATAACATAATAATAATTATGAGGGTGGATACCATTACCACAAAGTAGGTATCTCAAGGCAAAGAATTACATACTCGTACCCCCTTCAACACCCCCTCCCCCTTACCCCACCACACTCCCTTAAATAAATTGTGTCCCTAAGATTGATACAAAAATATGAGGAAAAGGATGATGTATTTCCAAATAATTTTCCCAAGTTATAAACTTTGTATGTATTGGTCCCATTTTACCTTTAGTTGATCAACTTCATAGTGCCAAAGTTGAAGTAACAACCAATTTAAAATCCTCATGAGATCTATATGTAATGAATCTTCATCCATCTGTAAATAAGAGCAATTAATAAGATGTGATGGCTTATGTACATACTTTCCTAATATGAAAACTTGAAAAATGAAATTCATCATATACATATTGGCATGGTAAGTCAGTAGGAAATTAAACCAAGTCAATATAACATATTAAATTTTCCTACAAATCATGGCGACAAATTATGTCCACCACCAATATGTCCTGTACTGCTTTTCTATTTCACTGACAAGAACATAGAGTATTCATCCTAAAAAATTATATCTATCTTATGCAAATCTACATAACTCTTATGTCCACTACATACCTTCTTAAGGTGTTGTTGAATCTAGATAATTATTTTATTATAATTAATTCCAATCAAAACATGGTCCTCAATCTTGTTCCAACTCAATGAAATTTTGTGGGATTATCTAGACAATGTTACATAGGGGATCATGTCAATAGAAATTTTGTATCTATTATTATGCATAAATTCCACCAAAGTTAGATATTTCTTCCACTAAGACTATTTTTGTTCATGACATATGTTCACATCATATCCTATATGACTTGATTAACCCTCTTAATCTACCCATTAGTTTTAGGATGACATGTACTAAAATTCAGATTTGTACCCAAATCTACCTTAAAAGTTTTCCAAAATGAGGATGTAAATAACAATTCCCTATAAAGAAATATTTTGAGTGGAACACCATGTAGACATAAAATCTTATCCATATATAATTGGTAAATATCCTTAGCCTCATAGATGTATTTGGTTAGCAGTAAATGTTTGACCTTAGTTATTTTATAAAAAACTACTAAAATGGCATTGTGTCTTCATTAATTAAGTGGAAACCTAAGAATTAAATCCATAGACAACACATTCCAGTTCTATGTGTGGATTTCATAAGGGTATAACAATATAGTTGGATAGCTATGTTCATCTTTCACTTATACACATTCTAATCATTGGGCAACATATTAGTCCACTTATCGTTTAATTCACATCCAATAATGCAAGGTTCAAAGACATTCATACATTTTATTTTCCTTGGGATTATTGAAATAAAAGTCCTTATGTTATTCAAATAAAGTCTGGTTCTAGAAGTATACAAATTCTAAAAATATAAAATTCTGAAAAAAATCATTAAACATTAATTTTGAACCCTCAATTGATCACGTTTGGCCTCCAAAAAATATCAAAATAATATATAAGAAAACAGATCCCCTTAGGGAAGAATATGAATTTTTAATATAGTCATTTTGGCACATGGAAGAGCTCAAACATAGTTATGGGTTAAAATTTATGGCCTTTGAAAGGCTGGCCTATTTTTTATGCATCATTTTCCTCTGATTGAAAAAAACCTAGTTCCTACGAGTTGCCTTGATTATACTGTTGATATTTGTCTTTATCAATCTTTTTTAGATCCCATTCTGTAATCTAAGAGTTGTATTTTTGATGAAATCCTTTGAGTTTCACCAAATACCTGTTATAATTTCCTAGCCCTGTGTTCATTGTCTTCCTATCCAAAACTTGCACTACTTTTTCTTTCTTCTTCTTTGGAACCTACTGCTCCCAATTTGATTCTTGATCTTCATCATCTTCACCATCTTCCCCAAAGAATTAATATAAATATGAAGCATTAATTAATAGAGATATATTAAAATTTTGGGGTAAACTTACCTCATAAGCATTGTCATTTATTTTATTCATAATTTTGCATGGTCCAATTTTTATGTACTTTAACTTGTATGTGCTAGATGGAAATATTTATTTCCTCAAGTAAACTATTACCAAATCTCATTATTCAAACACTTTAGATCTTCTTCTGACATTTGTTGTTGCTTTATATTTCTCATTACTTTCCTCTAACTTTCTTCTTACTCTCTCTTGCAACTATTGCATATGCTCTGCAAATGCTTCTACATTATCACAAATTTGATCTGCAATCAATAATTATACTAAATCTAAAATACCCATAGGATTTATCCCATAAATAGTTTGAAAATGTGACTTTCCTATTGATCTATTCACTAAATTGTTATATGCAGATTCATCTTGTGGTAAAACGAATTCCCATTACTTGGGCTTCTCTCCTACTATGCATCTCAATAAATTTCCCAATCTCCTATTCCTAACTTATATCTATCCATCTATTTTTGGGTGATATACACTACTGAATTATACCTTAGTACCCATATTCTTCCACAAATTCCTCTAAAAATAACTTAGAAATTTTGTGTCCCTAACTAAAGTAATAGTTTTGGGAACACCATGCAATCTCACAATATCCATAAAAAATAATTCTACAACTCTAGTGGCATCATTGGTTTTCTTACATGTAATAAAATGAACCATTTTATAAATATGTCTATAACAACAAAAATTGAATCATTACCTCTTTGTGTGTTTGGCAATCCCAACACAAAATCCATATGCTAATTCATCCATGGCCTTTTTGGAACTGGTAATGGCATGTAAAGTACATTATTTTTTCCATGTCCTTTAGCCATCTGACATATTCTACACCTTGAAACATCCCTTGTCACATCTGTCTTCATATTTGGCCAAAAATTACTTTTCCTTGATCAAAGCTATTGTCTTCATCTTACCAAAATGTCTAGCCAAATCACCACTATGTAATTATCTTATTATATTATCTCATAAAGACCCAACTAGAATGCCCAATTGTTTCCCTTTCAAGAGATAACCTTCTTGCATAATATACTTATCATGAATAAAATTTATCCCACTTGTTAATGGATTCTTTTACTTCTCAACTACCTTCATAAAATATGGATCAATACCATATAATTCTTTATTAGCTTCAAATACAAATACTACACTCACCATAGTAGTTAATAACACTACCCTCATCGTCAATGTATCAAACACTTGATTCTATTTTCTTGATTTATGCTTCTACACAAAAGTATACCCCTGTAAGAAAAAAACCTACTTTACATTCCTACTATTCAACTTCTTTTGTATATTCACATACTTTAAATCCTCTTGATTTATAAATAGTATAAACTCCTTAGGCACTAGATAATGCCTCTAGTGTCTTAATGCTTGTACAGTTGCATAAATTTCAACATCATAAATAGAATACTTTATCTTTACCTCATTCAATTTCTCACTGAAATATTCTATGGCTTTTCTTCTTGACTCAACATAGCAACAATTCCCACAAATAAATCATCATAATCAACCTCAAACACTTTTTAAAAATATGATAATGATAAAATTTGTCTTTATGTAATCTTCTTCTTCAAAAATTGAAATCTTTCTATGGCTGCTCTAGTCTATATAAATTCCTTCCCTTTCATGCAATCTGTTATTGGTGGCACAATAATACTAATTTTTTTGTACAAATTTGCTAAACCATAGAAACTTATTACCTCTATAATGCTTTTTAGAATAGGCCACTCAACAATCACCTTTGTCTTTCATTTATCTATTTTCATACCATCTACTAAAACTACAAATCCCAAAAATTCCAAACTATTTTTCATAAACTTGCACTTCTTCAAATTTTCATACAACTCCTTTCTTAACAAATCCAATACCATTCTCAAATGATTTAAGTGTTCTAATTTAGTCTTACTGAATATCAAAATAAACAACTACAAAATTACCGTTATATTCTCATATCACTATATTTATCATCCTCATAAATGTGCTAAGTGCATTAGATAATCTTAGTAGCATCACAATCCACTCATATAATTGATCGCTAGACTTGAATGTAGTTTTCCACTCATATCCTTCATGAATGTGAATCTAATAATAACCACTCCTTACATAAATCTTTGTAAAATATTTTTTTCTTACAAGCACATCCAACATATCATCTAAACGAGGTATAGGAAACATATAATTTATTGGAATTTTATTAATTGATATATTATCCACATGCATTCTCCATCATCCATATTTCTTTGGAGTTAGCAAATCTGGTGTTGTATAAGGACTATACTCTCCCTTTTCACCTTCTTATTTAGCAATTTAGTAACTTATTTATTTATTTCTACATGTTTAATTAGACTCATCTTATAAGATACTTGGTTGTGTATAGATTATCTTAGAATCAAATTAATGTGATGTTATATATCTATGTTTGGTGATAAACCATCTAGTAAGTCATCACGGATAACATCTACATATTCTTGCAACAATCTTGTTTCTTCTATTGGTATTGGCACCATTTTTGTTTCTTTATTCTTTGCTACTAATGCATAATAACAACTTAATATATTCATATCTTGGATAAATTATTTAGTAGAGAGCATGCTTATAGTATTCTTTTCCTCTTTAAGAGGTAATAAAAATACCATTCTATTACATTTCTAAAAAGTGTCAATGTTCTTTGCTCCATCACGAATTACTTTCTTTTTAAATTACCATAGTATTCCCAATAACACATGACATGCATCTATTAGAATAACATCACACCATATTTCATCATTATAACTCTCTCCTATAGACAACTTGATTAAGCATCCTTTATCTAATGTAACCTCATTTTCTTTCTTAAAACAGGAAATTTGATAAGGATTACGATGCTTTTCACCTTGTAGATTTAGTTTCCCAATCATTTCTTTACAAGCCATATTTTTACAACTACCACCATCTATAATTAATCTGCATACCTTTCCACCTAAAGTACATCTTGTTTGAAAACTATTTGATCATAGACATGCATCACCACCTTCTTTATTCTAAACTTGATCCTTCCTTAGAGCGATCATGGTTCTACTCATCATGAGATTATCTCCAATACTGCTGGTGCAACTTTAGTATTTTGTTCTTCTATTTTAGTCTCAACTAGATTTACACTTTGGCAATATTTTTTCCTCCTTTTTCTAATCTTGATAGTGTGGAAACTCAAATTCTATATTCCCTTCTTCTCCATAACTAATATATACATAATATTTACACTAATTTGGAAAGTATCCTCTAGCACCACCATAACCTTGTCCTTTCTAAAATCCTCTTTCTCTTTGGTTGTATTGATACCAAATAATATACCTAAATACTAAAAAGATATATAAACTTACCAATAGGCCAAGATTATAAATATTAATTTGTATTGATTCATATTGAATGACTTCAAATAATTAAAATCTCAAACCATTCTTAAATAATCCTCAACTTATAAATTAGAGTTTACATGTAAAATTCAAAAACAACTAAATTCTAAAAAAATGTCTATTTCTAATAGCCACTATTTATAGTAAGTTTCACATGCAAGCGTATGTATCTCTAAAAATTTTCTTAAATATCCTAAATTATAAAACTAGCTTATGAGATGAAATTTAACTGAAGTTGATGTTTGGTTCTAAAAATATACAATTTTTAAAAATAAAATTTTTCCAAAAAATCATTACGTGATAATTTTAGACCCTCAAATGAACATGTTTGGCCTCCAAAAAATATTGAAATAAAATCTAAGGGAAAATCAAACATTTTTATATGATCATTTTGGCACATGGAAGAGCTCAAATAGAGTTACGAGCTAAAAGTTATGGACTCCATAAGGTTGGCCTATTTTTCTTGCATCACTAAACCATGTATATATATTAAAACCTAGAAGCCGTAAAACATAAACCCTAAGCACTATACCCTAAATTGTATAAACCATAAACTTTCCCTATTTACCAACTTCAATTTAATCGCAATTAATATCCTTTGTGGTAAGAATCAAGGTTGAAAACATGGCATGTCTAGTAATTAGACATTAATATATATAGGTCTTTAAACCTAAACCCAATGCCCTAATTCCTAAAACATAAATTGTAGGATCTCCCTATGCCCTAATTTCCACTACATGACACAAACATATATGCCTTACAATATAATTGATTTTATCAGGGGATGTCATAAAATTCACTTTTTAAACCTAATTCTAAATCCTTTGGAGTACCAATCTAGTTGTGCATCTGAAGTAAATTGGGGGTATTTCTAGCCCCTTCAAACTAATTAACCAAATAGAAGGAGATAGTTTATTTTTTAATCAAGGAGGCATTTGAGGATAATTTTAACCCTTTCAATAGTAAGATATGCTTTGTGGAAAAATAAAAATATCGATATTTTATCATGAATTGATATAATTAGTTAATTTGTGCAACTCCCTATGTGATCTATGAAAAATAGAGCCTCTAAACTAGATTTATGGCTCAATCGATGGTATAATATGTATACAACACGCACATGGTATAATTGGCCCTACTTTTATTATAAATGCAAACATGAAGGTAATTAAGTCATAAATAGGTGTCACAAACATCTCAAATGCTTTAATTACCTTAGTGATTAGACCCTATATCCAATATATTAAAACCTAAATTACCCTATACCATTTAACTTTAACCCTAGAAACGCTTTACCATTTACATTAAACCCTGATCCATAAGCCCTAAACCCCAAACCCTTTAAATTATAGACCCTAAACCCTAAATCTATATATTTATCCCTAATTAGCATATATATATATATATATATATATATATATATATATATATATATATATATATTAAGAATTAGGTTCATAGGCATGAACTTGGTTAAAATTGCATCAATCATTACCACAATTGATTTTATAGGCTCAATCTATGATGATGTATGGGATAATTGATCCCAAATTCACATTCTTTACTCATATATATAACCACTCGTATAATTGATCCCTAGATTTGAATGTAGTTTTCCACTCATATCCTTCATGAATGTGAATCTGATAATAACCACTCCTTAGATCAATCTTTGTAAAATATTTTTCTCTTACAAGTTCATCCATCGTATCATATAAACAAGGTATAGGAAACATATACTTTATTGTAATTTTACTAATTTATATATTATCCACACACATTCTCTATCATCCATCTTTATTTGGAGTTAGAAAAATTGGTGTTGTATAAGAACTCATACTCTCCCTTTTCACCTTCTTGTTTAGCAATTTAGTAACTTATTTATTTAATTCTACATGTTCAATTAGACTCATCTTATAAGATGCTTGATTGTGTATAGCTTTTCCTATAATCAAATTGATGTGGTGTTATATATCTTTATTTGGTGATAAACCATCTAGTAACTCATTAGGCATAACATCTACATATTCTTGCAACACTCTTGTTTCTTCTATTGGTATTGGCACCATTTTTGTTTCTTTATTATTTGCTACTAATGCATAATAACAACTTACTACATTCATATCTTGGATAAATTCTTTAGTAGAGAGCATGCTTACAGTCTTCTCTTCCTCTTTAAGAGGTAATAAAACTACTTTTGTATCACATTTCTAAAAAGTGTCCATGTTCTTTGCTCCATCATGAATTACTTTCTTTTCAAATTACCACATTCTTCCCAATAACACATGAAATGCATCTATTAGAATAACATCACACCATATTTCATCATTATAACTCTTTCCTATATACAACTTGATTAAGCATATTTTATCTAATGTAACCTCATTCTCTTTCTTAAACCATAAAATTTGATAAGGATTACAATGCTTTTCACATTGCAGATTTAGTTTCTCAATCATTTCTTTAGAAGCCATATTTTCACAACTACCACCATCTATAATTAATTTTCATACCTTTCCACCTAAAGTACATCTTGTTTGAAAACTATTTGATCATAGACATAAATCACCACCTTCTTTATTTTGAAATTGATCTTTCCTTAGAGCGGTCACGGTTCTTCTCATCATGAGATTCTCTCCAATATCTGCTGGTGCAACTTCAGTATTTTGTTCTTCTATTTTAGTCTCAACTAGATTTACACTTTGGTGATATTTTTTCCTCTTTTGTTTATCTTTATAGTGTGGAAACTCAAATTCTCTATTCCCTTCTACCCCATAACTAATATACAAATAATATTTACACTAATTTGGAAAGTATCCTCTAGCACCACCATAACCTTGTCCTTTCTGAAGTCCTCTTCCTCTTTGGTTGGATTGATACCAAATAATGTACCTAAACACTAACAAGACATATAAACTTACCAATAGGCCAAGATTATAAATAATAATTTGTATTGATTCATATTGAATGACTTCAAATAATTAAAATCTCAAACCATGCTTAAATAATCCTCAACTTATAAACTAGAGTTTACATGTAAAATTCAAAAATAACTAAATTCTAAAAAAATGTCTATTTCTAATAGCCACTATTTATAGTAAGTTTCACATGAAAGTGTACGTATCTCTAAAAGTTTTCTTAAATATCCTAAATTATAAAACTAGCCTATGAGATGAAATTTAACTGAAGTTGATGTTTAGTTCTAAAAATATACAATTTTTAAAAATAATTTTTTTCCAAAAAACCATTAAATGATAATTTTAGACCCTCAAATGACCATGTTTGGCCTCTAAAAAATATTGAAATAAAATCTAAGGGGATATATCCCCTTAGGAGAAAATCAAACATTTTGATATGATCATTTTGGCACACGGAAGAGCTCAAACAAAGTTATAAGCTAAAAGTTATGGACTCCAAAAGATTGGCCTATTTTTATTGCATCACTAAACCATGTATATATATTAAAACCTAGAAGCCATAAAACATAAACCCTAAACACTATACCCTAAATTGTATAAACCATAAACTTTCCCTATTGACCAACTTCAATTTAGTCCTAATTAATATCCCTTGTGGTAAGAATCAAGGTTGAACACATGGCTTATCTAGCAATTAGACATTAATATATATATATGTCTTTAAACCTAAACCCTATCCCCTAATCCCTAAAACATAAATTGTAGGATCTCCATTTGCCCTAATTCACACTACATGCCACAAACATATATGCCTTACAATATAATCAATTTTATCAGGAGATGTCATAAAATTCACTTTTAAAACCTATTGCTAAATCCTTTGGAGTACCAATCTAGTTGTGCATCTGAAGTAAATTGGCAGTATTTCTAGCCCCTTCAGCCTAATTAACCAAATAGATGGAGATAGTTTATTTTTTAATGAAGGAGGAATTTGTGGATAATTTGAACCCTTTCAATAGTGAGATATGATTTGGGGAAAAATCAAAAGATCGACCTTTTATCATTAATTAATCTAATTAGTCAATTTGTGCAATTCCCTATGTGATCTATGAGAAATAGAGCCCCTAAACTAGATTTATGGCTCAATCGATGGTATAACATGTATACAACATGAACATGGTATAATCGGCCCTAATTTTATTATAAATTCAAACATGAAGGTAATCAAGTCATAAATTGGTGTCACAAGCATCTCAAATGCTTTAATTACCTTAGTGATTAGACCCTATATCCAATATATTAAGACCTAAGTTACCCTGTTCCTTATAACTTTAACCCTAGAAACCCTTTACCATTTACATTAAACCCTAATCCATAAGCCCTAAACCCGAAAACCTTTAAATTATAGACCCTAAACCCTAAATCAATGAATTTATCCCCAATTAGCATATATATATATATATATATATATATATATATACATACATACATAAACATGTATATATATATATATATATACATGTATACATGTATATATATATATATATATATATATATATATATATATATATATATACATATATACATGTATATATATATATATATGTATATGTATATATATATGTATATATATATATGTATATATTTATATGTATATATGTATATCTATATATGTATATATGTATATATATATTTATGTATATATATATATGTATATATATATATATATTAAGAATTAGGTTCGTAGGGATGAACTTGGTTAAAATTGCATCAATCGTTACAACAATTGACTTTATAGGCTCAATCTGTGATGATGTAGGGGATAATTGATTCCATATTCACATTCTTTACTCATATATACATATATATATATATATATATATATATATATATATAGTTTCAAGGCTCCACAATTTTCCCTAATTGCCTACATGATTGTATAAATATACCATAAAACCTATACCCTAAGCCTTAATTCTTAAAGTTTCTAATCCCTAAACTCTAAACCATAAATAAAAACTCTTTGAATCTTGGACCGATAATTTTAGCCCAAATTAACATCATTTTTAGAATAAGAATTAAGTTTAAAAGGCTTAATTTGGCCTAAATCACATGACTAATTTCCCCATTTGACTAATTATCTCAATATACATGATAGCCTAAATTGTAAGCCATAAGTTTTCACTATTTACAAATCAATTTAGTCCAAATTAACATCTTTTGTAGTAAGAACTAGGTTCACATGGCATAAAACGATTAGACAAATTAATATATAGGTCCTTCAACCCAAACCCCATTCCCTAATCCCTAATCCCTAAAAATAAATTATAAGATTGATGTCCTAATGCCAACCACATGTCACAAACATGCATGCCTTATGATATAACTAATTTTATCAGGAGATGTCATAAAATTCACTTTTTAAACATATGGCTAAATCCTTTAGAACTTACCAATCTAGTTGTTGACCATCAGTACCCTAAACCTAAGCCATAAAAACTATACCCTAAATTTTAAACCAAAAACTTTCCCTATTTACCAATTGATTTATTCCCAATTAACATCCTTTGTAGTAAAAATTAGGTTAGCACATGGCATATAGAGATTAGAAATTATATACACCCTTAAACTCAAACCCTATATTCCCTAATCCCTAAACCATAAAATATAAATTATGATCCCTAATCCCTAAAACATAAATTGTAATCCCTAATCCATAAACTCTATGCACAAATGCCTTAATCCCTAATCCCCTATCTATACTAAGCATAATGTGATCACATTATTTAATAATGTCATCGTCTCATTCTTAACATAGGAAACACTCAATTTTTATTTCCAATTACCAACCCAAAATATTATATTAATAATAATGTGATTGTGTTATTACATATCATGGTCATGTTATTTTTGATATAATCTTCATAATGGGTTAGATGCCCCAAAACCTAATATAACACATAACGTGATTGTGTTATGTAATAACATGATTGTGTTAAATAACATGATCATGTTATTATTATTTAAGATTAATCTCACTTATCAATGACTATTTTAAACCCAAATCAAGACTTTTGTCCCCATAAATATTGTCTACATACTTTTATGAGATCTACGTACATGTGTACTTGAGCCCACCTTTGAAAAGTTGTCAATTATCAGTTTTGATGGGTTTCAGATCATGTTCAAAGAGGAAGAGGAAGTTGTTGAAGAAAAAAACTAGAGGAATTAGAATATTTGAGAGAGAAACTCAAGATACAAATGCTAAAAATTCATGGTTAATAAGGTACAAACCCTAATCTTGATAAACTAAATGACATAGATAATGAGATAACTACTGATAATAAATTAAACAATAATGAAATTTACTATAATCAATTGAATAATGTTGAAATTGACCATAATTAAATGAATAATAGTGAATTGAAAATAATGAATTAGTTAATGTTTGAAGTTCACATTCAAAGTTCCAAAATTTTGATTTTATTGATGATGAGTTTATGTATGATGCTTCACCCCCCATGAATGAATAAAATTTGATGGAAAAAAATAATGATGAAATTAACCATCAATAAAATTTCATGGAAACATATAATGATGAAAATGACAATGCATAAAATGCCATCCCACCTCTAAACAATGAAAGTAATAATGGTTTTGAAACACCCTCTCAAAAAATTCCACCATTACCAATACCTCCAAGAATTGTGCATATAAAATATAAGTAATTAATTCATTTTCATGAAAATATTTTAAAACCAATGCATAAAAAAAAAATTGACCTCCATTCAAGAAGAATGGCTTAACAAATTTGGGATACTTTCTTTAATAAATTGGAATATGATGATCAAAGATGTTAATTATTTATTTAATATATAAAATTGATTAAGATGAGACCTATAATGTGCACATTAGGAAAAATAACATCTAACATGGACGATCAAAATGATGAAATTATTGAAAAACTTCATGATGCATATCATACTATAGCCCTGACTTCATGCAAAAAATATTGTAATGGTACCCGACATATAATGATAACTTGTGCAACAAGCGCTAAAACAAGGGGAAATTAATTGATTTCAAAAACAAGATAAACATGATATAAATATAAAAACATTAATGAAAGCAATTTCATTACGTGAAATACTTAATAAACCTAATACCAATGAGCTCTAGGCATTTTCTAGTAGAAATTCAAGAAAGGACAAGGCTATATCCAATACTCTCAAGAGTTACTTGCTCAATTTTGGAAAGATAATACAAGAGTTTCACCCAATGCAAGAGATGTTGTGAAAATAAGAGTTGGTTCTCATAATCATGAACTGCATCCAAAACATTTATTAGATATGAATCAAACACAATTGTACTCTAAAATTTTGTAAAAACATCCACAAATTTATATTTGTCAAAGAAATTTTAAGAAGCCAAAACCTTTTTATGTAAAAATAAATCACTTCTGCACCACTTGTTATAGGCAACATTTTGAATTTTCAATGCACTATGGTTTTTTCACCATATTAATCTTACATTGCATCCTAACATTTTTCATGAATGTGGCATTGAATAGCCACTAAAATCAACCAAGGAATTTATTCGACCTATCTTCTGGAAAAGAGTTAATGGGCAATTATTTTACAATATATCATGTTTAAAATTACAGCTTTTATGGTAGATTGCCAAAATAAAAAAATGTATCCATGAAAATATTATAAGTGAAAATATATATGAATTATTTGGTTTAAGAAAATATAAATTAGTGACTTATGAAGTAAATGTTGAGAAATATTCTAAAAGGTGTGAGCTTGTTATAAAAAATATATTTGTTTCCGAAGCTTTTGTCAAATTTAGGGTGAAGATTATTTACAACTATGCAAGGTACACACGTAGTTCTAGATGGTTGGATGAACATTTCAATATATGTAAGGATACATTAACAATTTGTTCTATTGTTTTAGTAGTTGATTTTGTTGATAATTACACATTGAAACCCCAAATGGAAGTTTAATCACAATATTACAACTCATCACAAGTTACCATATTTGTGCATATAACACTCATGCATACACTTGATAGTATGGAGAAACAATGTAAAATATTAAATGAGTACCATTTATATACCATTGATGATAAATCACATTGTTTAAAGTATGTGCAAGGTTGTTTTTAGAAGTTCTATGAATAGTTTAGTCAGATAAAAATTTCATTCAATCAACATTATATTTGATCAGATAATTACACATCACAATTCAAAAATGAATAAATGTTTTAATGGTTGGGTAGGATGCACATTGCCACTAGTGTAGAACACATTCAGAGTTTCAGAGAGCTTAGCAATGGAAAATGGGATCATGACAGTGTTGGATCATGTGTAGAAAGAGTGATTGTACAGGAGGAGTTGAAATTTGAAGAGAGTGTTCATTTGATAGATTCAAAAACTTTGGTTGAATGGTTTGATGAGAACATGTGTCATGGTACTCAATAAAATTATACTATTCATAGAAATTTCTAGTTAATGGAGGAAGAACACTTGGAAAAGTATGAGGATCATATGACTATAATGGGTTTAAGTCACCTCCACACATTTTGTAGCTCTAATGCAAGTTCTTAGACTATTCATATGAGACACTTGGCATGTTTCTATTCAGCATGCATATACTTTATTTATAATGAGTGTGAATCATAAAAGTAGATGTATGATTGAAGTTACAAACCTTTAATATTGATCAACACATATTAGGTTATAATACTATTACAACTTACAAATATGACATCATCAAATGACTTTGACCATTTATCTGATTTAATACAGCTAGGTAGGATATTTTTCATTATATATAATTTATTTTCATTAAATATATGTTCATATTGTCATTAAAAATGATTTTTTATGATATAGGGCATGTTTTTGTAGTTATTTCAGATGAAGATAATGAAGAAGGTAGTGATTAATACTTGTGTCAGTCTGTAGAGAGAAAGAAAAAATTAACTTCCCCAATTATAGATGGAGAGAACATTGACTAGCCCATTGGGTTTTTAGTAGTCACTGGAACTTGGTTTTAATGATATCTTATTGAAATGTCATATCAATGGTTGTGTGAAGAGTTTGAAATGCACAGTAAGATACTGTACTATTCAAATTTGATTCTTGTAACAAATATAAAATTACAAAAATATCATCAAAGATCATTTATGAGGAAACTATGGAAAGTTAAAGAGTCTGACCATGAATATATTGATACGATCATGGTTAGAGCATATCCTAGTGGTTCATTGCATGAAAATATAGAGGTATTTTGGCTTTTCAAAAGTAGATGTAATCAATTTTACCAAATGTTTTTTTAATTTTCTAGGTAGTACATATATAAATTTAATTTTTACTTACTAACATTTTCTTATAGGTTAGTGGTGTTAGATAAGCTTCCACATTCATGTGGTTGGGATTTTTAGTAAATAATTTTATATTCTTGAAGCTAAGAGAAGCTTAGGTTTTATGAGTATTTGAACTTAAGCTAAAAAAATGAATTTTTCTTGTATTGGGAAGGGTATTCTTGAGGTTGGAATGGGTAGTAGGTTTTTCAATCAGGCCAAAATCGAGGTAAAGAACCTAGTCCTATAAATTATCCCCCAAAAATCTGTTGAAGATGTCAGTTTTCACTTAGGAAGCATCTGAATCAAATTTATGCAACCACAACTTGAACTTTGACAACATTTATTGTTAGTGTATCTTCTCTCTAGAATAGTAGTGAAAATGGACTTTTAGATGGATTGTAACATTGTGGTGGTGTGATAACAAGTAATTTTACTATATGAATGTGATAAATATGATAGATTCATAAGTGGTCTCAGAGATAGAAATGCTAGTTTGAACTAAAGAAGTTACTTGTTCACTGACAAAAACTTATGTTTTTGGACCCATCACTATAACTTGTCTAATATTTTAATGTTGAAGCTTCTACTTAATTTATCTAAGGTGTGATTATAGGGATTAAACATGTATATGGGGGATATAATGATTCATGAAAATGAATTAAATTTTTTATTTTATGCATGTTTGAACTTAGGCAAAAAAAAAAATTGTATCAAGAAGGGTATTCTTGAGGCCAAAATGGGTGGTGGATTTGTTGACCAAGCTTGATGAAAGGTTAATAATCTAGTCTTAGATGTTATTAACCATCCAAAACATGTTTTATGTGTCAATGTTTATTTAAGAAGCATCAAATACAATGTTCTGCAACCACAACTTAAACTTTGACAACATTTATTGTCAGTGTTTTCACTCTCTAGAATATTATTTAAAATTCACTTCTAGTTAGATTTGAATATCATGGTAGTGTGGTAACATTTAATTTTACTATATATACATGATCAAAGTTATATATTCACATGTGGATGTCTTGAAGGTAGAAATGCTAGTTGGAGCTTGAGAAGTTGCTTGTTCACTAATAAAATCATGCAATTTTGAACCCATCATTGCAACTTATCTAATAGATTGATCTTAAATATTCCACATAATTTATCTAGGTTGAAATTATATGGATTAATTGGGTATTTTAAGGATTTGATGGTAAATTTAATTGACTTACATTTTCCATTTTATGTGTGTTTGAACATATGCTCAAAAAATGCTATTTTCTTCTATTGAGAAGAGTGTTCTTGAGGCCAAGATGGGTGGTGGGTTTGTCGATCAAGCCTAAAAAGAGCATAATAACCTAGTCCTAAACATTAATATCCAAATTATATATGTTTTAGGTTTATTTTTTCATTCATGAAGCATCATAACTAGAGTTTTGCAACCACAACTTGAACTTTGACAACATTTGTTGTCAGTGTTTCTGCACTCCAAAACGATAGTCAAAATATATTTATGGGTGGATTCAAACACTTTTGTAGTGTGATAACATGTAATTTATCTATCTATATATGATAAAATTGATATATGTATAGGTGAGTTTCCCCAAGGTATAAATGTGAGTTGGAGCTTGAGAAGTTACTTGTTCACTAACAAAAACTTGCATTTTTGGACCCATCACTTCAACTTATCTAATAGATTGATCTCAAAAATTCCATCTAAGTGATCTAGGGTGAGATTATAAGGATTAAGTAGGTATGTGAATGATATGATTTTTCACATAAATGACTTACATTTTTTGTTTCATACATGTTTAAACTTAGGCTAAAAATGCATTTATCTTTTATTGGGAAGGGTGTTCTTGAGGCCAAAATATGTGGTGGGTTTGTCTATTAGGCCTAAAGAGAGGCCAAAAACCTATTAATAAACACTATTTACCTGACTTGACATGTTGGTGGTGTAATTTTGCAATTGAGAAGCATAAAAAATAGAGTTTTGCAACCACAACATGAACTTTGACAACCATTATTGTAAGTATTTTTGCTCTCCATAATGGTAGTGAAAATGAACTTTCAAGTGGATTAAAACATCATGGAAGTGTGATACAATGAAATTTGCCTATTTATATTTTATAAAAGATAAATATTCATATGTGGAAGTCCCAAAGGTGGAAATACTAGTTGGAACTCGTGAAGTTACTTGTTCACTGAATAAAACTTGTCTAATGAATTGATCTCAAAGATTCCACCTGAGTGCCTTAGGGTGAGATTATAGGGACTAAATAGGTATGTGATGGATATTATATTTCATATAAATGACTAATAGTTTTTATTTTTTGTGTGTTTGAACATAGGTTAAAAAATTACTTTTTTCTTGTATTGGGAAGGGTGTTCTTAAGGCCAACATGGGTGGTGGGTTTATTGATTGAGCATGAAGAGAAGACAATAATTTGCTCCTAAATTTTATCCACCCCTAAGACATGTTTGAGGTGTCCATTTTTACTCAGGAAGCATTAGAACTAAAGTTATGGAACCATAACTTGAACTTTGATAACATTTGTTATCAGTGTTTCTGCTCTCTTAAACAATAGTGAAAGTCTACATTCAAGTAGATTTGAATGTCATCGAAGTGTGATAACATGTAATTTGACTATGTAGACATGATAAAATTTATATATTCATAGGTGGAGGTCTCGAAGGTATAAATTTCATTTGGAGATTGAGAAGTTGCTTGCCCAATCATAAAAACATGCATTTTTAGACCCATCACTACAACTTATCTAATAGATTAATCTTGAAGCTTCCACATTAGTGCTCTATGGTGTGATTAAAAGTATTAGAGAGGTATGTGAGGGATTTTATAGTTCATATAAATGACTTAAATTTTTCATTTTACGTGTTTGAACTTAGGTTAAAAAATGCATTTTTATTGTATTAAGAAGGGTGTTCTTGAGGCCTAAATGGGTGGTGTGTTTGTGAATCGAGCTTAAAAAGAGACCAATAAAAAATTCATATACATTATCCTCCCCCATATATTATTTTTAGGTGTATATTTTCACTCAGGAAGCATTAAAACTAGATTTTTACAACCATAACTTGAACTTTGACAACTTATTATCAGTATTTTAGATCTCTGAAATGGTAGTAAAAATGCACTTTTAGGTGGATTCAAACATAATGGTAGTATGATGACATGTAATTTCCCTATATGTATGTGATACAAATTTTATATCTATAGGTGGAGGTCCTATAGGTATAAATTCCAGTTGGAGCTTGAGAAGTTGCTTGTTCAATGACAAAAATTACATTTTTGGACCTATCACTACAACTTGTCTAATAGATTGATATCAAAGCTTCCTCTTCATTTATCTGGGGTGTGATTAGAGGGCTTAAATATTTATGTGAGGGATATCATGGTTCATATAAATTACTTATAATTTTTTTATACATGTTTGAATTTAGGCTAAAAAATGCATTTTTTTTAATATTGTGAAGGGTGTTCTTGAGGCCAAAATGGGTGGTGGATTTGTCAATAAAAAATTAAGGTAAGCCAATAACCTATTCCTATATTTTATTCACCCTAAGACATGTTTTCAATTTCAATTCTCACTCAGGAAGCATCAAAACTAGACATTTTCCACCATAACTTGAACTTTGACAACATTTGTTGTCAATGTTTCCACTCTCCAGAATGGTGATAAAAACTCACTTCTAAGTAGATTAAAACATTTTAGAAGTGTGATAACATGTAATTTTTCTATTTATATGTGATAAAAGTGATATATTCTCAGGGGAAGGTCCCAAAGGGAGAAATGCCAGTTGAAACTTGAGAAGTTACTTGTTTACTAACTAAAACTTGTATTTTTTGACAATTCACTACAACTTGTGTAATGGATTGATATTGAAGATTCCACATAAGTGATATAGGGTATGATAAGAGGGTTTAAATAGGTATTTTATGGATCTAAAAGTTCATATAAATGATATAATTTTTCATTTTATGTATGTTTGAACTTAGACTTAAAAATTTACATTTTTCTTGTATTGGGAAGGGTGTTCTTGAGGACAAAATGGGTGGTGGTTTAATAAATCAATATTGATTGGAGGAAAATAACCTAATAATATACATTATACACCCCCATGATCTATTATTAGTATCATTTTTCACTCACAAAGCATCGAAACAAGAGTAATATAACCACAACTTGAACTTTGACAACTTTGACAATGTTGAAAACCTTGACCTATTGACAACTTTTAAAAATTTTAATACTTTGAAAACTTTGACAATTTTGACAACTTTGATAGTTTTGACAAATTTGATAACTTTTAAAAATTTGACAACTTCGACCTATTGACCTAATAGGTGGCAATTGACCTATTAAACTTTTGTTTGATATTGAGTAATTGACTTATTAACCTATTCACAACTTTGAAAACATTCATAACTTTGACAACTTTGACAATTTTGACAACTTTGACAATTTTGATAACTTTGACAATTTTGACAACTTTGACAACTTTGACCAATTGACCTATTGACCCATTAGGTGGTATTGAGTAATTGACCTATAGACCTAGAAATTAACTTATTGTGGATTCTCCATTTAGTTTATTTAATTTCATTAGTTTCATTTTATCCTTAAAGGTCCTTGAGGCCATGAATATGTTGTCATTTGTGTAAGGTTTTAGGTGGATAAATGACTATAGGTGGAAACCAAGAAGTGACTATAGGTCACAATCAAAGAAAGAATCTTGCAGTGATTCCACCAGGTTAGTAAGTTATGCATCATCATGATATTATTTTTGAATGTGTTAGAACTATAAATACCTATAGAGAAATGAGTAAGACATATAACCATATATCCTATTTTGTCTATGATAATCCAATATGAAAGTAAATGGTTGTTTCTCATGAAGGGAGTATGACTTTGGTATAAATAATGATATATAGATTGATAATGATAATTGAGGTGGAAGGTTAGTTATTGTCTATAGAAAATATAATGGTAAAGAATCAACATACAGTCCTTTATAAAAATAAAAATAAACTGTGTCTATACCCTATTTTGGGTTAACAGTCACATTTCAAAGGGAAGTATGAGTTGTTTCTTAAACTTGTCAAGTAATCCATTGAAACTATGAAATTGGAAGATGGTCCCATCATCAAAGGAGGTTTATCAACTCTATGAAAATGTATTATAAATTTAAAATTAAACTAACACTCCATGTTACTATCACATGCATGTAGGGTGCCTTGTTGTGTAGGGTGCCTTGGTGTGCCTTATTGTGCCCTATATGTGGAATTGAATGTTGAAGTGTGTGTTAATGATTGTAATAGGTTAAGTAATGTGTGATTTTAAAATGTAATAACATCTATTGTATAATAATGAATCCTTGATATCTATGATAGAAGACTGACTCCTTGAGACCTATATCATGTTTTGGTACTTGAAACCTAAGAGGATTGCCTAGTGAGAAAATAGTGAAAGATTGAGGGACGTTTATGAATAGAATGTATGAAATGAGTTAGATAATGAATTTGATATGTTTGTAATAGGTCTCATGACACCAATAAGTATCTCTAAAGTGTGTAATAAGTAGGAATAAATTAAAGAAGGCCATTAACCCTAAGTGATAAGAGTGTCATTAGTCATTTCCACTACACACAATGAAATAAAAGTATTAATTTAAAAAAATATGGGAGATCTGAGATTTATAACATTGAAAAAAATAATTTTTTAATCCTCATTTATGTGTATAACATTAAATATGATATCTGATAGATAAAAATTTATAATATCAAACCAACACTTTATAATAAGACACAATAAAATAAAAACTAAATATAAATTAGTTAGATTGCCATGATAGGCATACAATATAGGCACATGTGTCCAATGTTAATAATACATAGATTTTTGTGATAGGTATACAAAAAATTACACCTATCAACATAGTATCTAATGTTACATGAATGTCATATACGCATATATATAGTGCCAAAAAATCATCAATTTCCATATAGGCATAAAAAAGTACATCTCATGCGTAAGACATCATATTCATCAAATAACCTCCTTATCTTTGCCTTCCTTGAATAAGACTCTCCCTGAGATTCCCTACTAGCAAATGGAGACCCCTCTGATGCCTTGGATTGATTCAAGGTTTGATTGTGGGTCCTACGCTCATAGCTAGTTTGTAGCTAAGCCTATTCAAATATAAGAAATATTACAAAATTAACATAAAATACATTAAAATAATTTTTTGTATTAATTTTAAGATACAATAACAAATAATTTAAACATGTGCACTTACTGCAAGCTCATGATATTTCTCAATTTATTATTCACACTAAAACAAGTCAATAGTAAGCTCAGTTATTTGAATAGGCATCTCATATATAGGTGGAACATGATAAGTTACCCAAATTACCATCTAACTAGGACTATCAACTATCATAGGACAACCCTCCATATATAATACATTTACATATGTTATATTTGCCTCAAGTACATGTACTAAAATGATTAAAACAAGTCTATTTTTACAATTCAAAATTATAATAACTAGTATATAGCTTTGTCAGCACCTATACAAATTACATTATAGTAGCAATGCCTATGTCTATCTTAGATCGTAGAGAGGAAGGAGTGTTAGAACAAGCCATCAAATATTCATGTGAACAAGGTCTCACTTAGTTTTATATAAAGTATCAAATTTCATATATGGAAACTAAAATGATCAATAGAAGTACTTGTATTTAAAATATCTATTTATATAAGTACATGAATGCAAAAACACATTATAGGAAAGAAGAGGACAAGCATGAACATGAAAATAAACATAGATCTAAATTGATAAGCCATTTTTTGAAGTTTTAGAGCAACAGCCTTATACCAAAACCAAAATTAGAGGATTAATGAAAGAGAATATATAATATCCTAGTTTCCTTTTTTTTTTCAATGATAAATATAAATATACTTGGGTCAAGATCTTCAATTTATACTATATTACATGTTAGAGTATATTGTTTTATTATCTATTACTTGTCTAAAACAAGGGGTTTGACTTAGGTAGTACCCTCATAACTACTTCCTTTTTGTATGGTTGTACAAGGTCAGTTGATCTTATATTATATTAAGGAAGGAGATTAAAGAGTAGGCATGCTTGAAAATCATCTCCCCTTATTCAGAAATGATTTAGGAAACTAGTGGGTGGGTTTTGACACTCATGCTAAATCTTAGCCTAATCATAAGGATATATGTGTTGTGCATCACATTGATGATTATAGTAGTTAGTCATTATTTGTTAGAGATGGTTATTTAAGTGGATTGGTGTGGGATATTTATTGTACATGCCTACCATAAAATATATATATACATGGATCTTATACAAATTTTGGGTGCATAAATATAGATGGGAAAGTGAGAAAAGGGATTTTTCACATTTACCCATATCAAAGATGAAGACATATTTAGGCTACATGTGAATTCATGTCAGGTTTTTATTAGGTTATGGTTTTATATGAAATATGGTCATAGTAATTTTAGTTTGCATTATTAGGAAATTATTTGGATAAGTGGTATATGAATGAGACTCTCATTTAATAGGATATTATAAATTCCAAGCTAACTTTTACTTAGAATATATGAATACACCATCTACATCCTCAATCAATGACTAAATACAGTTGTAACATAATTATCCCACTCAATAATTTGATAGAATTGATGGTGGCTATTTTGATGAAAAAATTATAAAAAAGAGCTAGTGTGTGAACATGTGTAACTCTATATTATTATGTTATCATGCTTTATTTTCAATAATAAAACTTTTACAACTAGGTTTTGAGTAACACATGACATTGCTATATTTTTATATCAAATCATGGTTCAAAACCTTTGGCCTTTTTGAACAACCATGATTTCTATATCACACTATGTCAAAAAAAAGTTGGATTACTTATTATAATGGTTTATCATTGTATAATTAACATGACCATATTTTATCTTTTAATTATAGGTGTAAAATATCAACCATAATCAAAATATATGAGGAAAAGAGAAAAAACTTTATATAAAAGTTGTAGTACCTGGGGAATATTCTATAGATATTGAAGAGGTTGTAATTTTGATACTCATTGACTTGGAAATGCATGAAGTGCTAAGTGAACTCAATGATAGGATGCCTATACGGAAAAATTAAGGAATAGGATAAAATCATTCTATGAGTGTGATTATGAACATAATGTTCAACAAGAGAGAGATATTAGTATATAACATGAAATATCATCCACTAGTGGAGCTCATGACAATGGTGACACCCATCAAATATTGGATGGAATTCCCCGCAAACTAAAAAAATTTAAATGCGTCTTATATTCAATGTATGAAACTTGGTTATGGAAGCTGACACTTGGCTAATAGATATGAAAAGATGATTTTGGATAATATATTTTTCAATAAATGGTATGGACATGCTATTTAATTTAAAAATTTTAGATGAAACAACATTGTGTTAGGACTATCAATAAATAATTATGAATTTAGATATGCCCATAGTCAGTTGGGTGATGCTCAAGGAAAGACAACACTACTTATTGGATATCTACTTAAATGATAGATTAAATGCATTCCATAACCTATACAAAAATGCCAATATTGAAAAGGAATATAATGCATGTTTTTTAACCTTGATTTAGTACAAATGATACATATAGGATGAGCCAATGAAATGCACTATGTATCTTATGATAATTTTGGTTGTCATTGGGAATAAGGTAAAACAAATTAAACATAATACACTTATGTAAGATCATTATGGGATGTTATTCCTAAAGAAGCATGGTCTAGCATAAGACCTTTCATTACTTTTATGTTTTTGGTTCTATTGTTTTTTCATTAATTTTTGAGAAGAGAAGAAAATTAGATGCAAAGACCAAACATATATGTAAACAATTGTAGACCTAAAATATGATAAGAGCAAAACATATATGTAAATAATTTTAACCTATGTATAGGTCAATGTAAATGTGGTCGTGGGTGACCTAAAAGCTAGATCCAATTGTGTAAACAAAGACCATGATAAATCAAATGTTGTAAATGTTGATTGTGATGATGAAGGAACCATCACCTCTTATGACAAAAAAATAACATATATTTTATATTAAATTTATATATAGATTAATTGTTAGATTAGAAATTAAATTTAAAAATACAAATTCAATTTAATATGACATTTATATAAAACATACTTGCATTTGTATGGTGATTGATGTCTGCATGCCAAATATGTGTGCCAAAAACTCATCACTCATAAGAATACGATCTAATCCATTTAAACCACTGATACAACCATCATTATAAGGACTTGTACACATAGCTCTACATGAGCTACAAGGGTGGGGTAGGGGTTAGGTATCTTTTGGCATCTCTATAAATTAATCTATGAAATCCTACTCATATGATGAACAAGTGTATCGATGAGTGAACTAAGAACATGGAGAGTGTCTATCTCCATGACCTACTGAACCATGAAGGATATCTCAGGCTCAAGATGTTTTTGAATATGGATCCACATAGTCTGATTAGGCATTTGATGTGTACCTACTTGATCCTATGAAGATCCTATTCCTCAAACATGAAACTCACTAAAATCAAAATAATTAGGAATCTAGATGAGGACAAACTCATAATAAAATTTCCTCAAAAAAGTTAATGAGACCTCATAGTTGTTACATGGTGAATAGTCAAAGACCATCTACCATCAATATCAAAAATTGTTAGTGATTGAGTATTGTACACAGTGATGTATAGGATAACATTTAAAAATTATGGGAAATGTAGTATTGGTGGTTGGGTTGATAAATAGGGTGCAAATTTCAGCTTTCAAAATATCCAAATTCTTAACCTGAAGGACTGACAACTTATCAATATAATATTCCCTACAAGTATCCCTATAACTATTTCCATCAGACAATTTAAATCATTTTAGAGTCAATTTTACCTAATAATTTTTGTATGGAATTGAATAGTTGGGTGTGATGGGGGTTGGTCAAACTAGGATTACTCATTTTATCAATTAACAATTCAATTTCAAGTTTGTTTCCTAAAATATTATCAATCCAAACCTCTTGACTACTAGGGGAGTTTTGGTGAACTATAAGAGGGTTAGGTGGAGGGATAGGAGGAACAATGGGGTTTTGTGGAGGGTTAGGAGGAGAAACTAGAGGCTTCTATGGAGGTTTATAAGGGTTAGTAGGATGGGCTATTAAAAAATAAGTTACAATTAAAAACTAGGGTTAAACATTGAAAATTATGAAAATTTAGGATTAAATAGGGAATATTTTAATAACTTACCTCTTCTACATGGTATAATCATCGATCAATAGGTTTGTGGGATGAATCTGGCAGCTTCTTAGCACTCATTGGAGTCTTCTATGTAAAACATGATCACATAAGCAATGGGAGAGTGAGGGAACTTGAATGCAAAATGTGTATTTTTGAATGCAGGTTTCCCTTTTAATTTTTTGACACATACATCATGTGATCATGTTATTAATGTGATAACATTATTTTCAATATCAATAACATGATTGTTTTATTATATAATGTGATCACGTTATAGATTGGTAATCTCAAGCCTAGATTCTAGTAACATAATTGTATTAATTAAATAATGTGTATGCATTATTAATTAACATGCTCATGTTATGGGTAATGTCCATGGAATTGTCCCCCAACTCCGTGTACTTACCCAAGTCTCTTTAATTTTTATTTTTCCTATAATGTGCTACCATATCTATTTTACCACATTCATGTATTAGTTATCTGAAAACACATGTATTTTTTTATTTCATTCTTAATTAAAATAATGAGCTTGTGCTGAAATATCTAATCTATATTAAAACATAATGTATATGTTCATGTACAATCGATATTCACCAACTATATAAAATATCAACATGTTATGTATCCCACTATGTGCAAGGTGGGTATCCATTATTGGAGATCCTGTCGCATCATATCAAGTTAAATATGACCCCAATTAAAATATTCAACATCCCATACCAAATCATCTAGAAATTGGTATAAATGAATTTTTAGTTTCCTCTGCTTAAAAACTAAATTTCATCATGGTACCTTTATATTATAACAAGGTGAATCCATAATCTTGACAATAAATAACTTTGATAAATAAAACCATAGTCCATCATGACATAATAATTTAACTTTATAATATAAATTCCACATCATCATATAGGAGAGAAATATAAAACCTCATAAATAAATAAATAAGGTGTGCATACAAAATTATGATATGATCATCACATAAAATGTATATGTATCCACATGTGTGTCAAACAATACAATTATCCATGGCTTACTATTTAGAGTTTTATTAAATAAATGATAATAAATTAATAAGTCCATAACATAATAATAATTATGAGGGTGGCTACCATTACCACAAAGTAGGTATCTCAAGGTGAAGAATTACATACTCGTACCCTCTTCAAACCCACCCCCCTCCCCCGCCCCTGCTTCCCCCACCACACTCCCTTAAATAAATTGTGACCCTAAGATTGATGCAAAAATATGAGGATAAGGATGTTGTATTTCTGAATAATTTTCCCAACCTTTAAACTTTGTATTTATTGGTCCCATTTTAACTTTAGTTGATCAAATTCACAGTACCAAAGTTGAAGTAATAACCAATTAAAATCCTCATGAGATTTATATTTAATGAATCTTCATCCATCTTTAAATAAAACCAATTAATAAGATGTGATGGCTTATGTACATACCTTCCTAATATGAAAACTTTAAAAATGAAATTCATCATATACATATTGGCATGGTAAGTCAGTGGGAAATTAAGCCAAGTCACTATAACATATTAAATTGTCCTACAAATCATAGTGCAAATTATATCCACCACCAATATGTCCTATACTCCTTTTTTATTTCACTGACAAGAACGTAGAGTATTCATCCTCAAAAATTATATCTATCTTATCCAAATCTACATAATTCTTATGTCCATTACATACCTTCTTAAGGTGTTGTTGAATCTACATAATTATTTTATTATATTTAAGTCCAATCAAGACATGGTCCTCGATCTTGTTCCAACTCAATGAAATTTAGTGGGATTATCTAGACAATGTTACATAGGGGATTATGTCAATAGAAATTTTATATCTATTATTATGCATAAATTCCACCAAAGGTAGATATTTATTCTACTAAGACTATTTTTGTTCATGACATATGTTCACATCATGTCCTATATGACTTAATTAACCCTCTTAATCTACCCATTAGTTTTAGGATGACATGTAAATTTGTACCCAAATCTACCTTACATGTTTTCAAAAATGAGGATGTAAATAATGAATCCCTATAAAAAAATATTTTGATTGGAACATCATGTAGACATAAAATCCTATTGATATATAATTGGTAAATATCCTTAGCCTCATAGATGTCTTTGGTTAGCAATAAATGTTTGACCTTAGTTATTTTATCAAAAACTACTAAAATGGCATTGTGTCTTCATTAATAAGTTGAAACCTAAGAATTAAATCCATAGACACCACATTCTAGTTCTATGTGTGGATTTCATGAGGGTATAACAATATAGTTGGATATATATGTTCATCTTTCACTTATACACATTCTAATCATTGGGCAACATATTACTCCACTTACCGTTTAATTCACATGCAATAATACAAGGTTCAAAGACCTTCATACATTTTATTTTCCTTGGAATGATTGAAATAAAAGTCCTTATGTTATTAAAATAAAACATAATCATTCAGTTATACACTACTTATCACATATATGCATTGTTTTTATATTAAAAGTGCACCATATTCTACATAAAACCCATTGTACTTGGGTCAAATATTGAGTTTTATGTCTTGAAATTTTGTTATGACTTCCTTATACTCGGAATCAAGCCTTTGAATTTATATAATTGATCCTCTCAGATTATATTACAAAACTAACATTGAATGTAAATGAGACCATCTACTGATTGCATCATCCACTTTTATTTATTTCCCTTTTATCTAGGAGATATAAAAATTATAACTAGCTAGACTATACATCTGACACCTTATTCTAGCATTAATATTTAGTGAATTGAATATGTAGGTCAGTTCATGGGGTCAATTATGACTACAAAATTTCAGCCCACAAAGTAGTGTCTTTGCATTTTCAGTGTGTGTACCACTGCAAAAATTTGTAAGTCATGAGTCCTATAGTTAAGTTCATGATTTTTTAACTTCCTTGACTCAAAATAAATGACTTGATGATTGTAGATTAAATATCCACTGAGGCCTTAGAAATACATATTCATGAAAACAAGGAAATCCTCATCCATGTTTGGCATTACTAAAATAGGGGTTGTTTTCAATAACTCCTTGAGCTTCTGAAATGTTCTCCAAATTATTCATTCAATATGAATTTATTGATTTTTCTCAGCAAGGATGTGATTGGGGCTCCAATTTGTGAAAATTCATCATTGAATAATATATAATACTCTAAAAATCTCATAATTTTTTTAATTATGATAAATTATTTGACATTGACCACTACATTATGGATATAATATTTTTTGTATGAACAACAATGCTTTTGATATTAATTATGTGCCATAATTATTGAACTTATTTTTAAAATAATTTTCACTTAGATAGTTTCCTATAGATATGGTTTTACCCTAAACAATAAAAAACCTATCTTTAATTCATTTAATGTTCTTCCTGACAGCTATAATATATCATAATATAATCAATGAATACAAGCACAAAGTTATCTAGGAACATGTAGAAAACATTTTTCATGAAATTCACTGGCGTTGCATATGTGAGCCCAAGTGACACCAATAAAAATTCATATTGACCATATCAAGTGTGAAATATTATCTTCGTTATGTTTCCTTCTTTAATTCCAAGCAAATGGTATCTTGACCACAAACATATCTTAGAGAATATTATAAATCTTGAGATTTGATTGAAATTATCATTGATCATTAACAAGGTATATCTATGTTTAATGGTCATTTTTTTCAATTACCTATAATAGATCAATATTAAAAATGATCTAGACTTCATATTTATAAACACTACTAGTGTTCTTAATAAGAAGCATTACATTTCACTGATCATTTTCCAGTTATCTCTTATAGTTACACTCCTAATTTACATAATTCAAGGTTTTTTGAATATTGTATGGAATCTATAAAATAGGATTGTTTCTTGGAAATAACTCTATGAGTTATTACATTTATATTTTATGTGGGATTCTTATAAACTCCTCTAGAAACACATCATAAAACTCTTGAAACATATGAAATTTATTCATATATTCTCCCATTCCATCCTCTAAGATGCTAACATAATACAATTGACATTCATTTTGTATTTATATTTTAAGGTACATGGAGGAATTAACATATCATTTTGTTTAGTATTACCAATAATTCTTGGGCTTTATGATTTTTTTTTAATAATCAACACTTCTTCAAAACCCTTCAAACCCCTATCTAGAGAATATGAGCTTTATAAATATGATATTTTAAAATGTTTTCAAGATTTATAAATCGTGATAAATTATTTTTATGGCATATCCATTATCACAAGACACATTATACCAATTTAATATCATTAATAACTTTTTATAGCTGAAAATTGGACCTAGATGACAAGCATGATTGAGAAATGAGCACCTATAGGCCTGTAGACCTAAAAGTGTGTTTTTTTAATGTTTTTTAAAATTAACATGAAATTTAAATGATTTTAAGTTGTATATGTGGTACATAAATTAATTTATAAAATAATTATATCTTTATACCATGTATATCTCAAAATATAAAACTTTTACCAAACTGGCATGCTTACTACCTTGGGTGAACCTAGAAACACAAAAAGGAGCATAACTTGAGTTATATTGATCCAAAAAATATGAAATGTTAAATGATGGTGGGTAAAAATATTTTATAATTTTTTTTTCTGGTCTCATGTGTTTACTATAGCTAATAATATATAAAATTTAAAATGACAATTTTGTTCATGTCAAATTGTTGAAAACTAGTTCTCAAGAAGCCCAAAACTACAATAACTCAAGCTTCATTGATCTAAATGCATTTAAATTTTTTTATTAGGTATTAAAATTTTATATAAATTAAACAAATTTATTTAAAACATTTTAAATCAATTTATGAAGAGATATCTCTATATGAAGAGTTTCTCAAACACTAATGGAGCTCACACCTACAAGTTTGAAGTAACTCATCATCATGAGCCATGAAGAACATTATTATAGGAATTAAAATAGATGATATCAGGTATATTTTTTATTTTTTAACATTTAATTTAAGTTATATATGTCTTGAAGAATGCTTATATAAATTTTAATGCAAAATAAGAATGTGAACATGGTCAAAAAGTCATCAAATGAGGAGCTAAAGTTGTGTATAATAAATGGACCATCATAATTGCCATAAAAAATAATAATTAAAAAAACTCAAAAATATAATCTCTTATCTTGACACAAATATCAATGATAATTAAAATCAAAAAAGGACTTCTCAAAGTGTAGTTTCATCATGGAAGATTGTAGGAGTTGGTTGAAGATAAAGTGGAGTTTCATCATACAACTTGATATTAAATAACCTTAATCATCTGATAAGGACATCCACATGAAAATTAAAAAAATAGACTTAAAATAAATTAATGATAAATTAGATAAGGAATAATATCTCAATAGAAATTTTACTTCAGTTATGCTTCAATTTTAATCCTTAATGAGGAAGAAGATGTCAATTGAAAGTTAACTTCAGATATGTTTTAGTTTTAAGATATAATGAGGGAATTGATGACATGTTTGCATTATTTTAACCTCATGAAGGAATATTTTCATTATATGTACTTATTTTTTTAATTAATTTGAGAAATCTCCTACTAGTTTTGGCTCAGTCATGCCAAATTTCAGACTTATAAACACCTTCTTGAAAAATAAAGAAACTAATTTTATCTTCCTATATGCTACTTATTGTGTCAAGTTAAATAATTGTTAATGTAATATTATGATAATTACATCCTATCCCTAATTTATTTCTAATATTTTGAACCTTTATGAAGAAAAATTGATCTTGTGTAGGTTGTAGATTGTGTCTTTGAGAGTTTATGTAATTCATAATTGTGATGAATTCTATTTGAGTTTCCTAATAAAATTGGTCATTATTATAAATATTTTTATAATATGAATCCTATATAAAAAAAAAACACTTCTGAATAAGGTTATTTGGTGTGCTTTGATTTGTGCATGTGTGATTTCTCTTTGAGATCATTTTATGTGTGTCTAAATAAGTTGAGTTATTAAATTTTTATGCATCACCCCATAATTATTCATATAATTATATGATTATCTCCCTCTTTTCATCACCAAGAATTATCTTAGGTGAGGATAAAGGAGATTCATCAAGGGGACCATCCCTTTCTAGTGGTTTTCTTCCATTATAGGACATTCACAACCTAGAAGTGATCCCATTATGTGAATTGGGCGAGGAAGATTCAAGACCTTCCTCAAAGGTACAAGATCAATTTGACAACACTAGAATGGAGGCTTATTATAAATATTAGAAATTTATTATGTTTCATTGGTATATTTTAATTTTCGCAAAGAGAGAATCTTGTAAATATGTGAAGGTCAGAAACTTCTTAAAACAAGATAGCTTCATGTAATGTTGGTAGAAGACTCTATTTGAAAATGTTTTAAAGATCTTTATCATTCATGTATCTAGTCAATTTAGCTAATATAGTCTTGTATCATAAGCTGTATTTAATAATATGATCATTTAATTTTTGTTTCAATTATGTAACTTGAGAATATGGGATATTATCACTAATGTATATTGAGAAGTGTGTGATAAACATATCTACCAATGGATTGAATGTGGTGATAGACTGATTTGGTTGATCATAAAATCACTATAAGTCATAATAATTTAAAATGCATAAGAATAACTTAGTGAGGAACCAATCATTGTACACAGTCAAAACACACTATATGAAAATATTTCAAGTGGTGTTTTGGGTCACCCTTACCATCATACAATGTAAGATTAGATACCATGAATCTGGATGGAAAAGGAGTTGTCCTATGTGATTTGCCAAAGGTGTATGCAAAAGAACATGAAAATCTAAGGTATGTGATGTCTTGGTGTCTCCCTACTCAAGGTCAAACACCTTAGCCTATAGAATTTGAACCTAGTGCATAAGGGACTGTTACATATGGAGTGGAGGAACTAGCCATAAGAGGTGTAGTTTTCACTAAAGGTTTTTGAGTTATAATTGATTTTTGTGTTAGCTGAGTTGGCCCCAATGTAGGTGTAACAATATTATTAGCTATTGGAGTAGAATATTTACCATTAATTTATTTTTAATGTTATTTTTGAATAATGTTGATAAGGTCATCCTGCATATCTAAATATTTTGAAATAAAATCTTGAAATTTCCTTTTATTGATTTCATCAAATTGATTATTAAATTCTGCCATTATAGTTTGGGGAGTAGAAAAACAAATTATTGTATAGTTTGAAACTTAAAAGAAATTTAATCTATGAAATATTTCAACAATCAAGTAGTGAAATATATCTAAATATTTAGAACTAATATATAAGCATAGAAACTAAAATAATATAAACCCTAAGAGCATATGAGTTTAGGGTTTGAGCAATGATCGAAGTAACTCATGTTCACCAAATATTTTAACCTTTTATGGCTTAGTTTTTTGATAATCTTATGTTTGTTAAAGACCTAATTAGACTAAATTAGGGTAATAATACGCAATAAATACATCCATTGGTTTATTATTAGATTGACCAATTTTGACTTTTATAAAAATAATATTAATAGTGCAAGTAAGAACTTAGCTAGAAAATAATTAAAATAGATGATTTGGAGGCTAGAAAATAAAGTAAAATCTAGTTTGACTATCTCAAATAGGATCCTAGTGTCAGAACCCCTCCTATATAGTAGTTCCCTAATTGGACAATAGTTCTATTAGTATAAATGTGGTGGTGGTGTCATCTATGTAGGACTCTCCTAAGCTTCTAGGTGCACCTATGTCTAGATATATGAGGTTTGTTCTTAAATGCAAGGGTTTTAAACCCTTTATTATTTCCTATTTTGATTAAATTTGTGAGAAAATTGTAATCTTTCATGTTGTTATGGCATCCATTTGATACAAGTTGAATATTTGTTTGTTTTTAGGGTAGGTTATACATCCTTAACACCTCATTGTGATGAGATTTGCCTACATACCAATACTATAAGGATGGATCAATCTTCATGTAGTTCTCACTACCTAATTTATAGTGCAAGTACAAATAAATCTAGTATAATAGTGGACTTGAGTACTTTGAATGTGATTAAGCCTATAAATCTAGGTAATTTGTGTTTATGATAGTTGTAGATGGTAATATGCAAAAGTATGGTAGAATAAAGATTGATAACCTTAATTATACACAATTTGTTCTAATTTTGATTGTGTATTTTCCATCTACCTTACATCTATTTGTTATAAAGATAAAAATAATTTATATATAGCATTGTATTACTTGTGCATGTGATAAAAGAGGTCTTGTCCAACCCTAGGATGTTTTAGATTAGAAAAGCTATATATTTGTGAAAAAGAGATGGAACAAACATTAAAACCATTATTTTTAAACTAGCACCATGTGGTGCTACTATCCTTATTATGGAACTAGTGTCTTAGTGGTAAAATACTAGGCTCAAAGGGCCATGATCAAGAAATGAGGGTATATGATAGCTTTAGGGATGACTAGGTATGTCTGTGTCCCACACAATGGATTGATAGTTATTATTGTTGGGGTTATAGATCACACCTTAGTTGGAAATGGGATTGTTAAAGTCCTCTACTCAAATCTAGGCCAATATGGGATTGATCTTAGGCTTTGGGTATCCTAATAGTGGATCAGACCTTCAAATAAGGTTGGCTTCCTTATGGATATATTACCTACACTAAATGTAAACCAACACATGCTTGGAAAAGGGAGAAAGAATTGACAAAACTTATAAAAGCATGTAAAAATTGGTGATGCACCAATGATTTTATCACACCAAATCATAAAAACACACTATGAGAACTTTTAATACCAAGGAACATCAATCTCACATAAATATTTTAGAACAAGGAATTAATAAGTTACCAAATTAGCAAGGTAGGGTAAATACCCACTTTCAAAATAGATAATAAACTGTAGATTATGCTTATAATGACCTATGAGACTATTAAGAACTTTTTAAAGGTGATAAAAACTCATACATAAGAAAGGAAAATACATTGAATTAACAATAGTGAATGAATTCATAGAACACACTTCAATCTAGCTAAGAAGATGATGGAATTCAATTTTTATTGCATCATAAGGAGTCACAATACAAAGTTTAGTAGAGTTTTATCATATTAAAAAGAGGTTTGGATGATCAATATCATGGCCTAGAAGCTTATATTTATAACAGAGAGAAAAAGAGAGAGAGTTGTGCATTGGAAAATGTCCAACTACTTCTGATGGATTAGCACTCTCAAGGATGTTGACTGAAATATTATCAACAAAGAATGAAATCTATAAAATAATTAAATATACATTGCCCTTACCCAAATACTAGATCTTTTCTTGGAATCATGTCATTATTTACTTGATTTAATGACAAGGACCATGTCCTAAAACTAGCTAAAATCTGCCACATCTACATTAGGCGGCGATCTAAAAATATTAACTATGATGATGTGATACATATGTCCACTATATGTGAAAACCAATCTTAGACCATTGGTTTTCACATAGTCATTGGTCTATCTTTAACTTTTGTATTATACCCTAAGGATCTATTTCACCTATATCGAGCTTTGTTGATGATGCTTGGTTTCTAAATTGTGGCCCTAGTTCAACTCTGGTTCAATTCTGAGCTTGACTCCTTTCTATTTGCTTTATTTCGGTGCCAAATAAACTTTTTAACTTTCATAAAAAAATTCCTAAGCTTGATTTTGTTTATTAGTTATCAATTGCTAACTAGGCTCATATACATCCTGCTCAACTATCTTTACATTCATTGGATATGTAGATATATTGACTTATTGACTTTGCCTTGTGCCTTAAAATCTAGATGTGTGAATGCACATGATTCTTTGATATTCTACTAGGACCCACTAACTTTGGACACTTGTCCTCTTTGTAATCATCATCAAGATCCTCTGACCCTTTTTGAATTGTCTCACTCTATTGATCTATCTGTGTATAGATGCCCATGAGCTATTAATTTTATACCATCTAAATGTGCTTGTGCCACTTTTCCTTGACTCATTAGCTCCTTAAATTAACTAAATCTTTTACCATTTCATACCATCTAATCAAGATGTATGAGTTCATTCACACCATATATTTCTTAGTCCCACTTTCCTATCAGTTCTTGTGCTTCATCAGATCATTGGTACAATTAAGCGTGAACCCTTGATCTTCTTGGGACCCATATTTTTTTCATTGAATTTGATATATTAGATCTTGGCTTGATTATCCTACACCATTAGATTATGTCCAACATGTAGATATTTAATGACTTTAACTTAGGGACATTTTGAATTGATTGACTCATTGTGGATAATTATATCTTATGTGTCAATATGCTGATTCCTATGAATTGTTAGATCTAAATTAACTTCAAAAAATTTAATGACCTTTTAAAACCAAAAAAATTATTTTCCTTGATCAAAATTGATGTTAATGTGAAAATCTTCATTATTTTTATCAACTTTGATAATTTATATTTTGAAACGTAGGAATCATGGAGGGGCCAAATTTACTAGAGATGTTCTTGAGACTAAAAAGGATGAACCCATTTGACTCGAGAATTTGTGAGGCTTTCTGAGCATACTTATCAAATGTGTAGACAATCTGACCAATACATTTTTAAGTGACATCTTGATGATGGTCTGGCTCCTAGACTTCTTCTTTTGATATTTTTCTTGATCTTTTGAAGCTTAAATGAACTTCTAAAGCATTTGAAAACTTGTTCATGACTTGAACTACAAGATTACCTATGCAAATTTATCTGGATATTCTATTTATCATTGGATACTTCTATTAATCAAGAACATTGCTTAGTCCTTGACATCTCTATATGTAGGCCAAAAATGGCCAACATCTTTGGCAAATTAGCGGGGAAGCATGCCTGCTATGCTTGAACTCAGACCATTTACATGACTCTTGGATCATAACCAATAATATATGGACCATTGAATGACTACATGGCACTCTCTTAATTTGGAAAGATATAAAATATCCCAATAATAGTGAAAGAAAACAAACTAAAAGGGAAAATTATCCTAAAAAACAAAGGCAACTAAACTACTAAATAATTGTGTAAGAAAGAACCACTTATTTAGAATAAAACAAAAATGAAACTAACTAATGTGTTATAAAAAACTTGAAAAAAAATAACAATGGAATTAACATTCCTTAATAGCAGTATTTGAGATGTATCCCATTGACTCGGAAAGGAAGTTCTTCACCATTTATCCTTTAGAGCTGGAAAACATTATGGGATTTACAACTAGAAACAGTATATGGTCTACTCCATAGAGAATCAAATTTTATGAGATTTCCTAGTTTGGCTCTATCGTCATCCCACTTAAGGACTAAATATCCTTCATAAAAAATTCTTGAAGAAGTTCCTTTGTCAAAAGAGCTCTTTGTAATTTATTGATGGGACTCCATAGTCAACATGGCTTGATGCCTTATCTCCTATAGCTCCATGAGCTAGGCATATATTATTTCCATTATCTTAGTCTCCAAAAGCTCAAGCTGATGCATTAATTTCAAAGTAGGGAATTCAAAATAAATAGGCATTCTTGCTTCCTTACCATATACTATCTTGTATGGAGAATTGGCAATTGAAATTTTATAGGTGATCCTATCAGTGTAGAAAGATGACTTCAATTTGAGATACCATGATCTCTAATTGTCTTCTATATTCCTCCTGATGATCTTCAACAAAGTATAGACTCAGTAGAGCCATTGCCTTGTGGATAACAGTTTGATGAAGTACTGATAAAAATACCATGTTCAACTACCCACTAGCTGATCTTAGATCCTAAAAAAACCATAGCATTATCATAAATTATAGTTGAAGGGACCCCAAATCTGGTAAGTAAACCTTCATAAAAATCTAAAACATAGGTTTCATTAGCATGTTTTAATGCTACTTCCTCTATCCTTATGTTAAAATAATCTATGGTAGTCAAGATCCACTTGTGTCTTGATCTTACTAGGGGTTGATAACACCAATAAAGTCCAATCCCCATTAGACAAAAGGTTGATTAGCTAAAATTGGCTGGAGAGGTAAGGCTACAAGTCTCATTTTTCCAACAAACATGGCATGTTGTCTACATTTTATTACCCATGCATAGAAATCACCAAATAAACTTGGCCAGTAATACCCACCTCTCACGATATTATGAGTTGTAACCCTAGCTAAGTAATGTCCTCCACCATGTCCATCATGAAATTGGTCATGTAATTATTGTCTAACTTGGTTCTATGCATCTTATTAGTATACCATTATATCCTTTTTAAATAATACATTATCAACAAGGAGAAAAGGAATTGACTGTAATTTGAAATATCTCCTATTTGAAGGAGTGAGATGAAAAGGATAAATACCATCTTGTAGATATCATACCATTTCTTAGAATTAGCTAAAATTTTAGACCTGATTACTTGTAAGTTCTTGATCACTTCACACCATAACCTATTCATTAGACTCCTACATGTTTTGGGCTAGATGTTCATAGAGTCGTTTGACTCTAATCAACTATTTGACCTTGGTCTCAATGTCATATTCCATGACCTTGGTTATCCAACTAGATATTTTGTTAGCTATATCTTTGTTAAAAATAAATTCCTTAACACTTGGATATGTAACCATCAAATGTATCTTATTATTGGACAACAAGTACCTAAACTTTTCAAGAGACCTTATAATCAAAAGAACATGCTTCTCAATAAATGAATACATTGTCTCATATTCTTCTAAGCCTTGACTCAAAAATTCTATTAGCTACTCTAAAGTCTCTTTATTTTGTTGCATGAGAATACATGATATTGTGTCAAGGTTAGCATAGCTATATAAGAATAAATCTTTTGTAAATTTAGGGTTCATGAGTGTATAAACACTGGGTATAGATTTCTTGATTTGTTCAAAAAAATTCACTCCTTAAACCAACTCAAATGCTAACCTTTGTCTAACTGGCTAAAAGTGGCCTAGCTAATGTAGAAAAATTTAAAATGTATCTCCTTATGAAGTTGATATTTCCCAAAAAGCTTTGCAAGACTTTATCATACTTAGTCAATGATAGTGAAATAATTGGTTCTATATTATCAAGGTCTATGTTTGTACCTTTATTTAAAATGACATGTCTAAGAATCCTACCTTCAAGAACAAATAAAACACACTCTTTTAGATTCAAAGACACTCCAAATTATCTACACCTTTCAAACACCTGTCTAAGATGGATAATATGTTCATTTGTACTATTATACAATATAATTATGTCATCTAGATAGACAAGAATAAACTTGTTGAGGAGACCCTAAAATGCCATGTTCATAGCCTTCTAAAAAGTGATTCCATCATTAGATAAACCAAAAGGCATGTTTCTGTATACAAATGTCCCGCATTTTATGGTAAAGGTTATTTTGTACTGGTTTTATTTTTAGACCAAAGTTCAGTTATATCCACTATAACCATCAAATAAAAATAACCTTTCAGAACATACAACTAGCTTTAAAATCTATTCCATTGATGGTAATGGATATGTATCTTTGAGAGAGGCTTTGTTCAAGTCATGGAAGTCGACAGATAGTCTTATTTCACCATTCTTTTTCTATATCAGATCAAAGTTTTGATACCAAAGTTGAGTACTTAATTATAAATATTATAGCTGACTCGATGAGCTTATGTAGTTCAACTCTCATTAGAGGTTCAATATTTGGATTGATTGGCTTTTACTTTTCTCTGACTAGCCTAGTCTTATCTTCTAACTCAATGGTATGTTGAGCTAGACTTGGATCAAAATTTTTAAGTTCATTGTACTACCATGTAAAGACATCTATAAAATTTGAACATAACTTAATAAAAGTTTCTTTCTCTAAAGATGTGGAAAATTTACTTAGCTTTAAACTATTTCCTGTTGCAATCTCTATAATTATGTAGTTTTTTTCCTTCATTGATGAAGAAAACTTTTATTTTATTAATTCATCATCTCCACTGAATATATTTTTTAGGGTGACCATTCCTTTATTCAACTTTTTTGTATTTCATTGCACAATCTAATCATCATATCATTTTAAATACTTATCCTAGTTACTTGAGAAAAATTTAGCTTCCTCTTATAAGAAACTGACAATCTAGATGTCATCCTCAAATACTTGCCAATTGTCATTGTTTTCTGTGATAGAAGGTCTCACAAATATGTTGATATGTGATTGGAATTTATCCCTTTTAATATTATATGGGATATTAAATTGTGATCCAATAGCATCCAACCTATCTACATGCTTGTTTTGATTTCTTGGTACGAACTAAATATTGAAGGCTTGAAAGTATTCAACTAGGTCACATACTCTATGATTATGAAACCTAAGTAGTGGGTTATTTCATATATTAAGTCCTCTTACTTGGTGAATTACTAGTTCACTATCTCCAAAGACTTGTAAGGAATTAACCTTCATCTTTATTGCCCATTGTATACCATGCACTAGTGCTTCATATTCAGTGACATTATTGGAAAAACCAGATTAAAACATAAGAGAAGAGAAATAAATTTGATTATATATATAAATTAACATCATTCTAGATCTAGTGCCATGTTTGTTCCTAGATATATAAAAAAATAGCTACCATAGTCCATCAGTAAGCTGCTCATCTTTCATCAATGTTGGAATTGGTGCATCATTTTCATGAAGACTATAGACACCAAATATTTTTTATTCAATTAAATTTTAAAGATCATGCTCATGTAAATCAAAGTCCCATTCATCAAGTAAAATATATGGGACTCCATCTAGGGGTGATTTAGATTTAACCTCATAATTTTCTAACACCTTGTCTGAAATAACACAATTAGTGTTCACCATGCTTGGCATATATGGATCCAAATGAAATATGTCAATAGGTTCAGAATGTATTATCACCTTAATACCATAGCTATTTTTGAACATTAGATAAGTCCAATCATATGATAAATATCCTCCAATTATTTAAGTAAAATCTCTTGATAGACACATAACAAAATAGGGAGGTAGGTCCACTAAAACTACATCTAGCTAAATAATAACATCAGGGTAAGCATATAATGTGAACTTTAGGTATTTTATCATTCCTAATATTTTCATTGGTGATCCATCTAATGATAATAATCCTTTGATATCTAGCTCATACATAATACCAAGATTGTCTATAATTTGTTTGGGCATGACAATGCTACTAGCTCCACTATCTACCATACAATTATGGACTAAATAGTCACTTAATATCAAAGAGGAATAAAATGGAGGGGTCTTACTTGATTTTAAATTGGATTTATCCATATTTTTCATGTCATGTATCTATTTATCAAGTTGATTAATTTATTGGTCTGAATTGACTAAGACAACTTATTTCTTCTTATCTAGTTGTTTAGATACCTTGAAATCTAAAAGTTCTTTAATCATCATGTCCTTTTGCCTTTGGATATAAAGTAAATCCCACATGATAATACTAAAATTTTATTTCTTCAACTGATTGATAATTCTAAAATATGGTCCACTAACCTTTGAATGCAACTTCTGAGCCACTAGCTATTCTCTAGTTAGGGACATTTGAGGAACTTTCACTATCTTAATGTTCTGAATATTCTATGTTATAGGAATAATAAATTGATCTTTGACACTATATGACAAAAAATTAAGAACACTATAAGTATTTCTCATATCCTAAACTTCTTCAACTGCTCTACTTTTAGTTCTAGTCAGAACTGCCACTTAACCATTTGTGTTATTAGTTTCACCAACTTGATTGAATGCAATGTGATCGTCTAAATCACAATTAACATTCATATCAATAAGATATCCTATAACTTGTTTAAATTTTCCTTAGATTTACATAGTCATGCCTTGATATTGACCACTTTGAAGAGGGAACAAATCTTGTGTCATCTATGGCATGGTAATCTCTTGTGATATCATATCTTGACTCTGAATGTCATTTGGATTGGAAGTTTGTCAACCTGGATATTGCATTAAGCTATATTGGGGAACAATATCTTTTTATCTAGAATCACATTACGATCAAGGGTTTCATATGGCTTAGTTTGGGTTATAACTCTTTGATTTGGATAAGGTTTCCTATTATCCTTGAAACTTTGATAAGGTGGTCTTTGGTTGTTGAAATATTGATATGTACTCTAGTTTTTTTTTGATAAGTTCTACCTTGGTATTGTTATCTCTTGAGTGAAAAAATTTCATTTCTGAAAGCTTGTAACATGATTTTCAAATCACCAATCTCACTAGATTGATTAGGAGGGGCTAGAAATTAGAATTTTGGAGATGGAATAGGAGATATAGAAAGAATTTAGAAGGGGAGAAATTTGAAATTATAGAAAGAAGTGAATTATAGGTCTTATGTTATGTTTTCCAATTTGAATCAAGCTATTATCTGCTCTGATAACAATCTCATAGGCATTTGGAAAGTTATTACCACCCATGGACTATATCATGACACTTATATCAGAGTTAAGGGCCTTAAAGAAGTACAAAAATGCATACTCTAGGGATGGTATAACTAATTCATGGGACCTAATCCATGTCTTTTCAAATCTGAGGTTAAAGTCGAACATGAATTCATGGGGTTACCTTTGTATGGTAATCAATTATTCAACCAAAGACCTATGATTAGACTTTTCTTCAAATTAATTAATTAAAGCTTCACCTCTCTCATCCCAAGTAGAAATGGAGGTCAAAGGAATATTCATATACCTTTTCAATTATTTTTCATTAAAAGAAGTAGTAATTAATCTGATAGCCACATTATCTTAAGTAACATTATGAACAGAACATAGATTGTCAATAGCTTGGATATGCTCGATAGAAATAGTTTTATCCCATTCTCTAGAGAAAAAAGGGACACCTTTTAGAGAAGACACATGAATGTCATAATATTGGGCCAAATTCAAGGGACTACACTTTTTAAATGGGACAAACACTTGATTCCTAATAACCATTTAGGTAAAATGGATTTGGCTTATGCGGATAATAGATTGGACTATAAAAATAGACTAACCAAAAGATAAATTTTTGTTTAGAGGATAATACCTTATGCTATTGAATCTTAATCTTTTACAAGAAGTAGGAGGTAATTAAATATGTTTAAAAGAAGTACCTTTACTTGATGCTCTTGTTATAACCTTTGGAATGAAAGCACTATCTAAAAAATGATATGATCTCTGTAACCTAAGGGATCTTGAGATTTTGATGATGGTAGATCTCACCTGCTACTGACAATATTTTTTCTCAATATTTAAACTTCAATTTTACCAAATAAACTCATTGTCCCACTAGGTGTTCCAAAACTATTGGCATTGTAGATTGCACCCTAGCTGAGAAGGGGATTGTTCATGTCCTTTACTCAAATATAGACCAACATGGGATTGATCCTAGGCTGTGGATATCCTAATAGTGGATCATAATTTTGGATAAGGTTGGTGTCCTTATGGATCTATCACCTACACTAAACCTAAACTAACACTTTTTTAGAAAAGGGAGAGAGAATTAACAAAAATTATAAAAGAATGTAAAAAGCAGTAATGGATAAATGATATGATCACTCTAACTCATAAAAAACACACTATGAAACACTTTTCAAACCAAAAAACATCAATCTCACATAAATATTTCAGAACCAAGCATTGATTAGTTAATAGATTAGAAAGAGAGGGTAAATATCCACTTTCAAACAAAATAATAAGCTATAAATTGCACTTATAATGACATGTGAGACTATTAAGTATTTTTGAAGGTGAGAAAAACATATATATAATCAAGGAAAATAAATTCACTTAACAATAGTGCATGAATTCATAGAGCACACTTCATTATGTCTTAGAAGATGATAGAAGCTAGTCTTTATTACATCAAAAGGAGTCACAATACAAATTTTGGTAGAGTCTTGTCAAACCAAAAAGAGGGATAGATTATTAATATCAAGGTTTAGAAGACTATATTTATATCAAATAGAAAGAGAGAGAGAGAGAGACATGCATTGGAAATGTCCCAACTGCTTCTAATAGATTAGTACTCTCGAGGATGTTGATTCAAATCTCATAAAAAAAAAAAAAAACTCTATAAAAGAATTAAATTTCCATTTCCCTTATTCAATTGCTATATATTTTCTTGGAATCATGTCATTATTTACTTGATCTACTAACAAGGATCATGTCTTAGAACTAGATGAAATGTGCCACATATTTATCAGGGGGCCATCTAAAAATGTTAAGCATGATGAGGTGAGATACATGTCCACTATATGTGAAATCAAATCATAGACCATTGGTTTTCACATAGTCACTATTTTATTTTCAACTTTTGTATTAGACCCAAAGGATCTATTTCACCTATATGGAGCTTTGTTGATGATTCTTGGTTTTTTAACTATGGCCCTAGTTCAACTTTGGTTCAATTATAAGATCAGATCCTTACTACTTGCTTTGTTTAGGTCCCAAATAACATTTTTGACATTCATCAAAAATGTCCTGAGCTTGCCTTTGCTTATTACATGTCGATTACCAACTAGACTCATCTACATCAAGCTCAACTATCTTTACATTACTGAGATCCATAGATACATTGACTTAATTACTTTGCCTCATGTTATTAGATCTAGATGTATTAATGCATGTAAGTCTTTGATCTTCTACTAAGACCCACTAAATTTGGACACTTGTCCTCTTTGTATTCATCATCAAGATCCTCTAACCTTTGTTGACTTGTCTCGATTCATTGATATGTTTGTTAATGGAAGCCCATGGTCCATTAATTTTATACCAACTAAACACACTTGTGCCACTTATCCTTGAATCATTATCTCCTTGGATTCATTGACTCTTTGACCATTTCACACCGTCTGATCAAGATGTATGAATTCATGTGCACCATAGATTTCCTTGGTCCTACTTTATTAGATTTTTTTGCACTCTATCAAATCATTGCTAAAATTGAGTGTAAGCCATTGATGTTCCTGAAACCCATCCTTTTGTTAGTGAGTTCACTACATTGGATCTTATCTTTATTTTCCCGCACCATTGGATTATTTCTATCTTGTAGATATTTAACAGCTTTAACATGGGGACCTTTTGACTTGGTTGACTCAACATGGATCATTAGATCTTATGTTTTAGTATGAGGATTCCCATGGACTGTTAGATCTTGACCAAACTCAAACCTTTTAAGGACCTTTTAAAACCCAAATAGTTATTTGCCTTGATCAAATTTGGCGTTCATGTGAACGTCTTTATTATTTTAATTAACTCTAAAAATTTATATCTAGAAATGTAGGAATCATAGAGGGGTAAAATTTGTTGGAGATGTTCTTAAGACTGAAAGGGGTGAACCCATTTAACTTATGGACTTGTGAGTATTTCTAAGCATACTTATCAAATGTGCAAACAAGTTGACTAGTCTATTTTTTAGTGATGTCCTGATGATGGTCTAGCTCCTAGACTTCTTCTTCTGAGATTTTTATTGGTCTTTGGAAGCTTGAATGAACTTATAAATCATAATCAAACTTATCCATGACTTGAAATATGAGATTACCTATGCAAATTTATTTGGATCTTCCATTTATCATTGGATCCTTCTCTTAATCAAGAACATTGGTTAGTCCTTGAAAGCTCTATATGTAGGCCAAAAATGGCCAACATCTTTAATTTAGCCTACAGTTATAATATGATATAGGGTACATCTAGTGATAACATATGGATAAGTAGTCTAAAGTATAACTCTTAGCACTCAAATACCACTTTTAGGTGATTACACATCTCTTATCTTACGTGTAATCTTCTAGCACATCCATAAGTTTCTAAACTACCCTTATCCTTTCCAATCAATATTTTATGAACTTCAAAATTAACACAACAACATGAGGCATGTGTTGTTAATGTATTCTCTATCACATGATCCTTTCCTAACAAAACAAGTTTCATGATAGATAACATCACAACTATTTAAACTACTTGGATTTATTCAAATAGAGTTGCATATTATAGAACATGCAATGGAATCCAAGAAAATTTTTTGGAACAAAATTATGCATTGAATGCATGAGATTGACATAATGGTGTAACATTTATTAAATGAAATAATAAGTAAATGTACATATTCATATAATGTATAATGTGGCTAGGATAACAGGATCCTATGTTTAGAATTAGAATGCATCTTTGCTAATTTTCATAGGATACAATTGGCCATAAAAAAGAGGAGACAAAGACCCTATGATTATGAATGATAATGAGACATCTTAACTATTTTTTATAGACTAGTCTATGACCATTAATATGTTACAATGCAAAATATGTTAGCATGTATGAGAGATGGCTGAATGATAAAACATACTAAAGGCATGCAAGTATTTCAGGTTTTGTGTACATGGTCATTTAGGAAATAAGATAATGACACCCATTTTCTATTTGATGCCTTAATATATCTATTTATAATAAATTTAATACAATCTATTGGTTATAATAAGAATGTTTCTAGAGTGGTTTATCTTCTATCTAGAATGGTTTTTATATTTCTTGTAGATGTGTTGGTTGTACTTCCATTCTAGATGATGATGATAGGTGATCCAAAATGTCACAATCATGAAGCGTGCCATTTAGAATACCAAATGGTATCAAGATGTTGACTAGTGGGAACTATGCAACATTGTGAAGATATGTTGTGTGATAGAAAGAAAGATGCATACACAAGGAAGTGACATGAGATAACAAAGTGATGCATAACATTAAAAATGATATGAATGGTGTGCAATGATTCATGACATTTTGGAATTTTTTAGTGATACAAGATAAGTCTTACATGAGATTTTTGGAGATACGAAATATGTGTTTTGACATTATGTAAGATTATAAGAGTTGTGAGTGTTATGAGTTAGTTGAGAGAAAATTTAGAAGCTATCTAAATTTTAAATTATTTGGTGTGTAATATTTAATAATTTTTATTTGATTCTTGACATTATTCATGCTTTAAATATTCCCTTATGGTTTTATAATAGCTTGGGGTGAGAGAATCAAGTTGAGAAATTCATAAGAATATATTCCCAATGTTAGAATTATGGCATATATGTTGTTTTGTTTATCAACCTATGGATATCCTTGTGATCATGCACTACCTTTAGGTGTGCCAATCAAGTGAAGCATTAAATCATTAATGTTGACTATGATTCTATAATTTAGGGTGAACCAAATGAATGGTGTAAGACAACTATAATACCTTTTTAGAAATCTTGTCTTAGAATATAGAATTTTACGGAACTAAAGTTTGGTTATGATGAGTTCTGATATTCAAAAACACTCCAAAAGACTCAAAAAAATCCATTGAATCTATAAAATTACATAGAAAATGTACAAGGAATAAATTAAATAGTTGTGTGTAGTTGGTCATAGATTATTTACCTTTTCTTGAAGAGTAATGTTCCTCATTACATCTTCTATTAGCTATGGAAATTTAACATGAAATTATTGAAATTTGTATCACTAATCATGAGAGCATAGTGTACTATATAGATTTTAAGGTGATCAAATAAAAATAAGGTAGTGTGATATTAATGTTGTAGGCACATTGATTTTAGGTAAATCTAAATAGAATAGTGCAATGTGTTACTAATTTTATTAGACATGGAATGAACCAATAAGAAAACACTTTAAATCAATGAAGTTTGAAGTGGTGCATCATGAGTTTGATGTCTATCCTAAATTTTATACATTATAATCTTGAAGTTAAAAATCTTCATGTGGTCTATTTTTGTAAATAAATTTGAATCTTCATGTGTATTCTCAATATGTGTTTCAAATTTGACTTTCTATTTTTTTTCAATGATAGTGGTGTTTATAAAACCTATATTATGAAGACATGGTCCATTATACAAATGTAATGCAAGAAAAAATGTATAATGCAATGTGTCATTATCTAGTGTGTTACTAATGTGGATTGATTTGCACTTGTGTGTGTGTGTGTGTGTGTGTGTGTGTGTGTGTGTGTGTGTGTGTGTGTGTGTGTGTGTGAGAGAGAGAGAGAGAGAGAGAGAGAGAGAGAGAGAGAGAGAGAGAGAGAGAGAGAGAGAGAGAGAGAGAGAGAGAGAGAGAGAGAGAGAGAGAGAGAGAGAGAGATTTCAAACTATCAGGTTCTGTCCACACAAATTTTTATTTTTTCCATTCCAAAATTAATTGTGTAATAAAGTTTGAGAAGAAAAAATTGAATATGGATTTTCTACTTCTTCTAAAAATAACATGAGTATGGATATCCTAACACTAATTAGTGTTATAATAAGTATGACAATAACTTCTATATGTAACTAGAGATTGCATTTTCTGTGCTCATAAAAAATATCTTTACAGTTGGTGATGCTGAGCCATGATATTATTGGACTTTTATTTTTTGTAAGGGTATTATCGAGGCATATGATATTTTTTCTACTATTATTTCATACCTTTAAACTAAAAATATTGTGTTTGTGCATGTGGTTACTTCTATGTAGAACATATTATGAAGCTTGCACCCATTGAAATAATGACTTGTTCATGGAACATTGTAGAGAACATCTTTTTATTCCATTAGTTTGAAATGTGTGTGTGCGAGCATCGACACACACACAAACATCAAAGTGCAATAAAATGTATACACTTGAACATGGTTATTATGCATTTATTGCCACTAAATTGCATGATTTTATAAATAAAATATACTTATTAATAATTGGTCCCAATTAGGAATTATTTTCAATTCCATTCCAAGCATCATAATCTCTTCCCTTTTATTTTATGTTGTCCTAAACTCCTTGACTATAGCATATGAAAAATACTAGGGATTTTTTTAGGGCATCTAGATAGCCCTATAAACTTTGTGTGCCCCTTTATGGCTAAAGTGCACTCCTTTTATTTGTCCTTCTTTTATTTTCTTGTGGCCATTTGATCTTTTCTTTTCTTGTGGCCATTTGATCTCACTTTGTGTGTCAATATGGTCCATACTTGAATTCATTATTTCTATATACAAAATCATTATATTCAGCTTTAGACATACAATTACCATTTATCATTCTTTTGAATCAAGTGAGAACTTGAAAACATTCTACTGGAATAAAACATTCGTTGAATCAAGCAAGTTTATGTGTATGTAGATCAAAAGACACTAATTTGCAAGTTATTGGAGATTCTAATATCATTAGTGTTTGTTGTTTTTCGTTTTCTTTTTTTCTTTGTTATTATTATTTAAGGTGTACAAGCATATTGATATTATTATTAATTAAATATCTAATTCTTGGTTTTCCTAATAATATTTCTAAAGGTTAGATTAAGTTGTAAAAGATTAAACAAAATATATATTTTTTAAAATGGAAGTCAATTAGAATTTATTGATAAAATATCTAAATATATTGAGAGATTATTTAAATCTATGTTTAAAATAAGAATGAAAGTGAACTAAAAAATAATAAAAAAGAATGTAATAAAATTTAAATATATTGAGAGGTGTTCTAAATCTAATTTTAAAATTGAATGAAAGTTAGTAATTGGGATGGTAAACTATAGTTTATTAAAAGATAGTTTGAGAAATGAATAGTTTAAAAAGCAAAATTAATAATTTTAATTTTATAAAAATATATATAATATTATTTAAAAATATATATAAAGATGTTAGTTTATTATTTAAAAGTAGACTTTTTTAATTATATTTATTTTCAGTTATATATAGAGAAGTCGATATATTTGTTTTATATGATTTAGATTCAAATTTTATTAATGATCAAGTATTTGTTTTAAGCGATTCAAAAATCAAATTTAATTAGTGATTAAGGGTTTTAGAATAAAATATATATAATTAATGATAATAATGTTACTCATAATAAAAAATATATAATTCTAAATTTACTGGATTAATATAAAAACTGAAACCCAGCTTATATTCTATAATTAATTAAATACGTCATTATCAACATCTTTTTATTATTAAAAAATGGTTTTTATTTTTAATATGGCGTCGTCCTAAGATTGGTATGTTAGTTATTATAATTTAAAATAATAAATTGTTTAGAATGTGGATGTCAATCCTATTCTGAGGGGAGGAGAATTGGATCCAATTTTATTAGTTAATGCTCCCGAACCTGCCAGAGAGTATGATCATTTAATATGTCGCGAGTCAAATATTTTGCCTAGCAAAAACCTACTTTAGCTGAAGACAAATGAAATGCCGAAACAATGCATGTTTACATGAACTGTCCAAAATTCTCGTCATGGTAATTATGAAAAATTATCTTGTTAAAGCACTGCAAATAAAATATTACTCGAATGTTTATTAAACCAATTATGTAGAATAGATTTACAGAGATGCAATAGTCAGGGCAGGAAAGCATTGAACACGCCCGTCACTCTTTCATTACCAACTAGTTGATATTGATTTTGATTAGCATTTTTCACACCCGCTTTTAGTGCTGAAGTTCTACACAAAACAACGGCTACGCTTCTCTCACAGAACAAAAGAATCTTCTTCCGCAGAACGTCCATGTCTAATTTACTTCCGCTAATCATCTGTGGCAAATAAACCACCACAAGAATTATAAGAACTTGCAGTAACGATGAAAGTAAATTTGTTATATGCAATGTCTTTAACAGTTGACAACTCTTTAACCAGTGAAGAGTAGAGAAACTCACTTGTAAATGAAGAATGCAACAAAATTTCTCCTGAGAGACGAATGTAGAGGCATTGAATGCCTCCAATACCTCTTCTTCCATTAAGCTTAAAACGGCGGATAAGAGAAACGCAACTCTGCAAGTGTAGATTGTCAATAGAAACTCCAAAGGTTTCAAAGCCGCACTGTTTACAGTAACAACAGGAGGAGAGCACATTAAGCCATCATGTGAATGTGAATGTGAAACTTCTCTTCTTGGTTTTGATTTCGGTGTGACCGCTGGGATCTCAGAAATACGTTTCGTAAATAATAACTTATCACGTTGTCTGCGTAGCTTTCCTATTTCATTCCGCAGTTCAGGAATATAGCTTAGAACTCTACAAACGGTGCTGGGGATGCTCAATTTCCTCTACACATTCCAATTTACAGGGAGATGAGCAAAATGATTTTAGTATGTCACTATCACATAAACTGAAACAGCAAATTGAAACGCGAACTATAATTTTGAAAGTCATATACCTTGGGATGTGGTTTGGGCAGCAATGCTCGGAGCTGAGCATAAAGTGCATTTAACTTCTTTCGCCTTTGTCGTTCATTAGCGTTGTGAGACAGCTTCCTGATGCACGGATCCGTATAAGAATTGACAACTAATTTCTCTTTACTAGGAGTCTGCTCTGAGCGTACGGGTAGAGCCTGTGCAGGATCATGCTCAAATATTCCAAATCCATTGTTGAAATCCATATCCAAGAGATTATCAAATCCAGGATACCCATCAAGCTGTCCTTTAATTAGATAACCGGATATAACCTTGTCTTCCACCTGAGGCATAAACGAATGATCCAAATTAAGCACATTTGCAGCAGTGTCAGGTGCATTCTCGGGGAATAAATGCCAAAATGAAGGGAATGGGCACACGATTACTCCAATAATTCACAAACTAGAAAAGGGAATTGATGAAGGGACATTAAGAAAAAATAAATGAAGAAGATATGCGATATGCACCAGGACGAGTCAGGAGTCTTAAATAGTTTCTCCTAAAATGGAGGGTCAACTTTTACTCACTGACGCAGATGTATCTTATTCTCTGCAAGCCCCGTTCACACTCTTCTTTCTTCCACGTGGGATCCCAGTGATGAGAGATATTGCAAACACTCGCAGACCACGTCAATGCTTTGAGGATCTCAGAATGATTTCGAGGTTGTCCATGTGGTGGGAGGAGGAAAACACGTGCTCACTGGACTTCGTTCACAAGCTGTGCGTGGGTTGCACAAAATTACACATATATAAATATACACATATTTACGTAAAATTACATCATAACAGCTTTGTTAATTAATTATATCCAATTAATATCTAGAATAGTCATACTATCACTAAACAACCCATGATATCCCTAGGACTTGTGAACTGTGGATCCATAAAATAACCATTCATTTAGGTTCCTTCAAGGTTGAAACAAAGCTCACCATTCAAATCAAAACATTTGAACACCTAGAAAATACCTATGAATTCATCTAAAGACAATCCCGAATGGAAAAACTTAATTAAGTCATATCATTAATTTATTAGCATGAGGGGAAATAGATTGCCCATGTCATTAATTCATATTAACTCTTAATATTTATTCAATCGCCAGAAGCTACAGCTTAATAAAAACCTTAATCTGTGCCATGGAGGACACGTCGCCCTTTGGGTCTGTCTTAATGTGTTATGGGGTCTAGTTCTAAAGAGCTTTCCTTTGACTATCTTCATTGTTAATGCGTCAAATAAGTTATCATCCACTCAAGCATACTGACTTAAGGACTCGTGACCCCCACTATGCTCGAAGGGTGTTGTTGATTGGCCTCATTCGAGATACAAGGCTCAATATTATGGATTCATATTGCCTTCGCATGATCTTATAGGCATCCATGTCATGAAGACCTGACCTAGTCATCAATTTCCACCTTTTCACGTTTTTGTACAGTCATGACATTTAGGATTACTTTCAGTTTTCACTTACTCCCAGTCAATCTAGACACTACGTGTTGAAGTCACATTGCATCACAACTAATAATGGATTTGAATTGGCTATATAATTTTACATGGCCATATTATACGACGTCATTCTGTTTGTGTTTGGCTTGTTGGAAATCTGAGTTATAAAATTCCTACTTTTATGCTTAGTGACACATGGAAATTTCTTGCATCTATACTCAATGTGATGCATCCTGATTTTGTAGTCCCCTGACTTCACATTCGCTCGAAGGCTAAAATTAAAACCAGTCATTGTGAATATACAAGGCACTCACATCTCTCCATGTCTGATATTTTTTAACTTTTTAATAGGGAAAATTTTAGTGGCTTATAAAAAATGTTGGAAGTTTTTGAGTGAATTAGTTTCGAAATGGTGGTGAATTAATTTGGAAGATATTTAATTATGTACGTGAATTAAGTGATGTAACAGGGCAAATCAAGAATTTTTTCATAAAATAATTCCCTGAACATTAATATGATTGCATATTTTGATTCTTAACAAAACGTTATGCAATTTCAAAAAAATAATCATCATAATCCAAGTTTGTATGTAAAAATTACCACCTCAAGATGTTGGGGAGTTAAGATTATACACATAGATGGCCGAATGCATATTGGTGTCAACTACCATCATATTATGCTATTAGATGACATCATTATGCAAATAGTTGTCTTCATGTACAATACCAACTCCCCAGCTTTTGAAGGCCATAACTTTTGCATATGGACACAAATTGTGATGATTTATTTTTTAATTACATAAATTTTCAAGAGGAATCCAAATATAAAGTAATATTTAAGTTTATAAAAGTCTTTAATGCCATTTTTTTCTTTACCTTGCATCCTATATGTTTTTTCTTTTTAATGCACATAGTGATTTCCCAAATTATATCGATAAATTAGAAACACAACCAAATTGCTTGAAACTAGGTAGCTTCTTGAAACTGATTATTTTATGATGTGATTTATTCTACAATTTTTTTGGAATATCAATGATTCCCACTAGACTATATTCACCATGTCAAAATAATAAACCAATGAAACTACACAAACATTATAAATGCATAACAGGAAAATGCTGACACCCAATAGTAAAATGTTGACACCTGACAACAAAACCCAGATGCTTGACAACAAATTACTGACACATGATAGTAGAATTTAGAAGCTTGATAGTGGAATTCTATTTTTTGATAGTAGATGTAAACACCTAACAATAGATAAATAATGGTGGATTGCCTTGGAGTGGATTTCTTGGTACGGATGACATACAATTATAACAGGAAAATTATTTTTAAAATTAGGTGAGCTAACCTTTAAATTTAAATTCTACCTTAAAATTTAGGTGATCTTGTATTATCAGCTACCCCTTAAAATTGCCAAATGTAGACTTCAAAAAATGAAATATTGTGACTTAACGAAAATTCACCACTAAAACAACCTTGCTTCATGACTTCATAACCACATGCTACATCAAAGGTTTGAGACTACAAGGGTGAGAGACGATCATAGATCACCATGTGTCACATTTTTTATCCTCTTAACTTTACAAGTCACAAACAAAATTCACACCAAGGTAAAGACTATAGAATTGTAAGCCAACTAAAAGAAAACATGTGCCACAACTTCGAAAAGGCTTCTAAGGGGATGTAAGCTTTAATTGATGGTCTAAGGAAAAGATTTCCAAGTTTTTAAAACAAACGTATATGACTAGAAAAGGGCCAAGTCTTATGTTTAACACAACATAGCCATTTTTATCGCCCAAACAAATTCAAACATAGGCATTTAACAAAGGAACATATACGTGTTAACATTGGTAGTCTATGTAAATTGTTAAATGTTATTTTGTTCTCTATAAATTTACTAAGATAAAATGAGGTCACTATTTAATCTTTATGAGTTAAAATTATACATCATCTTAAGTATACATGGTCTATTTTGGCAAATATTAACCACTGAGGAGATTTCTTTATTTTACCATTGTCCAAATCAAATTAAGTTGTGGATGACCCATATAAAATTATTTTTGATATGTTGACCATTTGGTGGGGAAAAGCAATCACTAAATCTATATATAGAACACAAGTTTGACCATCACAATCTTTATGAGATAATAAATTAATAGTTATAAACATCCTTTCATATAAGTCACGAATTTATATTTGAAGGTATTATGATTTATTTATAAACATGGTCAAAACTATCAATAAATTTTAATAAATGAACAAGTCTTTTATTCATGAACAAGAAGTTATTGAAATGTGGTAATTGTTTATATTAGTTAAGATTAAATAGAGATAACTTATTTTAAGGTACTTATCATTTTTCCAGAGCAATCGTTTGTTCATATTTTTTATATCCATTGAAAAATGCTCGGAGAGTTTTAATAATGTGACCAAAACATTCTAGTATCCACCACCTAATTAACACTATAACTTATGATTTTTTTCTCTCCTAAATATAAATATATCATAATTTATCCTCATTTATTAGTGTTTTAAAAACATAAGTAAAATTAAGAACATGTGCATTGTAATACTAGAGTTTCATGATTAATAATTGGGTTTATAATATACAAATAGATACCCAATTATGAATTGATTTGGTACCATGTTCATGAATGTACAATATTGTTAAGGGAGTATTGAGGAATCATTTGAATACTTTATTACTTATTTACTATATAACTCACTATTTTCTAACCCAAAAATTTGTTCTCCCTGATAATAAGACACCCTTCATTTTATTTAAAATTTGACTTATTAAACAAGTAAGCAAGAAAAATTATAATAGTTAAAAACATTAATTTAATACTAATATCTGCAAGAGGGATTACAATCCAGCCAATTAAATCATATAAAAGTCAACAAAGGTAAAGTCACAATAGAATAAAACCAATACTAATATATATAAAGATGTAAAATGTCATTGCAAGTACAGGGTCCCCAAAATCTACAAAACCTTGAAATCAAAGCACTGCCATAATACGTAGCACATGAAACATAATAAATAGGATATGCATAGTGGAGATATTTAACACCATAATAGAAAAAATTATCCAAAGATAGTTGTCTAGGACATACCCACATGTCCCACACTATGGTGGAGGCCTCAATGTTACATAACTAAAATTCTCATTGAACCCAATAGAAAAACCAAATGTAGAGCATCATCATTATCATTATCATTATCATCATCATCATCATCATCATCATCATCATCATCATCATCATCATCATCATCATCATTATTATTATTATTCAGCACACCCAAATAAATCACAAAATAAGGAAAATAAAAATGATAATAAAGGATCATATTACTAATGATGAAACTCATATCCATAAATCTTAAAATAAATTTTATATTTCAACAAAGGAATTAAATAAAATCTAGTCATAAGGAAAGATCATGGTTAAAACTCACATCTTGTATGCAACCAAGACATCCGTAAGGAAAATACCAATCAAAAACACTTTTTTCAAATATTACCTTCTATGCAATAGTATGTTGTTAAATTTTTCAATTTAAATATCATATCCATTTTTATCAATCTTCTCTTTTCCTATACTAGCTAGTTTAGGGTTTTGTTTTATTCCTATATCCACCCAAAAATATGATTAATTTTATTTTTTCTATATTACCAAGGATATAGTCTCCTTTATTAATGTGTGTGAAGTTATCCTTCCTTTTTTATTTCTTTCAATTGTGTCAAATCTTTGGCTCTTCTTTTATTATCTTATGGACAAGAGTTTAGATGGACAATAATGATATCCTCACCCACTTATAGATTCTAAATATTATATTTATTTTTTCACATACTTAATATAATCTTATGATCATTAGTTCTAGTGGTATACCTACTCAAATGTAGTTTATATTTTTCATTAGATCGAGGTCTCTTCATTTTTTATTTTTTCTTTAGTGTGTTACCATCTTTTTTTTACCACATTCATGCATTGGTGATCATGAAACACATGTATTTTTGTATTTCATTCTTAATTATTAATGACCTTGTGCTCAAATAACTAAGATATTAAAACATAATGTGCTCTCTCATGTACAATTGATATTCACCAACTATCCAAGAGATCAATGTGCTATGTATCCCATTGTATGCAAGTTACCTATCCATTGATCGAGCTCCCATTGTATTGTGTTGACTCAAATATCATCTTGATAGACATTTTACACATCCCATACCAAATCATCTTAACATTGGCATAAATGTATCTTTATTTTCCTATCATCTAAATAGAAACTAAATTTCATCATGAAACCTCTATGGTATAACAAGATGAATCCATAATCTTGATAATAAATAACATTTATAAACAAAACCATAGTTTATCATGACATAGTCATTTAAATTTATGATATGAATGCCACATCATCATGTAGGAGAGAAATATAAGACCTCATAAAAAAATAATGTTTTCATATAAAAATTATGATCTCATAATCACATAAAACATATATGTATCCACATGGGTGTCACAAAATATAAAAATCCATGGCTTATTTCTTAGAGTGTCATTAAATAAATAATAATAAATTGTTATAATTCAATAACATAATAATAATTATTAGGGTGACTTCCATGATCACAAAATAGTGGTCTCAAGGTAGAGAATTGCATACTCCCTACATATCCCTTCTATAACTCCATTCGATAAACTTTGTCCCTAAGTTCTATGCAAAAATATGAGGATAACGATGTTGTATTTGGGAAGAATTTTCCCAAGTTCCAAAACTTGGGTTTTATTGGTCACATTTAACCTTCACTTTATCAGTTTCATGGTGCCAATGTTGAAAAGACAACCAATTTAAACTCCTCTTGATATATCTTTAAAGAATACTCATTCATATGTGAAGAAGACCAATCAAGCATATGGGATGGGTTAGGTACATACATTATTAATATGAAAACATGAAAAATGTCATTCATCCTATATGTGTTGGGTGTGAAGGTAAGTCAGTAGGTAACTAGGCCAATTCACTCTAAAATATTAAATGGTCATACAAATAATGGTAAAAACTTATACCCATCACCAATCTATCATGCACTCCTTTTTTTGTTTCACGGATAGGAACATTGAATCTTAAACCTTAAAACTTATATCATAATTATGTGAATATACATAATTATTCTATAGATCATGTACCTCCATGAGGAATTTTTTAATTTTTTATTCTATTTACTTTATCATAACATATCCAATGAAAACATGGTCCTTAAGATTATTCCAAATCAATGAATTTATGTAGGACTATCCATTTAATATTATATAGGGATCATTTTGATAAAGTTGTGGTAGTTATTATTATGCACAAATTATACCAAAGGTAGATATTTCTCCCACTTAGACTATTTTCATCCATGGTATATGTTAACAACATGTCTTATAGGACATTATTAACCCTCTCAATCTACCCATCAGTTTAAGGATGAAATGTTGTACTTAAACTCAGTTTTATACCCAAAGATACCTAAAATGTTGACCAAAATGAGGATGTAAACAATGAATCCCTACCAAAAATTATTTTGAGTGGAACACCATGTAATCACATAATCTAACCCACATATGATTTTGAAATATCCTTAGCCTCATAAGCGTCTTTGGTTTATAGGAAATTTTCTAGCTTAGTTATTTTATCGACAACTATGAAAATGGCATTATGTCTTTGTTAAGTGAGTGGAAACCTCATGATTGAATTCATATACACCACATTACATTTCCATGTGGGGATTTCATGAATTTATAACAATCCTATTGGATATCTATGCTCATATTTCACTTGCTAACATTATAAGCATCATGCAACATACTCATCCACTTAACATTTAATTTCCATTAAATAATTCAATGTTCATAGACCTTCATAGATTTTAATTTTCATGGGATGAGTGGAATATAGGTCCTTATTTTCTTCAAATGAGATCTGATCTTTCACTTATCCAGTACTTGGCACATAGATACATTGTTGGTATATTAATAGTCTATCATCTTCCACTGAATAAAAGTTATACTTGGGTCGAATCTTTAGTTCAATGGGTTTAAGTTTTTTCATGAATTCCTTATGCTAGGCATCATGATTTTGAATTTACAAAATAAGGCCTCTTAGGTCATATTGCATAACCAACATTAAATGTAAATATAATCATCTACTAGGTGAATTAGCCACTTTATCATTTTATCTATAAGATATCAAAATCGTAGTTAGATAAAAACATCATCCAACATCTTTGTTTTGAATTAAATTTTTATTGAGTGAATATGTGGGTCAAAATCAAGGGGTTAATTATGAGAACAATTTTTTGGTCCAAATGGTAGTGTCTCCATGTTTTCAATGTGTGCACCACTAAAAAAAGTTCTAAATCATGATTCCTATAATTAAGTTCATGGGTTTTGAGCTTCTTTGACTCATAATAAATGAATTAGTCTTTCTACATTAGAATTATACTAAGGCATTTGAAATACATATTGATGAAAATATGGAAATACTTATCCATGTATGACACTGCTAAAAAAGGGATTGTATTCAATATCTCTTTGAGCTTTTGAAATATTGCTTCAAATTTCTCATCCCATGTGAATTTATTGTCATTTCTCTACATGCATGTGATTGGGACTATGCTTTGTAAAAATTTATTGATCAATATTTTTTAATACCCTGAGAGTTCCAAAAATATTTGAAATTATGACACATTATTTGGCATTGGCCACTACATTATGGATCTAATACTTTTTGGATCAATTACAATGCCTTTCCTATTAATTGTGTGTGATAATTGTTGAATTTCTTCTTGGAAGAATTTGCAATTAGATATTTTCCCATAGATATGGTTTTCCCCTAAACACTACAAAACCTATCTTAAATACATCTCATGTTCTTCTTTAGACCGATAATATATCAAAATATCATCAACATTATGAGAATTAAACTATCTAGGAACTTGCAAAAAAAATCATGAGACTCATAAACACCATTGGTACTTATGGAAGCCTAAATGAGACCATCACAAATTCATAGTGACCATATCAAGTGTGAAATGTTGTATTCAATATGTCACCTTATTTAATTTTACGTTAATGATATATTAAACATAAATATATCCTTTATAATATTATAACTCTTATCATTTTATCTAAGTTATCATTATTCATTGGCAAGTATATTATATGTCTAATGGTCACTTTCTTTAATTTCCTAAAATCAATGCATAGTCTCAATGATCTATCCTACTTATTTTTAAAGATGATTGATGTACTCGATGAGACACACTAGATTTCACTAATCCATTGTCAATTGTATCTTGTATTTATACTCATAATTCATATGATTTAAGTATTTTCCTCTTGTATTCATCCTTTAAAATAGGTTTGGTTCTTTACACTAACTCTACGAGTAAATAAATTTATCTCTTAGGTAGTAATTTTAGCAACTCCTTAGGAAAAACATTATAAAACTCTTGAAGCATGTGGAATTCACTCAAATATTCTCCCTTACCATCCTTTAATATGATAAAACATTATAATTGACATCCATTTATTACTAATCCTTTAATCTACATGGTTGTCATAAACCTTAAATATATGGGTCTCCCAATCCCTTAGATTTTTACAATTCTAGCATTATCATCCAATAATTTTAGATGCTTCTCATAGAAATTAATCACTACCTCATGGTTATCTAACCAATCCAACATAATTATTATATCACATGACTTTATATTGGCTCAATAAATTCCCACTTTGGTATTGGAATTTATTTGACTTAAGTGATAATTCCTTACCACATATGTAAAGGATTATTTTGCACTCTAGGTCATTTATACACTCCATAAGCTCTTTGGTTGCATGATTGGAAAGCCACACCTTCCAAAAATTATAGGTGAAATATATGAAATAATGGCACATAGATTAATTAAAATAGACATAATGATTGAACCAATATTACCAATATTTTAAACCATAATGGCTTCACACTCATCTTAGTGTCTTTCAACAACTCCATGGACTCAGTAGTTACAACCATCATCACTAGAATTTCTATACCAATTTTAGTTGGTGTTATGTATGGATGCTATGGGAATTATCATGCATAATGTGGTCTAACTAAAATTAACTAGTTTATGGCCTTTATATTGGATTTACCCTTGGTTATCACATTATTAATATCACCTTGGTTGTTTTATCCTGTAAGTTGTTGACCTTATTTTGGTTTTCCCCTCAAGTGGAACTGGGGAGTCAAGCCTCATGTTGTCTTCCTAAACATATATATCGTGGGTGATATTATCTAACACATTATTATTGCTGTCATTGTTGCATCTTATTGCATTGAAAGACACCATGTTGATATGGATAAAATCCCTTCTTCTAGGTATATTTTTGGGTCTTATAATACTCCTAGATCTTGGTTGTTTTGAATTCCTATTATTTCAATTGGGCCTTTTATTGGATCCTCTGTTAGTTTAATGCATTCAAAATTACAAACCCTTTTCCCAATGAAATCTAAAATGCCATTGAGATATCTACTAACTTTCACTCGCTCATCCTGGATGTATCCCATGTTCTTATGTAGGCTTAATAAATGTATACAATATCCTTCCACAATCATGTCATTTATTTGGAGGTTGTGGAAATAATTAATTATATCATATAAATAGGTGTCTAACAATTATTGACATAAAAGTAATTCCTCAAACCTATCCTAATTCATAGTGTAAATTTCTAGGTTACCCATTATTTATTAGTAGTCAAACCACAAGGATGATTCAATTATTAATTATAAAATATCCAATCTAACCGTAATGTTACAAAAAAAATCCTCTCAATCCAATGTACAATTTAATACCTAATATTTAAGCTTCAGTCTCGTTAAAAATATTTGTTCATTGAAATTTGGAGGACTCACTTTCTTAAATTTATTTGTAATTACATCTATGCTTTGATGCATGTCACTATTTCCATAAACTCCTCCAGTGGCTACTTTTCCATGAACTAGGTTGGGATCTAAGCTATCTTTGTTAAAACTATCTTGACACTCTCTCTCAAAAAAGGATTCATGATTTACTTCCATTTTTTTATTTTTTTATGGGGTCATTCTATTTCCAAGGTCTCTTAGTACTAAAACTATTTCCAAATCAATGGGCTTTTCTAGTACAACATCTTATTTATCTATAGAATATTCCCCATGTAGCATGACTTTAATCAATGGCTTGTGCTCTTTTCCCCTTTAGGTCTGATCATGATTAATCTTGTATACCTTATAATATAAGAGAGAATATGGTCAAATTAATTGTGAAATGGAAATCTTTCCTAATAAATTTAGAATGTAAATGAAAATATAACTTAGTACAATACATAGTTGGTATACAAATGCCAAAAGTGTTGAATTGTGCTATAAAACCAATATGTAGCACCCTCATGTGATACTTTAAAAAAATATTAAATAAAGTTTTATAAGACAATAAAAGATGACAATAATGCTACAGAGTTATGCACAAATAAAAAAGACACACACTTGGTTACCATAAAATATCTCATGATAAATTCCATAATTAATCCTATCAGATTAATATATGGAATGGTTTCACTATAACTAAACAACATATACCAAAATATGATCCTAATACATATGGTTTATTGGAAAACAAAATTATAACTCATCTAGGCTAATCTGAGGATAGAATAAATCTCACCATTGAATTCAAAACATCTAAAAATCTATAAAATGCCTATAAATTCATCTAGAAACAATGTCGAATAAAAAAACTAAATTAAAACTTGTCATTAATTTATTTAAATAAGAAAATATAAATTACCCATAATCATAAATTTATGTTAAATCTTAATATTTACCCAATCTTCCAAAATTAGAGATCAAAACCTTAGTCAATTCCACGGATGACTTATCACCACTTGGATCTTACTTACCATGTTATGGGATCTTATTGTTAAGACCTTGACTTTGAGTGTTTTATTTAAAACTAAGTTATCATCCACTCAATCCTATAGACTTAAGGATTCATGACCCACACTTTTCCTGAAGGTCTGTTAATTGGCCTCACTCAAGTTATGTGGCCAGTAGTCAATTTCCACTTGTTACATTTTCATGCACTCCCAACATTTGGGGTTGGTTGCATTTTTTGATTACTCATAGTTAGATATGAAATTATATGCAATCATTGTATCACATCACTGATAATTGTGAGTTTCATTTGGCTGACTTAAGTCCATGTGGAAAATTTTTATAACTTTACAGTGTTCATGCTTAGCTTGTGGGTAATCCGGGTTTAGAAATGCAATGTGACACATTTTCACATGATTTCAATCTTGTGTTATACTAGGAAAGCTTGTGTAATGATCAAGGACTATAGGGATATGAAGAAACCATAGCATGTGATGCATCATGATTTCACCTCATAAGGCCAAAATGAGAAGTAGATTTTTTGAGGATGCAATACACTCACATCTCACAGTTTATCATGATTTTTTGGTTTCATGACTTTGTCACCATTCGCTAACTAAAAATTATGATACTGGGAGGTTGAAAATTATTCACAAATCATTATGTGTCACATTTTCAAAACTTCATGAATTTATGAGTTGTAAATAAAATTTCCATTGACCCAAAGACTACATAACTATGATCCAACTAAAATAAACACATTTCATGACTTCCAAAATCATAAGAAAATAAAAATAAGATAATAATATGAACCACCACGTTAATATACATGATATAGTCCCCATACATCAGTATGTAGAAGCTCTAACTTCTGCTCCTTCTTGACTAGTCCAACCCTAAGAAACCTCACATGTTTTTATTTTCCATATACATAGTGCTCATAAAAGTGAAGATCTAATTCTTTCAAGCCTAGTAGTTTATACTTTGAATGTATGTTCTTCATTATCTTTTCACTCATGTGACCATGTTTGTAATGCCAAAAATTTATGTCTTTACTTGTAGTAGCTATAGCACAAGATGAATTAACATTATCTGTTGATAAATATAAAGTGACTACTTTTTTCCCTTTTACAACCACCAAATAACCCTTTGTAAACATCCATGATTTGGCTATAAATGTGACCATACAACCATCGCTACCCAACTATCCTATAGAGATCAAACTTATTTTCAAGCTTAGAACTGATCTAAGCAATATTTCATAGGACAATTCAGAGGATGGTTCTACCCCAATTGGTGGTAGAATTTTTGGGGCCATAACTTTTGCACCATAGCTCCATTTGAATCCCCATTTAAACCATTAGAAAGCTAAGAATGAGGAGAAAACCATGAGATGGCACAAAGATTTGTTCAGTGGGTTTTAACCCTTGAAAATTAAGTGAAAGTGCTCTTAATTTCAATTTTAGTAGTGCAATCTAAAAATAGTAAGTTTTTAAAAATATTAATTCCTCTAATCTGTATTATTGTGAATTATGGAAGTCAAACCACTTAATATCCCTCGATATTGGTGACCTTCCACATCCTCCTACTACCTTCAAAATGTGTATAAATAAAGATGTAACTTGAAAATAAAAGTAGACATCTCTTCCCATAGATACGCATATGTTATATCTATAATTTTGAGTAATAAAACATCTCTTCTCAGAGATAGCATTATTACAATTGTGTTGTTCTTATTTCTTGAATTATATTTCAACCAAAGCTTCTAAGTTTTAGATCAGTGGTATCAGATCGGTTTGTCTTGATAGTGTATGATCCCAAGGATGAGGTTAAGCTATAATAAGCTTGAGTGAAAAATAATAGAGATTCCAAACTATCCACCTATTCACTCTAAATGACTTCAAATGGTATACAACACTGAGACATACAATCCTTTCAAGTAAATGGTGAATGAAGCCCTCCAACAATATAAAATACATATGTTACGAAAATTCACCCTCATTCTCCAATAAATCTCAATAATTTTTTTTGGCTCTTCATCTGCACCCCCACATCCTTTTAGTGCCCCAACACTATTCAAGGTTTAGGTGAATTTTGAGATCCCTACATTTGAAGGAAAAAACAATGTTGATGCAATAGAAAATTGGTTGGATCAATTATCTTCCTATTTTTCTATAAATAAATTCACCAATAAAGAGAAGATCACTTTTGCTCTTTTGAAAGCATTGTTTCCTGTCAAAAATTGATAGAAAGTGTACAAAAAGAGATTTAGTATGGATGATATTGGCCTTGAAACAAAACCTACCTGGGATGATTTCATAAAAATTGTAAAGGAGGAATACTACCTCATTGGAGCATATGATGATCTGTATATAGAGTGGCAATAACTTCACCAAGGTAAGGAATAGTCTATTTAAGATTACATTGACATTTTTCATTCTCTATCTATGAGATTGGGCATCTAAGAAAGTGAGAAACATAAGGTTCTCAAATATCATGGTCAACTACAATGGTATATATGGGGGGCAATGGAACTCTTCAATTTACAAACCCTCGATGAGGCATACAAGTTCATGGTGAAGATTGAGTAGAAGCATGGAAGAATGAATACGAAGAGTCAGCCTTCAAAATGGAAAAGTGATAAAGAAGGTCAAATATGAGGTCAAAATTAGAATAAAAATTTAGAAAAGACTAAGAAATGGTGTGATTATCACAAATCTAGAACACACTCTAAAGAAGAATGTCAATCCATCAAGTCCCTATTTTTTAAGTCATAATCCTTAACATCTATTGCTCTACCTCATACACACCCTATAGTCAAAAAGGATGAATAATAGATTATAGAATATAATCTCGATGCTATCGTTACTTCATCATAGACCCACGAGGAGAAGCCAAATAGAAGGAAAGTTTGTTTCACTCTAAGTTATGGGTGAAAGGTAAGCTTCTACTTTTCATTCTTGATAGTGGGAGTCGAAAGACTTTAATCTCTACTAATGTTGTGAAAAGCCTAAATTTATCCATGAAGCCTAATCCAAATCCAAACAATATTAGATGGTTGGTTCTAGGGAGAAACCTATATGTCACACACTAATGTCTTCTCTCATATGCAATAAAACCTTTCTAAGATGAGGTCTTATGTGATGTGGTCAATCTATATTTTTACAATGTACTCTTTGATCAGTCATTCATGTTTGATCAACATGTCATATATGAATCAATAACTTGAAGGATCATGCTCACTCTTAGAACATAGTGCTATAGAGTATTAGAGGTACCACCTTCTACATTTATCTCCCTAATTAGTGCCAAGAAATTTGTTCTCATGGTGGTTAAGCCATAGAAATCCAAAAGGGTTGATATTACAGTCTTGACTACACAAATAATAAAACAACATAAGTAAATAGATACCAAACTGAAGAATTTCATAGCCTTCCATCCATATACTAATGGTCAGATAGAAATGGTGAACAATCAAGCCTTGCATAGCTCCATAAAGCATAGTCCATTCCAAGTATGCATCAGGAATCAAATCAAAACATAACTATCACACTTGATAAAAAATATTTATGAAATAAGGATCATTTCTTCTCATGGCGGGAGGAATTATCCAAGCAATATTTCAGGTGATGGTTCTACCCCAATTGGTGGCATAAATTTTAGGATCTATAAATGTTGTACCATATCTTTGTTTGACTCCCTATTTGAACTTGTGGAAAGATAAGACTAAGGAGAACACCATGATATGACATAGAGCTCTAATTAGTGGGTTTTCACCCCTAAAAACCAAATGAAAGTGATATAAATTTCAATTTTAGTAATGTAGTATAAAAATAGTAATTCCTTGAATTCTATATTGTTGTGAATTATGGAAGTCAGACCACTCAATCTCCCTCGAGATTGGTAACCTTTCACATCCTCCTAATACCTTCAAAATGTGTATAAATGAAGATGTAACTTGAGAATAAAATTTAATTATCTCTTCTCAAAGATAGGCATATGTTGTATCTATAATTTTGAGTAATAAAACATCTCTTCTCAGAGGTAGCATTATTACAATTATGTTGTTCTTATTTCTTGAATTATCTTTCAACCAAAGCTTTTGAGTTTTGGATTAGGGACATGCTTGACATCCTTTAGCACCCAAGTGTTTCCATTATATAATTTAATGTAAATGCTTATTTTTTCAACAATGCTATAGGGTTCATCATCACCAAGGCAAAATTTCCCATAATTACCTTGAACATAATCTATAAAATAATGTCTATGAGGGGTAGCATAAAAAGAAGGACCTTAATATAAAACATAAGATTCATAAATATTATCCAACTAAAGTATAAGAACATCTTATAATACATCACCTACTAATTTTTCTTTTTTATTACCTTCTTGTTGGTCTTTACCCAATTTTTCCTTTTGAATCCAACACTCTTTGTTTATGTATCCTAGCTTGCGACAAATCCAACATTCCATCTTATTTCTTGATTTAGATCTTGCACCCCCTTTTTATTTTCCATTGTTTCCTCTTCCTCTATTATTCTATCTTCCTTTGTTCTCCACTGTTAATGCATTTATAGATATGGATGCTTCACTTTTGCTTTTATTTCTCATTTCATTGCTTAGGATAACACCCACCACATCTTCAAACATTAGTTTGGTATTGTTAGACACAAATTTGATTACTACCATTACCAAGCTATTCCAAATTTTAGGTAATGAATAAATAATAATATGAGCTCTAATTTCATCATCAAAATAGATATTTATGAAATGTAACTGACTAGTAACAATGTTAAACTCATTTAAATGATTTGGTACTAAACCATTTTAAGCCATTTTCATATTACACAATTTTTTCATCAAAAATATTTTATTTTAGGTAGAGGGGTTTTCATATAACTTGCATAATGCACTCATAAGACCTTTTTTGTCTTTTATATGATGTGTTGAATGCTACAAAATTTGCAAGTCATAACCATATAGTTCTAAGTGCTTTTTGATCAAATAGTTCTCAATCTTCATTTAACATTGTCGATAGATTATTGGCTTGCCCTCCCAATGGTAAATACAAGTCCTTTTGGTAAAGGTAATCCTCCATCTGCATCTTCCATAATCTAAAGTTATATCCATTAAAATTCTCTATCTTAGATTTATTTTCATCTCCCATAGCTCCCACTTGAGGTCAAACCCTTTTCTTCCTATGATTTAAAATTATGAAAAAAAACCTTTACTTTGATACCACTTGTTAGATAAATTAAAACCTAGATCTATCTCCAAAGAGTATACAAGAAAAAATATGAAATGAATTAATCAAACATTCTAAAAATAAACATAAACATACACATACCTAGAATTATGTGGTTCATCCAAGATGGGATACATCCACCAAAATTATCCAGTATATTATTTTCAGCAATGCAAGGGAGAAACAAAATCCTATAACAAACCCTATTACACCTCTCTACCTTTTTTGCCTCCTCTTTGTGTATAATATGTCATTATTAATCAAAATCATACATCTTAGCCATATATCAATACATTTTATGGAAAAAATATATAAATATAGTCTCTATTTTTATATTTGGAAAGTTTCAATCAATAGCCTAGATTGACTAAAAAATTACAATTTAGAAAAAGGTAACATACAAATTTTAAAAATAAAATCACACTAAAAGACTTGATTCGTATCACATAACCTTTTTATAATCAAATATATAACTCCAAATTTGGTCTCATGTTAGATTCAAGTCCATTGAGGTGTCAAATGCCAATATAATTAGAAATTAGAATACAAAAAATATTTTAGTGCTACTTAATTTATCAAACAAGTAATGAAACTTTGTAGTAGACTAATATCTCTATAAGAGGTCCTAATATATGAAAAACATGTTGAGGGAAGGTAGGTCCATTTTAATTTTCTTGTTGATATAACTAACATGAGTCAATCTTAATATCTCACATATTTGTCTATACAACTTTACGCGTATTATGAGTATCTTTTCTATTTTCATGGTCATTAGACTCCTATTGTCTCTCTTTTGTACCTAGTTTGCCTCATATTTCATAAGGTATTTTCATAGATGCCTATGTCATGATTTTTACATTCCCTCTTTCATTTCCAATATTCTAAATATTTCCCCTTGAGAAATATTATTTTTTTAACTAATCATTTCCCCTAGGGTTTCCCTTTATGAGTTGTGCAATATCAGACCATGGATAAGGCCAACCCCTCCTCATAAATTACTACATTAAAAAACCCTCTTAAATCATTCCCATGTTTGTTTCCACCGAATTAGTGTTCCCTTTGTGAGTTTTAGTGTAAGACCATGGATAGGACTATCCCTACTCACAAAATTTCCAATACCCAATATTCGTACTAGAACTAAGTCATAATGAAATTACATGCATCAAATTTAAGATAAGTAGTGTTTAATTATGAGTTACATGTCATTATATATTTTCTAGCTTTATTTAGTATGTTTTATTCTTACTTCATAAGTCTTTCACTTTTATTTTCTTATTTTTCAGTTATGTGTATGCTTACATTCATTTTATGCAAATTTTCATACTTCCGAACATGAATTAGTGTGATCAAATTATTTTCCTCTTACATTTTATTTTTGTTTTAATAATCTTAGCTTGATTTAGTATGATTGATTAAATTTATTGTTTATCTATTTTTATCACATTGGCTTTTCATGTACTTTCAATTTTATTATAAAATTTTCATTCTTCCTAACATGATGTAATACGTTTTTTATTTTTTTTTAATTTAGTCCAAATATTTTACATGGTTTAAAAAATATTTGTGTTTTTTTACCATCTTTGGTTTATTATTTTTAGTCATCTTTTTTTATCACACATTTCCCATCATGATATAGAGTGTATTATATTTTATTTGATTAATCATTTTTTTATTTTTTTTAAACCATGTATGTGCATCACATAATGCTAGAAAAGAAAACATACATCACATATTTCCCATAGAATATACAATAAAAGATAAATAAATGTGATATAAAGGAAATATATCCATGCATCCACATCCATATCCAAGTAAAAATCATGAGATCAATACAACTATCAACATAAATTTTGTGTGTGTGTGTGTGTGTGTGTGTTTTAAAAATACAAACTACAAAATACAATAGCTCTAGCTATAAGGATGTGCTATGTCATGTCTATATTGTGGCATAGCCCCATTACCATTGATACCTATGGCTATCCCTTATAAATATAGCATTGTAAAGAGGTAGTCTAGGATATCAATATAATTATCTATCATTTTAGATTATCCGCCTAAGCCTATACCTATCCTAGCTTGATGGTGGTTTCCATATGTGTAATTCTCTCCTATGCTAGGGCCTATTAGGTATGTGCCTCTTCTACTATAACTCCTATTTGTGGTTATATCCTATCACTACATTATTTTAGCTACATTATGACCTCTCCCACAAGTCTAAACCAACTTTTTTATGTTGTGGTAGATGTATCCTTAGGATCATCCAAAGTAATAGGGTCATGTGGTACGAACACTCTATCTAAAATGTCATGGTGCCTAACTAGAACTAGGGATCCCCATCTGATCTCCTCTATCACAAGATATACAAAAGTAAGATCAAATAAACATTAAATCACTCACACACACACACACACACACACACACACACACACACACACACACACACACACACACACACACACACACACACACACACACACACACACACACACACATCAGATAATTCATCTTCCATAATAACAATATAACTAGTGCCCTATATCAAGGAAAATTAAATCACATTTATAACATTTCTTACTAGTGTTGGTGTCATCGATCATTTTCTCTTTGTCTACTTGCTCATCGATAACCTCCTTTATTGGCTACCTCCACACCAATGTAAATCTACTAGTTACCACTTGATTCCACTACCACCGTCTCCTTAGAGGTGTCTATATGGACCAACTATATCTTGAAATTATTGATGGATCCCCTTATGCAATGGTTAACACCTACATCTTCTTGTTTTAATGGTGTCTCTATCTCCAACGAGAACATGGTGATCATTGTTGACTCTATTATGGTGCTTATTGTTCTCTCACATCCAAATCCATTACATCTCTTCTTATTGGCTATGATGCCTCCTACTATTATGCTCAACCATCCCATAGTTTAACATGTCAAGGCATGATCATCGATATCTCCAAAGTTACCCCTAGACCTCCTCTCCCTCTTACATATCAAGAATGTCATACCCAATAATCAATAACTAATAAAAGAGAGACTAGATTGGGGAGTCTCACCTATCCTATTATGTGCACCACTAGATGTGTCTCAACCCATGAAGTGTAATGTCCCATTATTTGCACACATGTCAACCCTATTGTAATGGTAGACCAATTAGGCCATATGGAAGCTATGTGATTATAGGGATGCCACATGATCTTCCTTCATGTTATAGTCTACAAGGGTAGAACATAGGGCATGACCTGCACTACATGGTATTATCTCCATCATAAGACCTAAGGAACCTATCATTGATCATATGTGGAAACCCAACTATCCAATACACAAGGAACCTCTCATATATCCATGCACTAATAAAAATCATTGTTTTCATTATCTTCTTCCCTTTGGGAAACATCCTATACATATCATGCATGAGGTGGACCTAGACAATAGCCCCAAAATTTTAAAGTGTTTCTTTATCGAATATGGAATAGTACAAGGCTATCACATATAATGGTACCTTGCCATCTGACTTTTAACCCAACACTCAGTTTGTCATATGTCTTATCACTACCTTTTAGATGTGTAAAATGGCCATAATGTAAACATCAAACAAGCTCACCTTCAACCCAAGGTGGATCCTATCTAAGTGGGTAAATAACTTAGATAATATTCATCTCTCATCCTTGAACTCTAGTGTAATATTAATCACTAGTGTGCCACATATCATAAGTCTAAGAAATGCATGAACATCCTCAAAAATAATCCCCACATCAATGGCGTCCCATCCATCTCCCATCAAAAAGTATTGGTCAACTATTCCCCCAATCTTAGGAACATGAAAATGAGATCAAAACTCAAAGTGATGCATCTCTTACCCATGATACTACCAAATCCCAAAGCAACCAATCAAGTTTTATCCATGTCAGTCAAATGATCTAATAGATCTGGTAGCCATGATACATCTTCCAGGTGCCAATATCTCTTATGTATCTACAAAATATCAAACAAAAATGTATGTATCAAATCTCCATGTTATAAATAATCAAAATAAATTCTAAAAAATTTACAAATTGACTACTTCATTAATTGCTTTTATTTAGTTTCTTATGTTTTCTTATTTTCCTACACCATAATCCCATTTGATACTATATCTACCTTTTTATTTTAGACTATATCAACCCATTTAATACTAAATCTACCATTTCTAGCTCTAGCATACTACATCAACCCTCTAGTATAAATTTCAGCCCTCTTTAACAAACTATATTATCCATTTGCTATAAACTACATCAGATAGAAGGTACATAATCAGCCATATTCACATTTCAAACTACATCATCTTATTATTATGTAGTCAACCACCTTTAACAATATTATGTCGACCCAGTACTATGTAGTCTATCCTTTATTTTCTTCTCACCTTGCAAAATAAGTTGACGAGTTCAACTCTATTTTTTTGTTGCAGTGACTTTTTGACCATTTACCACAAATGCCGTAGGTATTTATTTGTCTAAAGTTTTCCTACCCAATAACTTATTATGCCCCTAGTCTACCTAAAAGTTTCCTAGGGTTAGTTTTGGTGCCTAGAAATTTATTACAAGTCAGTTTCCTATATTTAGCTCAATTTCAAATAAAATTGCTCAAAATTTTTGAAATCCATGTTTGATTACTTGTGTTGCACTTACTGAGGCTGTCAAGCATCCTCCCATCATAGTTGTCATCTCCTTGCCATGGTCACTCTCTTGTCTCAAAATGGGTCTCTTAGAGCTTTATTTTATCCAAATAGGAAAAATAAAAAATGATTTGTTTCTCACCCTATTTATATTTACTATTCAAAATTAGTTACTTGTCAAATACTTACCACTATATTCCATTTTGTGTCCATATATTTATTTTTACTAACTCTTTTTTTGAACTGTAAGATGCCCTAGAATCTTGATATCATAGAGAATATTTTCACAAATTACACGTATAGTTTTCAAAAAAGTTTATTTTTTCAATTTTTCCACAATTTCTACATGTTTACCTAATGTTACATACATTGGAAACCTTCTCATTTATTTGAATTCATTCTTTATCTAAAACACTAAGGTAACTAAAGATACATTATTTTGAATTATGTCCTTACATTTATCTTATTTACTTATTACTGCAATTTATTCAAATTTAGTATTATGTATTGCTATGTTATTTTACTGAATCACCATCCCTTATTACACCTAAATTACAAATGATTAGCTTCGAGTGGGGAATATGTATACTCCTAATATTTTCAAACTTTATCAATTATTGATGCTTTCTCTCTTATAGGAACCTATCAAGTCTTATTCTCTCTTAGTGTACATCTATAAAGGTACACTGAGAGATGGGTGGGTAGAGCGTTAGTGCTTTATATGATTGTTGTCCCTTATACTACCATTAGATATCTACACAACCTTCTCCTATGTATTTGCCTAAGACTTGCCTCCTCTCTTGCATGTTTCTCCAAGCATTTCACTACCTTCATTAGCGCCTAACTAAGCCTAAACCCCTTTTTGATAGTTTACATTAAATTATCATCTTGGGTTGACCTACATTAAAACTGTTAAAAGTAATTTATAGTTTTATATTAGCTATGGTTGACCTAGACTTGGACCTGACTTATTTTTATCAATTAATGATATAGAGTCAATTTAGCTGACCCTATCATCTAAACTTTTAAAAAAATTTAGGGTTAGATTTAGATATATATACATATCCATTTCTATCATTTAAAGAGAAGAGAAGAATAAGGAAAATAATATATTGTGCATATAATTATCCACCTTTCTACTTAAGAAGCATAGCTTAGGGTTTCAATACATTTTTTAGAGATACAGATCTTGTCTTATGGAGAAGTAATTTAGATGAATATATAAGTCATGTATCCTATTTCTAAATTATTCTTGTAATCGTTACATATCGCAAAAACCTCTTACAAATCACCTTAGCCAAGGGAGATATTGAGGCTCATCGAGTTCATCTTTAAAGGTAAGTATTCATAATTTTTCTCTTCCTTTATAAGAGTAAATATATTTAAATTTTTAATTCTCTCCAATGCATTATATTTCTTATACATTGACATGAGTATATATCTTCTATGCATGCTTACTATTTATGTTTATTATCCCCACTTTGTGCCACAAGCTTTGGTGATCACTAAACTAAATTTTATTTTACCTATCATTTACTTAGTGAATATGAAAACATAGGACCTAGATAGGGTTATTTCATGGTATTGCTTGAATAGAGGCTTATATACCTCTCTAGTGATGTTATTATGGTAAGATATCCCTTTGTTAGGTCTAGTGGTTCCATCTTGGTCATAACCACAACTATCTAATGTATCAACAATGGGAAGTGTAAGTAAGATTTATCTTATCTGATCTAGGATTGATTAATAGGTCAATTGCATTTTTCTTTATATATAAGCCTCACTAGTTGAGTCTATTTCGTTCAATTTTTTACTCATTTGTAACTCCAATATTTACTATATCCACTTATATATCCTATTGAAGGCACTATAGATAATTTTAGCTGGTTGTAGCTACCCTTTGATCTACTAAGGGTCCCCACTATCTCTGGTCCTTATGCACCTATGAAAAACTATGAGGTCACACATGTAGTCCCTGTTATAAACTAAAATGCCAAAATAATATGTCTAGCTATTATATTTGTATAATATAATATTTTTGACCAATGATGTAAGAAACATTAATATATTATCCTAAGTAAAACAAGTCCTCTACCCATAGTGGGTCCACCTAATTATACAAACTGTATATAATATCCTATGGCCTAAGATCATCAATATCTCTCCTATAGTATTTCAATCCCCCCATATTCCATCATTTTTTACCAAAAAATAATTTACCACCCATACATAATGAGCTCCTTATAACCCCTTTGTTGCCACTACCATTGGGCAAAATAGAGTTATATGCTCCAAGGCCCATACCTATAGTAATTTTGAATCCCTAATAATCCTATCATACATGTAATCCACCATATGTAAATATATATACAATTATACCAATAAAGAGTATCCCCAAGAAAAAATTTAATTGACTTTTAATTAATCTCATGCACTCAAAATAATAATAATAGAAATAAAGAAGTCAATTATCTAAATCATCAATCCACTCAATTAATTTGCTAGACGTATAACTAAACTCATATATCCATTCAAATAATTCATTAAATCACTTAAAATTACTCAATAATCATTTAAATAACTTATCAACCATTTAACCTCTCTTCTCAACTCCCTCAACCAATTCATTAATCCTCAATTTCCTCATCCAATGCATTTGAATTATGGATAATATCTCAACCATCTAGGATAAAATTATTCAAATAAATATATAATTATACAAACCATCTATTTATCCCTATAAAATTTTGTAAGAAATTTTTTCATTATCCATTTTGAGAGACATAGAAATAAGAGGGGAAAATATGGAGAAATATTCACCATTAGTAAATCACAAGATCAAACAACCATAGGTACATGTTGTAGGGATTTTTGCATAAAATTCCTTGACTAAACATAAACATATCTAATCATGATTAATCCCATATAAATAAAGGAAAATCTTAGTATGTATTAGTAAGTGAATGTAATATATTTTTCTCTTTTATTTAGATCATGTAGAGGTATTTTTCGGATTTAGAATATGATCTTCACTTTGTTTTAGTTTCTATTCAAAACACTAAATTTTAACATATACATTGGGAATAGTAGCATATGACATATTGTCACAAGGATAAGAGGTCAATCTAGGAGCTATGGAAGATGAAATTTTTTAATAAAATAAAACCATGTAAAAGATTTTGACCAAATTATAACAAATAAAAAAACATTATATCATGATAGGAAGTATGAAAATTTTGTAATAAAATGAAAGGTACCTGAAAATCCAATGGGATAAAAACAAATACATAATAAATTTAATCAATCATACTAAATCAAGCTAGGAAGTATGAAATAAAAAAAATTTAAGAGGAAAATAAACTGATCACACTAATTCAAGCTCAGAAGTATGGAAATTTTCATAAAAATGAATGTAAGCATACACACAATTACAAAATAAGAAGACAAAAGTTAAAGACTTATGAAGTAAGCATAAAACATACTAAATCATGTTGGGAAGTATATAAATGACATGTAACTCATAATTAAACACTACTTATCTCAAATTTGATGCATGTAATTTCATTATGACTTGGTTCTATTAAGAATTTTGGGTATTGAGTAGGGATGGTCCTATCCATGGTCTTACACTAAAAATCACAAAGGGAACACTAACTAGGTGGAAACAAACATGGGAATGATTTAAGATATGTTTGTAATGTAGTAATTTATGAGGAGGGGTTGGCCCTATCCATGATCTTATACTGCAAACTCATAAAGGGAAACCCTAGGGGAAATGATCAGTTAACAAAATAATATTTCTCTAGGGTAAATTTTAGTAATATTGGAAATGAAAGAGGGAATGTAAAAACCATGACATAGGCATATATTAAAATGCCTTATGAAACATGAGGCAAACTAGGTACAAAAGAGATACACTAGGAGTCTAGTGACTATCAAAATATAAAAGATACTTACTCATAATAAGTGCAAAGTTGTATAGACAAATATTTGAGATACTAATATCGAATCATGATATTATATCAACAAGAAAATTAAAATGGACCTACCTTCCCTCAACATGTTCTTCATTCCTTATGCCCTCTTATAGATCCATTAGTCTTCTGCAAAGAATCAATACTTATGTGATAAAGTAGGTATCATTAGAAATATTAATATATTCTTCATTCCCATTTTTTTGTTGTATATCATCTCAATGGACTTGAATCTATCATAAGGTGAACTTTGGAGTTTTATATTTGATTTTAAAAAAAAGATGTGCTACGAATCATGTCTTTTAGTGTGATTTTACTTTTGAAATTTGTATGTTGCCTTTTGTATCATTTCCTTTTGTTTAAATGTTTTAGATTTTAATTTGTTATGGGTTTTATGATTCCTCCTCCATATGGATTTATAATAATCAACATGAGTGATAAAAGTGATACACACGAATGAGCTTTAGTCTTTGGTTAAAGGAAGCTATCTATCCAAAGATATGACTGACTTAACATTTAGGATTACCTATAAACCAATATATAATCTCAAGTTTCAATTGTATGTATGCTTTGTATGCAACAGGAGACAAAGGAATAAAGGGAGATCTAAATTAGATCAATAAAATAAGATTATAATGAGGTGTCATATTTAATAACTAATCACATGGTGAGTAAATATTACTAATGGGATTAAGGTTTATATAATCAAGTCATAATAATAATCATCTGAGTTGTTGAGATAATCTAGACAATAATAATTAGAAAAGAGAAAGACATTCATGAAACAAATGAACTCATAAATGTAAATGTACAATCATGGAAAGAAAATAAATAATACATAAGAAAATATAAAGTAAATGAAACCATATACAACACATAATCCATAATATAAAGATCCATGTGAAATAGATACGTAAAACTAGATATGACACAAATGGATATGGCACATAAGTGAGTCCCACTTGGCATCCATGTGCATCCAAACCCAAAAAATATTAGGGTTCAAATAAACCCCCTTTGTTCAAACCCCCACGTGTACTTTTTGAAGGGGTTTCAAATAAAGCCCCTTCAAATGAAGGGGGACAAAGGTTTTCAATTAGTTTTTGATTAATTTGAATGAACCAGCCAATGAAATGATTTATTTGGGGGGGAGGGGGGGTTTCGGGGGAAGGTTTGAATGAAGGGGTTTTGAATGAATGGGGTTCGAGTGAACCTCCTTAATTAAAACCCCATGTGGCATCAAATCCTCACCCATTGAAGTGGAAAGTTACTATTGGCCTAGAATTACCACTTTGGATGCCACGTATTAGGATGAAAAAATAGAATAAAAACATGTGGATCTACATATAAATAGGCCTTTTATGAGCTTTTTAAAAATATGATTTTTTATAAATTTTAATAATATTTAATATTTATTTTGATTTATTTAGTAAAATATAACTGTTTGTAAGATGAAGTACCATATGTTTGAGGCACTGAGAAAAATAGGAGACTATGGCCAAACTTTTTTTTTAAATATCAATGCACTCAAATTTAATGTCCTTGTTCCAATGGTGAAAAAACTAGTCTATTTTGACATATATTAAAAAATATCAAGAGAAGAAGACATAAACATTGATATTCCTTTCCTTGATCATTAAAAAATTATTTTTTAATCAAAAAATTATAAAAAAATAATATTGCACTATGTCCATGTTTTAAAGACCTCTTTGCAAAAAATCTTGAGAAAATTTTATGTTTTGAGAAAATTATGAGGATAAATCAAGTACTAAATAAAACCTTTTGTACATGAAATATACACACTATGTATTTATGTATTAAAAAATATTTTTTTATTTTTTATTTTTCAAAAAAATAAAAAATGTAATCTACACTTAAAATAAAACATTTCATTATTTTACATTGTTTTCACATTTTATACAGTTAAGTCACTATTGTCTATACAAATTGATAAATGTTCACATTTTCATTTTTGTTGGCCCCTTTATACCAAAAAGTGGGACACAATATTGTGATTCAACCCATAAGATATATAAAACTCGATCACAAGTCCAATCCAGAATCATAGTGAAGAATAAAGTAAATGAACACCATCCCATGTTCATAATTACTAATAAATTTATTGATAAATGTTATCCATGACATCTGAAACATCTCTATGAAGTTAGATCCTAATAACCACCAAAGTCTCATCAATCTTCATGATAATCTTGTTAAATACCTCTCTTTAAATCTCCTCAACATAAAATGTAGGCATAGATGAAGGATCATGCTCCTGAGGGGTCTCATGTGTAGAGTACTCAAGGAGAGGAATAGGTTCTTGAATAGGAATGGTATCTATGGGATAAGAAGGAGGAACCACCAATGGATAATGAACCATGGATGGGGAAGGAACCATATGTATTGAATAATGTACCATGGGTGAATAAGGGGGAGCCTTATTACATGGATGACCTCTATAGGGAGGAATAATAGGTGTAGAAATCATTAGAAGGTGATCATGAAGGTGATACAAGAAAATGCATCAATGATCAGTATGGTGGGCACTTCACTAATTCCAATGATAATATAGCTCCCCATATTTTAGTATAAACTTAGATAACAGATTTGGAAGAGATATATCCTTTTCTTGGGCTGAATAAGGGTAGGGTGTAATGTGTCAATATATTACCAAAACTTATAGCAATGAGTGGAAGAATGATTATCTATGCCATGAAATTAATTGATACATTTATTAGTAGACTTTAGAGGTCTAATAATTGAAGATGTAGAAGGAGAATTTGAGAAAGGCTGATATAATAGGAAGTCTCTTGTCCAACGATCAAAACTTTTATGAATATCATCATAAGGTTGATCAAAACATTAGGTAGGTATGTGATCAAGTTAAGCCAAAGGATGAAGGCCATCATTAAGGGAAGGTAGAGATGGTACATAAACTAAGCTATGATCATCTAAAAATTAAAAAAAGATCATAAATAGGATGAGGCTCAACTACAAGTAGAGTGGGAGTAGAAATAAAACTAGACTCAACTAAGGATGAATCAGGATGCACATAAGGCTTAAGAGGAGTAGCTAGCATATATGTGGGAAGCAAACTAGAAGGATCATGGTATCTATAAAAATGGTAAGAATTAGTCATGGCATGATCTATGAGCATGCTTCTAAGAGGCTTTGTTGAAATAGAAGGTGTACCATGCGATCACTCCATTTCTACCCTACAAATAATAATAATAATAATAATAATAATAATAATAATAATAATAGTAATAGTAATAGTAATAGTAATAGTAATAGTAATAGTAATAGTAATAGTAATAGTAATAGTAATAGTAATAGTAATAGTAATAGTAATAGTAATAGTAATAGTAATAGTAATAGTAATAGTAATAGTAATAGTAATAGTAATAATAATAGTAATAATAATAATAATAACAATAATAATAATAATAACAATAATAATAATAATAACAATAACAATAACAACAATAACAATAACAATAACAATAACAATAACAATAACAATAACAATAACAATAACAATAACAATAATAATAGTAGAACTATGGACTATGAATAAGGAATATGATAAGCCATATGAAAAGGATAAAATTAAAAAGTATGATATTGAATAATCTTGGCATCTCTAGCTTGGACAAGTCCTCCTATAAATGGATAATCTAAAGCATAACTATCATCATAATTGGGTCTATGCAAGTCAATTGTATAGGTAGGTATGATCTTTTCATCAAAAATCACATGATGAATAGAATGTATAGTCTTGGTTAAGACCACATGTATATCATCAATAAGAAGTTGACGGGAGTATGATTATAAAGATGTAAAAAGTTAGGTGATGACATGAGGGGATAGATCAACAATTTTTATCTTGGGGTTAATCTCATATGGCTCATCATCATCAAAATATAGTAGGTTAGGTGGTATGTTCCTTATGATTTCAGGGTGACCATTATAACCTTGGTATAATTGACCATAATTTAAATATTAATATTCCCTAAATGGGTTACTAGGTAAGGGTTCAAGGGTAATAATTTTAAAGACACCACATTCTTATAATTATTGGAAATTCTAAGGGTTTGTGTCTCATTGAATCTTTTAAATAGCAATATCATGGGGGAATTTGATGCATTGGCACACGTATGAGGCAACAACCTTCATAAAATGAGTCCAATGTCTACCATGCAATTTTTATAAGAGAGGAGAAACTTAAAGATCATAAATTTCATATGGATAGTAATAGGAATGATAGTGATAATAATACATATGTAACCTAAAGGAGGTATTTTTATTCTATTATGACCTTCACATGTGTTATGTGTGGATTTAAAATTGCACTCAGAATATCCAATATTTTTAATGAAATTGAGGGAGGAGATGTAAGTACATGAACCCCCAATAAAAGCATGCTTAACTTGGAAATCATCAATTTGGATTATAATAAATAACAGATTATCATGCACAGAAAGTAGAATCTCAACTGGAATCATGAAGGTGATAAGAAACTAGAGGTAAAGAAAAGTGTCCATTATTTAATTAACATGTATGGACATCTATTTACATTATTAAAGTATACTATATTTAGACCTAGACAAGCTATCCTTGTGTCCTACTATGGGAGGATAAGGGATGTTCATTTTAAATAAAAATTGCATCAGATAGTTGTGATGATGGGAGGAAGTTCACATTAGTTCTAGGAAAGATATTTGATATGGAAGATGGGAAAGTTATATAATGGGGTCCCATTCATCATAACCCATGGGGGGATTTCTAGATAAAATCACATAATGTTATAGGTGCTCCTAGGAAGGAGGGTTGGTAATATAATCAAACATGTGTTGGTAATATGTAGATGGTTTAGTTGGAGGACAAATAGGTTTATTATCTTTAGGTGGTGGGATAGTTGATTTATGTATTTTTATGATTGGGTTGAATGAATATATTGGAAGGTTGAGGAATGTTTTATGTGTGCAGGTATTAGGGGAATAGTATAGATAGTGTGAGAGGTATTATCTAGTTGAGGTGTTGATGGTGGTTATTATAAATTTATAAGGCCCTCTTACACCAATTCCATGAGATGAGATGGGGCAGAGTCTTTAATCATGTAAAATGTTTGAGAGGTTTGGTGCATCTATGTTAGATTAGAATTAATAAAATCAACTACCCTTCACATTTTAGTCATATTTACCTCATTTTATTCATTAGTGAGGTCTATAAGGCTTTCAAAATTATTTGTGGAAGGAACAAGCTTGTCATTTATATATTGATGACTAGGAAGAGGATATTTATATATAGAAAGATGAACATTAGCTTTCTTTAAAGATTTTTTTTTTTTAATGTTTCATGGGTTTTGAAATCTATGTTATATGATTGGTTGTGTTTACAAATGAGTGTTTTATAATTAAAATTTGGGCCAAGAATTAAATCCATAGCTAGATTACGTAATTGTCTACAATTCTCATGAGACTAGCCCTAACTTGCATGAAACCAATAAAATTTGTCTGGATCATACCATGTTTTCATTGGATGAGTAGGGTCAAGATCTTGTGGTAGATTCCTTAGAAAACATTTTTGAATCTTGACAAAGGATAATGGTTTGTGGACATTGATGTTGTTTATTTGAGAATAATTTGAATTAGGGGTGTTCTTTAGAAGGAGATCATGCTCCATAGTGTTATTTAGAGTGATGACTTGAACATTGTGAATAGTTTCATAAGTATTAGAGACAACGTCATTGGTAGCATGATGGTTTTTTAATGAGAATGCAAGTTCCCAAGGGATGTTGATGTGGTTCAAATTAGAACATGATAAAGTCTTGTTGCTTAGTTTGGTTGAGGTCTTCTTCCAATGTGCTTGGAGAGAGAGTCTTAACCCAATATTGCAATTTGGGGTAGAGAGCATTACTGAATAGATGAAATAGATTATCCTTTTCCATGGTATGCTAACATTTATTAGACAATTTATTCCATAGCTTGATAAAATCTTATGCCATCTTAATTTTAAGTTGCTTATAATTTATGAAATGAGCTAAGTTATTCTTAAGGAGATCACTAGTTTGAAACTCTTGCACTAGGGAGTTAACCAAATCTTCCAAGCTAGTGATAAAATGGGATTTTATATGATTGTACAAATCTAAAACATCTCTTGAGGCTGATTTAGCTAATAGCTTGGCAGAAGCAAAGGTAATAAGTTTGGCCCAATCTTTGTAGAGGTTACCAAATGTTTTTAAATGTAATGTGGGATCGGTAGACCGATTGTAATTTATGGTAGGTGTGATTCCTCCTATGTTGATATTAGTAATTTGAGGTACAAGATTTTCATTTTGGAAATGTTTGATCATTTTATTAATGATGGGTGGTTGAGGAATAAGGTCACCATGGGAATAACTAAGGGGAGATGAGGGTATTTGGGTTTTGTGCTCCTCATGAAACATGTTGGGGTTGATTTTAAAGGTTAACGAGATGGTTTTGCATCTACAACATTTGATTTTCATTATTGGCTTGAAAATTATTCATTTAATTGATTTCTTTTAATAAAGGTTGATGAGTTTGGGCAGTATTTTGACTAGTGTTTACAACATGGGAAGCATTCATACTGGTATTATTATTATTTTTGGTTGTACTATAAATATTAGCATGTGTTGCACTAGTGACATGAGAAGCACTGGTAGAAAAATAAGTGTTAATAACATGATTATTATTTGTAGCATAAGATGCACTAGCGTAATGGTTAGTATTGGAAGAAAAAGAATCATTAGGAGCATGATTAGCATTGGTATCAAAATATGCACTTGTGGCATGATTAAGGAGGAGGGTGTTTGGAAAAGACTCAATAGAGGTTTAACCTTCCATGTTAGTAGAGATACTTGTCATGGAGGTTGAAGAGGTCATAGAATAATAAGTCAAAGTGTGGGAAGGAGACAAAATATAATGGAATGGTTGAGAAACAAAGAAAGTGTCTCCCATAAATCCATGAGAAAATTTAGGGGAAGGCGAAATATATTCTTCTACTTGAGGACCTATCAGAAGATTATAAATGGTTAAAGGGTCCTTTCCTCTATGTTGATTAAATTCATTAATAAAGAAGAGCATTTCAGGTGTGTACTCTAATGGTTGCTCATTTTCTAAGGAAAATAAAGGATCATAAATTTAGTATGAATGACGAGGAGTCATATAATTAGTAGTGTGAGTGGAAATATGAAAATTATTTTCATCTAAAATGGAAGCCACAAGCTCTTTATTTGGAAACTTATTGAGATTGGTAAGACTCATCATGTTTATTAGATTCAAATTTCTATTATCCTCAAATAATAAATTCATGATGAGAAAAGGAGGATAAAGAGTTGATGAAAATAAAAATTAGGAAAGAGGATACAAAATTAAACTGGTCAACTATGATATATAAAATAGGGAATTGAATAGATTAAAAAGAGACATAGTTGTGCAGGTTGACTATGTATTATTGAATAGGAAATAGGGAAAGAAACAAGAAGAAACATTTGAACAGTTTGACTATGTAATATTTTGATAGGGGACTAAATAAAGAGATAAAGAGACATAGTCAGTTAGGTTGATTGTTTATTACAGGAAGATAGTCTAAAAATATGTAAGAGATTATGTCAATAGGGATGATAGTTTTCTAAAAATATAGAAAATATTTTGAAAAATAATATCGAAGTAATTAAAATTAACACGCAAGTAATTGTATCAATGTGATTGATCCAATTAGAACACACAACACAAACCTTGCAGCAATGATGGCTAATGCAAGTTTTGTAATAGAAAATACATTTATCAAAGAGAAAACATCAACTTAAAAGTAAGTGCTAACTAATTGATCATTCCTAAGTGTTATTAATTTATAATAAAGTATGAATATAATGTGATTGAAATTTGGGTGTAATAAGGAACTAAAAGGCAATCCATGGATGATTTTAAGAAGTTTAGGGTAAAATGAATCTATATTGGTGGTGGTACTAGCTCGATAATGGTGCCTACCTCCTCAAATCATAATCTCATAACAATAATGATGCCAAGTGATTGCCTAATATATACCATCAACCAGTGTTTATACTTGGCTAGAAAACTAAATTAGATCCCTCTTGGTGATGGAATCTAAGTAGGTGGGCCTTGGGAAGACACATGTTTAATGTTTTTTATTTGTAAAGTGATTTGAAAGTGTGTGCAAAAGAAAAAAGTTGTGTGACTAAATTGATAATTAAAAAAAACACCTAATTAATCTATGTTTGTTACTCTAAGAATGAAATTAACTAAAAATAAAGGTGAATTAATTACTAACACAAATAGGTTAATTTATTTATTGTAAAGAATAAAAAATTGGTTTAGGTGATATTGTATGCAAATAATGCAGAACAAAGTTGACTAAGTCACTACTATTCTATAGAAGAAAGATTCAGAAGAACAAAATCAAATACAATGACTATGTCTTCTAGATAGAAAATAGGCTATAAAATTGTGTCAAGCTAGTCAACCTAGTTAGCTGTAGGGATATATTTGTATAGACTATAAACTTGTGAAAAATAGTACTAAAAATAAAAACTAAAATGACAAATAAGGTAAGAATGAACCTTGGTGGGTTTGAAGATGTTTAGGTTGTAAAATTTTATGTTGTGATGCTTAAGTGTTGATTCAAAAATTATTCTAACAAAGTTGACTAGCTTGACAAATTTTTCAAAAATTATGTGCTAAAAAAGAAGTTATGAACATATTCAATTGGATTGACTATGTTTGCAGACTTATATGTTGAAATAGGAGAATTGAGAACATAGTCTACTAGTTTGACTATGTATACAAGTCAGAACTAAAGAAAAAGACTATGGTGAGTTGATCAATCTAGTCATCTATATTTGGATAATAACTACATAGAAATAATAGTGTCATTTTGGAATGACTGTGTGTTAAACCTATGCAAGTACTATTATAACTATATCGATAGGTTTGATACATTACTATAAAAATAAGAATATATAATATAATGATAAAATGTAAGAATGAAAGAAAACTTACAAGGGTTTGATTCACCTTGGGCTCACTAGAATGTATATAAATAAAAATTTAACCGACTTATTAATCAATCCTAACTTAGAGAAGATAAATCCTACTTACACTTCTGATAGTTGATACATTAGATATTCAGAGTCATGACCAAGATGGATTTTATAGACTTAACCAAGGGATATATTACCACAATAACATCACTAGATATGGTTCCAAATACTTTAGTCAAGCAAGACCATGCAATATCCCTAGCTAGGTCCTGCATTTTCATATTCACTAACTAAATGATAAGTAAAGTAAAATCTAGTCTAGTTCTAACCAGAGTTTGAGGCACAAAGTGGGGGTAATAAATATAAAATGTGAACATGCATAGAATATATTTACTCAATTCAATGTATAAAAAATACTAATGCATAGGAGATAATTAAAAATGCAAATTTATTTACCCTTACAAAAGAGGAGCAAAGATAGGAATACTTACCTTTGAAGATGAACCCAATGAGCCTCAATCTTTCCCTTGGCCAGGGTAATTCACAAAAGGTTATTGTGTTATGTAAGTATAACAAATATGACGCATATATAAGATACATGAATATTATATTTATCTAAACACTTCTCCACAAGACAAGATTTTTATCTCCAAATAAAGTATTAAAACCTTAAGTTATGTTCCTCAAGTAGAATGGTGGATAATAGTGCATGCAATATATTATTATTCTTCTTATCTTCTATTTAAATGTTGGAAATGGATGTGAATATATAGATATATCTAAGACTAAATTTTTTTAAAATTTTAGCCGATAGGTTCAACCCAATCAAAATTTTATAGTTAATTGATAAAAGCTATTTATGTCCCGATCTATGTCAGCCAAAGCTAACCTAAACCTATAACTTTATTTGAACAATTTGAATACAAGGTTAGCCTAGGTTGACAATATACAAGGAAAGGTATCTCAAATTAGAGATAAATGACTTTATATGATTTAAAATAGGGGATCTTTAGGGCTCGGCGTAGGATAAGATGGAAACATGATGAAAGGGATGATAGAGAGGATATATGGGGATCACATTATAACTATAAGAGATGAAATAGCTAGAGGTGGAGTTGAATATATGTATATAGTATGATATGGGGGAGATGGAGGTGGAGATTAAATGGGATTAGTAGGATATGGTGGTAAAGCCATGGTTTCAGTAACACCAATAGTGATAGTTCAAAGAGGAGATGGCATAGGGTCTTCATAGTCAAGATGGGTGGATGAATATTTGATAGATATCCTTAAATGTAAAAATATATTTTGATATATTGAGATAAAAATTAAAAATAATAAATATATTCCACTCATCATTCATAAATTACATCTAGTGGTGTAGATATCACTTGGATACAAGCTAGGATGGATCAAATGAGACCAACACTAGAGAGGAGGGATTTTAGCTTGAACGCTAAGTTAGTGGTGAGATATGTTGATATTACATGGTTGATAGTGAAGGTTTATCATATGATGGTGGATCGAGTGGACACACATACATTTCATAATGAGAGAGGCAAGGTTTGGGCACTATTTACACCATAGGGTTTAGGGCATGTTTTTAAGAATTGATGAGGATGTTAAGGGAGGCATAATATTATAGATGTTTATATGAGTAGGTTATCCCTATAAAACAAATGTTAGACTATTTTTTAGATTGGAATAGTATGAGGATAATATCATTATCAATGAGATTAGATCATTCAATAAGAGCTCATCATAAGAGAGGACCACTACTAGGGAGCCCAAGTACCAGGATCCATGGTGAGAGTTGATAGATGTGATTAAGATTTTTGTATAACTTATGATATGGATGTTACACACACACACACACACACACACACACACACACACACACACACACACACACACACACACACACACACACACACACACACACACACACACACACAAAGAGAGTGATTATTTTGAATTTTGGGCTCTCTCATGTAACCCTTTGTTATTATGTTTTATTTTGATGGATGTAATGATATGATGTAATGATTAGTTGGAAACTCATGTTGTATTGACACATGATGCACACTAAGTCATAATGATGAATTTTATTTGTAAATATTTATATACCATTTGACGTCTATGAATGATTATTTATGGATGAATGCTTAGGAATGATTATTTATGATGTGATGGTTGATGAATTATTTCTAATATTGCATGAGTTTTGAATGTTTGAGAAACCTAGTTTTTTGTATATCATATGATAGGATGCATCATGATATGGAAAACCATGATGACACTATTGAAATGTGTGATAGGACTGACACAAAAAAAATTAAGGAAGCCCAAAACAGTAAATAATAACATAAAATTATATACGATAAATAAAAACACAAATAAGAAATTTAATGTTGTTTCTTTTTCCTTGATCAGTTTAGACACCCCATATTTTAATGATAAATGATAATGATAGATTTTTTTACCCCAAGTAATGATATATTTGAGGGGGTAGATTTGGAATAATATATCCTAATAAATATGTCATTATCTATTTAAAATTTTAATAATGTTTTTAACTAGATTAAGGACAAATGGTTTTTCTAAGATTTAGGACTTTTTTATTTTATATATTTGTTAGGATTTTTGGACTAACAAAGAATTTAAAAATAAGATGAAAAATACTTCTATCATTGGGAATAGATAGGGATGGATGGCATGTTCATGAGATCATAGGATGATATTTTTCTCAATTGCATCATGTAAGAACCATGTACCCATTTATATTCATTATATGTTGACACTACATTGTATTGTGCTTTGAATAAGTGCATAAATAACAAGATTTTTCCAAAACATATGGTGTGATCTTTCTCACAACCTTGTCAAGGTAAAAAAAAGTACAGAAGAATAATTTTATGATGACTAGTTTATGATGCATGACTTAGATGTGAATGGTTATATCCCCAAGTGTAGGATCACTCATAGACAATAGATTTTATGAATGACACCAAAAACTAATTTTCATCATGGTACTTTACTAAGGCATAATAAAAATGGTTTTCACATTTGGAATATTTTTTTTCCACATTTTTTTAGTTTTTATAAATTGTTTCTTGGCATTTCTTGATACATATTATGGAAAAGTTGGGGATAAATCATGATAGTAGGAAAAATATCTAGAATTGTATTTCCATCCCCAAATTTTCCATTATTTTAAATGGTGTCCCAAAAGGTTTATTTTTAACTTTAAGAGGACTAAGGAAATGAGACCCTATTTCTCCATACCTATTCATCATTCTATTAGAAACATTTTTAATAAGATTGAGGAGATCCTACACTCAGAACCTTGTTAAGGGTATCCCAATGGCCCATAATACAGATCATATCACTCACCAATAGTTTTCTGATGACACTATCATTTTAGGAGTTTCTTTTGTTGAGGAATATAATAATATAAAATTCATCTTAAATATATATGAAAAGGTTTCCATCCAATGTATTAAATTTCAAAATAGATCCCTATTCTTCATGAATACCCTACCCATTCAATAGAGAAGAATTGCCAAAATCCTATACTATCATGTGGGTAAACTATTGTCAAGCTACTTAGGCACCCTCTATTTGTAGGAAAAATGGACTCTCAACTTTGGAACCCCTTTTGATCACATCCAAGGAAAATTAGTAGGCTATAAAGGACACCTTCTTACCTAGTCAAGAAAATCCCAGCTCCTCAAGGACTCAATTTAGAGCATTCCTGTATACCAAATGTCTGTATTCAAAATGTCATCAAATATTGCCTCAAAAATTGATCAAATATAAAAATGTTCTTATGGAGGGGAAATAAATAAATATTTAGATATAACCTTATTTTTTGGGACAAGCTTATCTTCCAAAATCAAATCGAGGTCTTGGAGTATGAAGCATCAAATCCATGAACATATCCCTATTGGCAAAAATGAGTTGGCACTTGATGATGAAAAATGGGGAATGGGAAAGAACCATAAAATATAAATACCTAGAAGGAGTGGAAGAAAACTACTTCTTATGGGAATAAGGCCCTACTAATGGATCCACCTTTTAAAAATCCATAACTAGCTACAAGGACCTCTTGAAGAAAGGCATCTTATGGGAAATTGGCAATGGTGAGAAAATTGACTTATGAGAAGACGTTTGGTTATCTACCAACCCTTCTCAACACAAGGGATTTGGCCTAGGTGGTATAGACATTTAAATAAAATATGGGGATCTAAGTTAAAATATTAATGGGAAATTAAGGATGGAATAAAATGCTAGAAATCCCTCCCCAATGATGATCTACTAGTGGATGAATCTTAGGATATTCAAAACCTCAACCTGACATTAAGATAGGTCCACATCCCCTTTGTCCACAAGGAAGATCACTTTATTTGGTGGGTATAAGATAATGGCTCCTACTTGGTGGCCTAAAGTCATCCCATTGACATCAATTTGGAAAGTGAATGGAGTCTATAGTAAAACTTTTGGGTAATTCATCTGACTCCCAAAGTTAATTTCTTTTTTTGGCTTGTGGTACAGAATAAAATTATGATAGTGGACAGCCTAGCCAAAATGGGGTTGATTGTACCCACTAGGTACCAAATTTTTGGAAGTGTAGAATATTTTATTTATCATCTTTTCCTTGAATGTCCCCTTCAACTTGATGTTGTTTAATTGGTTGTTAAATCATCTTAACTTGGCTTGGGTCAAACTAAATAATGTCCTAGACCTCATTGTGAAATGGAATCCCCCCTAGAATATCCCTTCCCTTGTCATCTTCGACATCTTTACCTCCCCCATTAGTTCTAGTGTCTATGGAAAATTCATAATGATGGTCTCTTCCTCAATAAAGGATACCAACCAAAAGGTGTCTTCCCCTACCTTTGCAAAACCAATTTTGAAAACTAGAAATTTTTCCCCCACAAATACAAATATCTTTCCCCTCTTTTAGCCTTGTTTATCCTCAAAAATTGGGACATTACATAAGTATTATGTTCTCCCTAAAAATATTTAACATGCAAGCACACTAAGTGGAAGGCTCCTTTAAAAGGCTAGGTGAAACTGAACTTTAATGGCACCTCTAAGGGAAACCTAGGTCCTATAGGGGGAGGAGAAGTTATAAGGAATTATAAAGGGGATATGTTGGTTATGTATGTGGGTCCCATGGGAACCCAAACAAACCACCTAACAAAGGACAAGGTAGCCCTCTAGGGTATATAATTGGCATCAAACATCAACCCTAATAGGGTCATTTTGGAGGGAGCTTCATTAAATATTCTAAATGCTTTAGAGGGTAAAACAACATGCTCCCAAACCATCAAGGACATCATTGATGATGCCAAGCATATCCTAAATGCCATGTCTCATTTTCAACTTATACACACCTAAAGGGAAGGAAACAGGGTGGTTGACCTCCTTGCTAGCATTGGAGTTGAACTCCACATTTTAACTAACTATAATGATACAAGTAGCATCCCTACTAACATCTTTATTTCCATACAAGCTGAAGGTACCGATGCAAGTTAAAAACAACATTTATCGGCATGTGTATTACATCATCTCAAAGGGGTAGATTGTGATTAGGTTTATGTATAATTATTTTAAAAGGGGGGACTTAATTATTTTTTCAAGCCTTCATCTTGATTCACAAATAGTCTCCATTGGTGGTGACAGTAATAGATTGGAACCTGTTTCCTACAAGGATGTCAACAAATAGAAAAAAGTATGGAAGAAGATAAAAAGGGGAGACTCACTGAGTTCATAGAGTGATTCATGGAGCATACTATTGAAATTGACCATGATTTCATTATGTCTTAGAATAAGAAAAAATTTACCATCTATAACATCACAAGCAATATTTCAAAGGATTTTATCAGTGAATTAGTTGGTATGTCATGCACAGGCACCAAGTCATTCAAATATCAATAAAAAAAATAAGAGTTGTTAAAACATTTTCTAGTATTAATGAATTTGTGCAGATGGATTAAAAAGGATTTTCATGGGCTGATCTCTCATGATACTAGCCCAACATTTACCTTCAAATCTTGTGTTGCATGATGCTTGAAGGTAAATATTGTCTTATATTTTCCACCACTTTCTATTGCTTAATCATTTTATTAGATATAAAATTAGTCTACCTTAATTTATGTTAAAGTTCCTCAAGAGCACCATCTTTCTACATCAAGTGAATGACACCAATCCCATCCTCCACCAAGGTTTTATTTTTCTTCTAGTCAAGCATGGCCAAGCCTTTTATGGTCAAGAGGTTTCCCCTGAGGGTTGCTTCTCCGGGGAGGACTCCTTACTGGAGGATCCCACTGAGGAATCCCATCATCCCTTTGATTTCACCCCTTAGGATATCTTATTTAAGTCCCCCATTGATGACCCCCACTTTAGTTGTTTATCTCTAAATTGAAACCTATCGCACTCAAAGTGGGTACTCTAGCGAAGACAACCTAGAAAGGGAAAACCATTGTGATTGATGAGATGGAAAGGAATAAATTGCAACTAGAAAAATTTAGTTCCAATGTTTAACAATTAAGGATTGGTCTTTCCAAACTCACTCAGGACTAGAACTCTTTGCATAGACAGGTTGAATACATAGTTTAGGCTTTTATTCAATCTACCCAGCCCACTCAATCCCCTACCATTCAATCACCTAAGGTTTTAAGATCCCTCCTTAGGTTTTCCCCAAGGTTGTACCCCTAATCATTCCCCCATGTAGGTTAAATAGAAAAGGTATCCTTGTATGATCTTCCTCGGTGAAGTTGTTGAAGGCCCTGGGAACTTCACTCAAGTAAAGGTTTTTAACTAAAAATATATCATTCTAATGAAGGACCCTGAAGATGCTAAAGACCCACAGGAGGGACTTTAATCCTAAATATTTTTTTATGTCTTGTTTTAAAACTGTATCTTTTTAGTTTTTGGATCCTCAACCCTGTTTATGACCTGTTAATACTTTTATACTACACTCTGATGGTTTTATGTCCCTATGAAATCTAGCTTTTACCTCATCAAATATAAAAATAATTTATAATTTTATTTATTTATTTATTTTAATCATTTACCTAGTATAATTATATCCTTTAATTATATAATATTTGAGATATATGATGTTCATAGGCTTATCAAACTCTTCTCCATATTGTGTGGCTATTTTTTATGCTCTTGATTCATATTCAGAGATGAAAAGATAGGGTCCTAGCCAATTAGGTTCAAACTATCCATTATTTTCACAAAATCTATCTATGTTCTTTTGATTTTCTTTTATGACAATGTTACCACTCTCAAATTCTCTTGGTTTTATCCACTTTTTATAGATTCCTAATAATCTGTTATATTATTATATAAGTGATCTTCAATATTTGGCCCTTTTTAATCAATGAGTTCCAACTAATGTAGTCATGAAACTATGTACTCCTCATCATCAATTATATTTTCAAATAAAATAATAAAAAAGGTAAATTTATTTCAACTGGTAAGATGGATTTACATCCAAATATAATGGAGTAAGTGGTTTTCCCCTGTATGTGCACAAATGTTGGTTCAATAATCCCATAAATATGGATAGAGTTTAAGGTGCCAATCTCAACCAACATAATTGAATTTTTTTTAAAAGTATTTTGATGATAATTTTATTGGATGCCTTACATTAACCATTACCTTGAGGTTAATAAAGTGTGGAACACTTATTTTTTATCTAAAACTGGGTGCAAAAAAATTGACATCTTTGTTTTTGAAGGATTTACCATTATAATATATGATACAAGAGGAGATATCATAAGATAAAATTAGGTAATTGAGGATGAACTTAGATATTTCATTTCATATTAAATATGTGAGGGGTATGTCTTCCACCCATTTGGTAAATTATTTGGTAGTAGTAATGATGTTCTTGTGTCCATGAGATGAGGAGGGATATATATTTCCAATGAGATGAGCCTCCAAGGATAAAATGGTCATGATTTTGTGATCAACTTCAAATCTTAAGATGGTGCTTGAATATGTTCTTTATGCTTCTGACAGTTTGTACACATTTTGACATATTGACAAGAATATTCTTCCATAGTGGGCTAATAGTATCATATTCTTAACAACTTATTCAATAGTACCATGTCATTGGTATGGCTCCAAAAATTCCATTTTGAACTTCCTTTCTTGATAATTAAGATTCTTCTAAGTTTTGAAACCTCAAAGAGGTTCCATCATAGGCCACATGATAGAGGATGCCACCAAGGAGGGTAAATAAGGATGCACATTAAATAAATAATTTTATTTTTATTATGTGAAAGTTTTGGAGGAATTGCATTATCATAAAGGTAATGTATATGGCATGGTATCATGGGGAATTGGGACCAACATCTTACATATCATTTTAGATTCATGGACATCATATTATGGGATATTGAGTTTTTCAACCAAAAACTAACATTATCTGAGATCCTTTACATTTATAAGAGAAATCCTATGGTATCCATGATATCTATCTGATTATTTCTTTTTTGAGGGATTTGTTTAAATTAGATGTGAACAAAGGATTATTTAAAACTATCAATCATTTTTTATCAGATGAATTTATCATCTAAAGCCTAATACTCAACATTGACCTATTTTATAATGATTTTTGAGTCACCATAAATGAATAAGTGTATAATATTCCATTAGATATAAAATTTGAGGTAGGGTTCATATTCAGTGATGTTATTGGTTCAAGGAAACCCAATTCTAAATGTTTTGGGAATGAGATCCGTATACGGTGTCATGAAAAAGATACCAACCCCCATGGCATGAGTGGTGAAGCATCCACAAAAATAAAGTTTCTATCATGGTAATTCATCAATAGAGAGAATGGATTCATATAAAAACATGATGATTAAAGGTTACTTCTCTTAGAGTATTTTTTTTCCCAAGTGATTCATAAGAACATATCCTTTTATAGCCTTTTGATTCACATGTTTTCTATCAAAATAAATAAGGGACATGATCCATTTTATTAATCAACCTGTAGAATGGATTAAGGTAGAATATATTTTACATCATCAATTTTGGCAACACATTTTATTTAACTATTTATAATTTAGTATCGTAACTTCTGAGAAGAAAAAATAATAACTAGACATTATTTCTCAATTTAAGAATAATTGATTTTTTATGGTAAAATTTTTGGCTTAGATAGTACACAAAACTTTCCATCCCCTTATCATCATGTTGAGCTAAGAGATCTTGTAAATAATGTAATGTTACAAAGGTGTAAATTAAGAGAGACTTTCCCAAGTGACAATAACACTGGTGTATTTGTAAGGCATTTATTGAGTTGTTCAAAGTCCTATTGGCAAATTCATTCCAATAAAACACAATTTTATTATTCAAGAGATGTATAAATGGGTGACATTTATCAGTGAGATGTGAAATAAATCTCCTAAATTCATGAATATTTCTTGGTAGTCTATGGAGTTGTTTGTGATTGGTATGAGGAAGCATTTATATTATAGATGTTACCTTTTAATGATCAACTTAAATACCTAGTTTCAATACAGTGAATCCCAAAAAATTCCTTGGAGTGATGTTAAAGACACATTTTTTGGGTTTTAAGCAAACCTTGTATTACCTTAGTCTTTTGAATATTCTACGCAAAAAGTTGGATGTTCTTCTCTAGTTTTTACTTACCCAATATGTCATACATGTATTCTTAAATAATATCATGAATAATGTCATGAAATATGACAATCATATGTCATTGATAAATTTTGATTCCAATTTTTAAGACAAAGGGAAAAAATTGATACTAAAAGTTTCCCTGTGGTGTGGTGGATACTATTTCATGTTTATTTTTAGCAGTGAATTTGATTAAATTATATCCCAATAAACCATCCATCAGAGATAGAATTTCATGTCATATTATTATTTATCCAATCATGTTAATATTGGATAAAGGAAAATAATATTTTGATCATGATTTATTGATATCATGTCATTTTGCACACACTCAAATTCTTTTTGGTTTCTTACCAACTCAATAAATGTTAGATATTCATTCTAAATAATCAACAAATATTATAAATATAACATCTAAGATTTTATGTAGTTCTTCCTTAATAATAAGGGACACCTTACAATTCATCTTTCTTAGACTTTTTTATAGATTTTTCATCCTTATAGAAAATAAGGTGATGCACCATGAGACATGGATCCAATATTTACATGTCAGCATAGGATCAATTAAAAGAATCTATAAATTATTTTAGGAGTGCAAAAAATATTTCATACTCTTTATGATTGAGAATTATTGAAAATTAAATTATTTTTGGACTATCATCTATCATCTATCTCAATATTGACATCAATGGTTTCTTATAAAATAACTTTAGATTCATCCTATAAATGTGTTGGTACAAGGTAAAATGTTGAGCTTTTTATCTATTGGCACCTCAGAAAGATTTTCAATAATAAACTCATCTTTATTTTCTTGAATTTGATTTTCTTTGTCAAATAGTGCCTCAAAAAGGTTTTCAGTAAGGGACTTAATTTTATTTAATTTTTGTTTTTATTTTTATTTTTAGTTTTTTTATGATGAATGAATTCTTATTATTTCCTAAAATATGTTGATGTATCCAAATTTATTTTAAACCCTTTTATGATCTCCTAGTATAATGTCATATATATGCCCCATCAATTCTGAGAATTTTAGTGGCATGTGTTATCGTTGGTCCCAATCAATAAGTTCAATAAATTTTACGTCAAGATTTAAGGTTGGAATAATAGTTTAATTTAAAATGTTAGTGGAGGTAAGGTATTAATAAATGATTAGAGTGGAACTTATTTTAATGTCAGAAGAAGTTTCATAAATATCATACAAGTATCATTGATGTCCTTATGTTTATCACTTAGATTTTTGTTACCAATATTGTGATATTATTTATTTTCATGTAAAGGTATGGGTTCTATAATTCCTTGTTAATGGAGGCCCATTCATTTCCCTTTGTAGTTCATGATGTGATACATGATTATTGTTTTTATGAGATGTTCATTAGTTTGGAAACAATAAGACAAACCGTAATTATATAACTAGAAATTATTTGATATTTAAATGTTCTCATCTAAAATAAGGAATAATTTTGTAAAAGAGGTTGGATGAAACTGATAGGATACCTATTATTTCTTCTTGATCATGTTAGGTTTGTCATGGATTTTTTGAGAAATCATAAGTTTTATAACATGAAAGGCATCTTGGATCTTATATTTCCCACATCCTTTATCAATGATCTTAAAATGGGATTTAGAAGGTGGATATTTAGATGTGAATGGTAGATCATCTATATAGATATAGGATGAAGGTTTTGGTTTTTCTAGTTTTGTAGATTTTTATGATTCTCCTTCCATGATTTTGAAATATTAGAATGGTCAAGGCTTATCAAGGATAATAAAATCTAATTTTAATTCTATAATATGATGCATTGGTGAAGTATGGATGGGATGGATTTCATTACATGAATCCATGGTTGGTTAAGGAAGATGTTATAAATAATATCAAGATGAATGACATGCATAACAAATTTTATTGTGTGATGTGTCCAACCATGATAAGAAGATTTAAGTTGTGTGATGACTCTCTTTATGCATTTTATATTCCTTTATTATAGTTGTGTTAGGATATAATTTTATTTTAGAGTAACCAAGAATATTTATGAAGGTTAAAGTGAAAAAAATATCCCTAATCCATTATCTACAAGAACCTCTATTGACTTTGTGTTTTATTATAAAAGCTTCAATGTATAAGGGTAGGTAATGGTATGAACCAACATGAGACATGTCATGCTTGTAAATGGTGATTTGATGTTTTTAAGACAATTTTCCAACAAGGGCTTGGAATTTTTATGGTTCTATATCATTTGGGACTCTTGAATCCTAAAGTGTTTTGTACAAGTTGTCCTTATAAATAATAATTTTTTGAGGATTTCTAATATGTAAATTCAGGTAGAAGTCACCTCAAACTATTTGGTAAGGTTTTACCTTCCCTTAAGGATAGGAAAATGAGGCCATTAGGTATTTATTTTATTTTTTATAGTTGGAAAACATAATATAGGTATTTCACTTTGATGGTGGCTATATGATTATCAATATGTTAGATATGTCCAATGATTTAATCATGGGAATATCTTTTATAGTTTATGTTACTAGTTTGTATTTTTACCTTTATTTTCTCATGGTGTATTTTTATTATGATTTGGAAAGGGATCTTAATATATCCCCATCTAATAATTTTAACTCTTGAACTAGGGGTTGGATAATCAATCAAGAACCAATGTCTACTGTAAGATACTATAATCACACTAAAAATCAAATATAGATAAGAGTCCAAGGAAATAATAATATAACAAATATTAGTATATATAATCAAAGTTTGTTACCAATGTGAGATTGCAATATCACATTTATAAATGGATATTATGATTAATACATAAAAGGCATTCAAATTAGCAATAGGAAAATATGGATAATTGTATTTAAAATAAAAATCATTCATAACTAGGAGACTAAGATACCAGAATGATAGAATTTAATACAATATTAATAGTTTGGAGAAGAATCAAAATTACACATCAAGATAAACTATAGAACAATCCATATAATTTATTTTTAATCTTAATAGCCAAAATATTTGGACATATATGCATCTCCTTCAATCCTAATATCTCCATTATCAATAAAATCTTGGAAATAACTATTTAGTTTCATGCATTTTTTTATTGAATGCCCTTTAATTTTATGAAACTCACAATATTCATCTTATTTATACTAGTGCATATTTGATTAATTTTATCAAAACACTTCATTTTTGGGAACAAGATCATGTTTTTAGTGACTAACTTATAAAGGATCATTTCTAATGATTCTAAAAAAGGCGTATATTGTCTAATTTCCATTTCTTGCTTGGGTTAGCCACTATGAATATCAATTCTTGAACTATTTTAGATTACCTTAAAATGCTTGGAATAAGTTACTTCATCACTAATTTTTTTCTTGCTATATAATTTAGGCTTTTCAAGTTGTGTTTGATTTTGGTAATCCTTTTTAATACATTAAGCTATTCCTTTGACTATAAGGAATTTTTCAATATGGATTCCTACTTTGATGATTTCATCAAAAGTAGTGGGAAAAGGACTTTTACATGAAATTTCATTTATTAGTTAAGATTGGAAGTAAATATTATGACTAGTAGTTTCTCCAAAATTTACCAAGGGAATATTCTTTCTAAACTTCTGTAATTTTGTAGGAATGAAAAAATATTTCCCCATTTGAATGTTTAACATTGCATAAGTCCATCATTGTGAGATCATATTTCAAATCATAATAAAACATTTTCACAAATATTTTAGATAGATTTTTAATTGTGGTGATGGGCCTCTTAATAACATTTAAGAACCATTATAGAGCCTATCCTCCTATTCTATATGGAATATCTTGATCAAATATACATCATTATAGGAAAAATATATGAATGACATAAACAACTATTTTACATCCTCTCTAAGATCTCCCTTTCCTTTGTAATTTTTAAATTTTGGTGGTTTGAAGTAATGAGAGATTTATATTTTTTAAATGTCTCAATAAAATGGGTCAGGACATAAATACTCAAAATTGTACTTCCTATTTTTATTTTGGTTCTCATATTGTAATCCTATAATGGTATCCATTATGGATTTCCATTATTGTGAAAATGGCATGCCCTTGAGTGGCATGGATGGTGGTAAGATAAAATTAGGTTTTAATGACACATATGCATGATTAGAATTATATTGTATACTTTTAAATGGTTTTTTATTATGTTTTTGTTGATGTTATGAAGGATTGGAACTATAGTGATTTGCTTGGGAAGCAAGGTTTCATAACTTTTGGATTAATTATTGGATTTAGTGAAACATAACTTGTTTTTTTTTCTAATGGATTCATTTATTTATAATTGACTTCCATATTTTTATATTAACTTGGAATACATGTGGAATGGGGTTTTCATTAGATGATTCTAAGTTTTATTTATTTTAGCTAATGGGTTTACTAAAGGTGGCTTGATCCTAGTTTAAAATAGTTTGTGCTCTTGTGTTTATAATATGGATTAGATTCTTAGGATTATAGTTTGTAGGAATTTTATATCTTATCTTAATTAGTTTAATAAGGATATAATATTTATTATTATAATTAGTATACTTGAACATAGACATAGGCAAATTAAAACAAATCATTAGCTTCATCATTATACTCTCTTCAATTGTTGAGGCTTAAGTTATAATAGTTACTAATGTTTTCTTGATGAAATTGGTCTCCTTGATTGCAAAGATAATCAAATTTAAATAAGGTTTGACCAAAGGTTTTTTCCATGTTATTTTATAATTTTAACTTTGTTGTAAACCTCATTGTAGGTGGTATAGTTTAGGTTTAAGTTCATTGTAGGTGGATTTGGTTTTGAGTTGATAATTAGTTTCTCAAAGATGGATCATGGAAATACACACATAATGACAATCCTATGTAATCAAGTGGGAGTGTAACCAAATAATTCCCAAAACATAATACTTTGAAGATACATTTTAAATGATCTTGGGAATGTTGTATTCATGGCACCAATATGTGATTACATATGAATGGTTACTAAAGTAGGTTTACATAAGATTATCTATAAAATTATTCATAATAAGTTTTGGTACATGAAGCTTAAGTATATGAAACAAGGGTTTCATCTAAATCTTGGGTTTTTATATTAAATCACCTCACTCCATGAAAATCATGTCAAAATGGATTTATGCATAGCCAATTAAGACATCCACACCAAGGAATTTTAGAGTCTGAAGGGACATGAACTTTAGTCAATTATTGGTGATGAAATTAAATTCATTAAACCCCTAAGAAAGATAAAATAAAAAATTTAATCATTTATATTTTTAAGATCATTTTTCATTGTGGGGAAAGAGCATATGTGGTTGACTTGGGGGGAAGAAACAAAAGTAAGTCATTAATTTTTAATCTTTATATCATTTTTTAGTGTTAGATAAGAGAATACATGAACTTAATTACACAAAAAATTGAAAACAAATAAATAAATTTATGTACTTAAAACTTAATGTTTTAAGGTCATTTGATTTCAATTTTTTGACTAACGTGTTTGCAAAAAATAGATTAGTAGTTTCAATTTTTGTATTCATCAAAATATTCATTGTATGTTAGAATAACGAAAAAAATAACAATGTTTAAACACATGATGAAAACATTATTTGTTAGAGTATAAAAATCAATTAATAGTACAAAAATGTTAAAAGTCAGTGTAAACTTAAAATGTAGTGTGGAAATGTCAATAATTATAACACAAAAGTTGATGAATATAAAAAATACTATTGATAAAAAATGTTATACATTAGAATAGAAACACTAAACCTCATAATGGATATGTTTAACATCAGAATCAGAACATTGAACCAAGGACATAAATGTCAAACCTCAAGATATAAACATAAAAACTCAAGAAAGAAATGCCCAACCTCAAGGTGGAATCATCTAATCTTAGGGCACAAAGCTCAAAATAGAAATATAGAAACTCATGAACACTTGTAGACACCTATAAAAACACAAAAATGTCAATATATATCACATAAATGTCATTCCCAAGAGCAAAAATGCCAAATAAAAGATTGAAAATGTCAAAATATATAAAATGGAAACACAAAAACTAAAAACATAAAGTAAACTCTAGTTTAATTCCCACACAGAATGAAACATGAACCTATAATTTTTAAAATCCTACTCAATATAAAACTAGCTAATAAAATTTATTTAAAATGAGTGAAAAGGTGTAATAAGTTTAAAATAGAAATTTTCCCACCAGGGCTGCCAAATATATTTATGCAGAAATTTATAATTGTAAATAGAAACTGAAAAAAATCCAAGCTCCTACTCTAAATCTAAACAACACCTCTGATTGGGCCAAATAAAAGAGGCAAACAACTTACCTTCACTTAAAAAAACATTAGAAGATTCTCATTTGTTAATATGGAAATGCTCATGATTGGATAATTTTATGGTTAATCAAGGAATTATGTGAAAGAATCATGACATCATGTACCTATGGTTGTTTGGTCATTTGATTACTTGATGGTAAATATTCATATGGATATTTCCCACTAGTTTTTTCCTCTCTAAAAATTGAGAATGAAGGAAGTTCGTAGGGATTGTTGGAGGGATAAGTGGATGGTTGGGATTGTTCCAAATTTATTTGAATAATTATATTTTGGATAGTTAATATTTGATCCATGAGTCAATATCATTTAATGAGGAAGTTTAATATTATTGAATTGGTTGAGAGAGTTGAGGGAAGTTGTTAAATGGTTAATTATTTGGTTAAAAGATTAATGACTTAGTTTGAGTGATTTATTGAATTAGTTGAATGGATTAACGAGTTTAGTTCAATGGTTAATGGATTAATTGAGTATTTTTATGAGTTGGATAATTGATTATTTATTTGTTTTATAATTATTTTATGTGCATGAGATTAATTAAAATTCAATTAAAATAACTAATTATGATTAATTTAGTTATATTATTGTTGGGTAAAGTTAGTATTATGATATATATAATTATTTTATTAATATGATGGGTGCCATGTCATTAATAGGGTGATGTCAATATGTATTTTTAAATGATGGATTAGATAATGATGAAGTTAAGGTCGCATCATTAGGTAACAGAATTGGTGTTTGCACCCATTTACCATTGTCCCCATTCAATCACTACATACTTAAGGAAACTTTCCTAAATACTTACTGATATTTTTATCAATGGGTTATGTTCGCAAAGGTTCTTAATGGATCAAAACATTCTAAGGATGAGGATAGATAAGTTTTACTCAAATTTATAGGTTAGTGTGGGGTTTTCATATTTAGCAAGGAAAATAGAAGCATAACAAAGATGAATTTTTGTGTGTTTGTTAAGAATTAAATTCAACCAATACTACATTAAAGTTTATAGAGCATTCAAATTAACATAGATAAAATTAAACCAAACATTAGACATGATAAAATAATAAATACAATAGGTAACCATAACCAAATATTCTATATTGATCTCAACATAAGGTCTCTCTCTTATTCTTACAACCATACATATATATAGTCATTATAGTCTCTGACTGTTCACATTCTTCTCGTACTTTGGCACCAAAAGAGGAGACTGCTCATCTTTTATCTTTTACAAGTCATAGAGGATAAGAAAAAATACATATAGTTGATAACTGATTACATAATGCATATTAAGTGCATAATTTTGGGGGATAAAAAGTGGCCTACCCATGGACATGATTTTTCTAAAATTTCAAAAATATGAACTTCTATAGATAATTTGAGATATCTACACTCCAAATTTGAAGATGGTGTCAAAATATGAAATGTAAAGATTTAAATCTTCCACAACCCATATAATAAAAAAATAGTTTTTGGAGATACTATGTCAAGTTTAGATCATTGGCAAGTTTTGGATCAACCCTTGTGATCCTTCAAAATTTTCTTTCTTGATGAAGGATCATAGGGGCTGACCCAAAACCCATCGATCATTTAAGCTTGACACAATATCTCTAAAAAATATTTTTGTTAACATGAAATGTATCATTTTAAGTCTAATTTCCAAAACACTAAAAGAAAAATTAAAATGGTTAAGTATAACTAGGTCAAACATCTAAAATTTGAAGAACTCCTATTTTTTTATAAAACATAGTAGATAGACAGTCATGACATGCACCATTTTTTCTAGCAACATTCAATATTATTTGACACCCTTTAATGAAAATTTAAATAAGATCTTATATTAGGTCACCTATATTTTTTTATATTTTTCAATGAATACTTTTGTTATGAATTTTGTAATTAAATATATCCTAAAAACTGGAAAAGAAATGGATAGTCATCCGTGTGATGCAACTAACTACCTCAAAAAAAATGAAAATCAATTTTTTTTTAATTGTGTGTAGAATTAGACCTACTTGGTCACCATATTATTATTTTTTCACTTGGATCAATGAAAGACAAATTACATGGACATGTATAGGCAGGTATGTTTATGGCATGTAGTGGCTTAAAAAAGGCATAGTTAGAAATCAGCATAGTTTAAAACACTAAATAAGTCCAAAAATTATAAAAATCATATTTTTGGAAAGAGAAAATCATGCTCATCATGATGGTATGAGTTTTTTGAATTTTCACATTGAAATTCTTAGTGTATTTGGTAATCAAATTTGAAATTTGTTGTTTATTTTCATAGCTTTCAAAACTCAGCTGTACATTAATAGTCCAAGCCTTTGGCTCAAGAATATAAGCCATCCCCAAGCCAAAAGACACATAAATTGAATTCAAATTAAAATACCATGATTACATTAATAGTGTGATCATGTTACTTGATAACATGATCACATTATATATTCCCAACACCCTAAAACATGTGGGAGTTGCACATGAAGGCAACTTTTGCCAGAATCTTATATTTACTACTCTAAATGTTATGTATATGTTTACATTTACATTTAAATTTATTTTATAAAATATAATAAATTAGGGTCTCTCAGCATTTGATAGAGTTGGTCTCATAATTACATGTCTTGAGATGTGGAAAATAGTTTTCCAAAATCCAATCAGATCAGTACATATGCATTTTCAATGTCTAAGTATTAGACCTAGGGATTTTAGAACATAATTTTGACAATTGATGTCCATTTTTGGTAAACATATAGTCATTTTATAGGTTTTTGTGCCTTCTAGATTGATTCCTAGCATTACAAGGAGTCTTAGGTTTTTCAAAATTGAAGTTTTTAAGCCACTCACTTTGAAATTGATGCAAAGTGGTGTGATTGGGGTAGCATAGGTCACAATGATGACTTTTACACATTGAATTACCACTTTGTATTAATTTAACTAATTTATCATCCCTCTCTCATCCCTGATCACTTCCTACTCATGCCTCATCACCTCTAGACACTCTCTCATTATTATTCATTATCCCTAATCACTCCCTCATTAAACCTCACTATCCCTAGTCATCTCTAATCACTCTTTCATCATCCCTGATTACTCCCTCGTTAATCCTCACTATCCCTCTAAATTCCTAATCACTTCCTCCTCATCCCTCTTTATCTATAATGAGTTAGGTTCATTGAGAATTTGATATAATTATTCTCATAGTTACATGCCTTACAACATGGAAAATAGTTTTTTGAAATCCATTATAGTCATTACTTAGACATTTTGAGGGTCTAGGTATTAAACATGGGGATTTTGGTACATTAATTTTGCAATTTATGTCCATTTTTGGTAAATATATAGTCATTTTTTAATTTTTTATGCCTTCTATATTGATTCTTAGAATTTATAGGATTCCTAGGTTTGTCAAAATTGATGTTCCAAAATTACTCACTTTGAACTTGATCCAAAGTGGTTTGATGGGGTAGTGTACATCATATTAATAACCTACACACATCAAATAACCACTTTGTGCTAATTTCACTTGTTCATCATGCCTCCCTCATCTTTGATCACTTCTTATGCATCCTTCAATACCCCTAATCACTCTTTCATTATTCATTGTTGTCCCTAATCACTCCCTTAATGACCCTTACTATCCCTAATCATCTCTAACCACTCCCTTATCATCCATAATCACTCTTTCATTGACCCTCACTATCCCTAATCATCCCTAATCACTCCCTCCCTATATTTCATCATCTCTAATCACTTTTTCCTCATAACTCATTATCCTTAATATATTTATGGTCCCTATTAACTTCCTCCTCATCCCTTCACATCCCTAATCACTCCCTCATAGACCTTCATTATCTCTCATAATATCTAATCACTCAAGCTTGTCATCCCTAATCACTCCTTATTTGATTATCACCATCCTTTATCATCCCTAATACTCCCTCCTCATCCCTCATAATCCCTAATCAATCTTTCTTCATTCACCATCATCACTAATCAATCCTTCATTGACCCTCACCATCCCTCATCACTGCATTATTGATCCTCACCATCCCTAATTGTTCCCTCATCATTTTATCTAAGTATATACTCTAAAGATATATTTTTTTCCAATCATATATTATTTAATCCATTATAATAGACATTAACTCTTTTCTAGGACTTGGGTTATCAATACCCATTTTTGATAGTCATTACTAATGAATTGGATAATCTTCCAAATTTATAATAAATTAACATAAATACTAATACAAAATATAGTCTGAATTTTTGTTAATCAAATTATATTTTCTATGTAAATGACTAGATGAAAATTTATTTGGTTTCACCTTTGGTAGTTTGGTTCAAAATATAAAAATTAAACACAAATATCTTGTATAATTTTCTAATTCTGATAAGATTTGAATCAAATGAAAATTTATTCTAATTTTCCCATTCCTATACAACTTGAATCTGGGGTAGGTTCATGCATGCACTCGTTCCATGTGTACTGTGTCTCAAATATTTTATATCTTGCATGAAAAATTAACATTTATTCATGTTATCATAAAACTATGTCTCCAAAAAATGTGAAACACTATTTTAGTATGGTGTAGATGTTCATCCCATGTTTTCTAAAGATTAAGATGTCATCAAGGTTGATTAAAAAATTACATATATAAAGGGTCCAAGGATGTCATTCAACATATTGAAATGAATGAATTCATTACATGAGTTAACATAAAAGGCATAATGGTAAATATATGGTTGACCAAATTTTAAACATTACACACCTCTAATGGTGAGATGTCACAAAGGATTGCATATTTAAAAAAATTGATTTTATACACCAAGTGACACTACTAGGTGATCCATTTTGCAAGGCTTACACTAGACCATACACTAGCATATAGTTAAGGATTATGTATAAATTTCAAGTTAAATTTTTGAAAATATGCTTTATGATAAATTAAATTATTCTAACTTCCATTGGAAATGATAATGTGTATTGTCTCACCATTGATCTACATTTATTAATGAAACAATATTTTTAATTCATATAATTTACTGTTGGGGGAAGTAGAGATATTTTTAGTACCAACCATATCATTGGGTTCATAATCTATTATCTACTTATATTGTTATAATGCTAGATAATTTGTAACCACTTATTGAGATGTGCAAGTAAAGAGTTCATAGTGTGACACTCGTAATTTGATTGAATATTGAATTTATGAATTGATCACCACTTTCAAATCTTGGAATACTTGTTCTAATCATTTGAAAATTATTTTCCATTCTCTGGTACGATGACTCAATCAATAGAAATATAAATAGAAGGCCTTCAATGTAATTATTCATATCATAAAATGTCCTCATATTGAAATAAATCGATTGGTTTTAGGAAATCACATATCTTGGTGATGCTCATGTCTTTACTACCCATTTTTAGTGATATGGTGGTTTTACTTGCTTCTCTTTTTATCACGTATTTCCAATTATGAATTACATCATTTCTAATGTGCCCATATTTTATCATAGGTGTTAAATATTTATGTTTAAAATTTGCCTCCACATCATTTTGATCATTATGTATTATATTTTATGATAGAACTAAACTCTCCACTCATAACTCATAACATTTTTAAACCCAAATAAAATACCAACATCAAGGTATTTTATGGAGTGATTAAGGATGAGGAGGGATGAGGAGTAATAGAGTAGAGATGATGAGGGAGTTAATAAGGATTATGAGGGATGGTGAGGGTCAATGAGGGAGTGATTAGGGAGGATAAGGGAGTGATTAGGTATTATGAGGGATGGTGAGGGTTAATGAGGGACTGATTAGAGGTGATAAGGGATGAGGAATGAGTGATTAGAGATGCTTGTGTATGATGAAGCAATGATTAGGGATAATGATGGATAGTGAGGGTCAATTAGGTAGTGATTAGGGATGATGAAGGTGTCATTATAAATGATGAGGAATGACGAGGTTTAATAAATGAGTGATTAGGGATGATGAGGGATAAGGAGGGAGTAATTATGGATGATGAAGACATGATTAGGGATGGTGAGAGCCAATAATGGAGTGATTAGGGATGATGAATTAATGATTAGGGATGGTGAGAGCTAATTAGGGATCATGAGGGATGAAGAGAGAGTGATTAAGGATGAAGAAGTAGTTATTAGGGATAGTTAGATCCAATTATGGATTGACTAGGGATGATGAGGGATGGTGAGAGACAATGAGGGAGTTATTAGGGATGATGAGGGAGTGATTAAGGATGATGAAGGATGGTTAGGGTCAATAAGGGATTGATGAGGGATGATGAGGGATGAGTAATGAGTGATTAGGAAAGATAAGGGATAGTGAGGGTCAATGAGGGAGTACTCATTGATGATGAGGGAGTGATTAGAGATGGCTATGGAAAATAATGTTAAATGAGGGAGAGATTAGGGACAATTAATAATGATTAGAGAGTGATTATGGGTGATGAGGCATGAGTAGGAAGTCATCAGAGATGAGGGAGGGATGATAAACAATTGAAATTAAAATAAAGTGGTCATTTCATGTGTGCAAGTCATCAATGTGACCTATGCTACCCCAATCACACCAATTTATAAAATATTCAAAGAGAGTTGTTTGAAAACTTCAATTTTGAAAAACATAAGACTCCTATAAATTCCAAGAATCATTTTGGAAGGAACAAAAACCTAAAAAATGACTATATGTTTACCAAAAATTGACATTCTTGCAAAAATTATGTCCTAAAATCCCTAGGTTTAATACTTAAACCCTAAAAATGCCTAAGTACTGACTTGATTGGATTTTGAAAAACTATTTTCCACATCATAAGGCATGCAACTATGAGACCAACTCTATAAGATGCTGAGTGACCCTAATTTATTATATTTACTAAAATAAATTTAAAGTATAACAAAAATAAATTTACATAACAAGTTATGTAAACTTATTTTTCATATAGTTAACATTTAGTGTAGTAAATATAATATTCTAGCCAAACTTGCCTTCATGTCCAACCCCAACATGATTTTATGTGCAAAATAATAAGAACATGATTGTGTTATCAATAATGTGATTGTTTTACTTATTAACCAACATTTTCTCCATTTGTTTAAATGTGTAAAATAATAGTAGTGTGATCACATTTTTTGTTTTAAAATAATTTAATCATGTTATGGCTTGTTAATTATCGTGCCATAATTTATATGTGTTATCATGTTAATTAAATAATTAAATCACATTATTTAATAATGTGATTGAATTAGTTATTAATGTGATCAAGTTACATAAAATTTCCATGGAATTGTCCCCCAACTCTATGCAGTTACTCGACATGAATATTCAAAGAATATCCTACACAATTTTATTATCCATTTTCTTCTCTGAATAATTTCCAAGACTTAAAATGTTGTCTCATCTTGAGAAAACATTTAAGGATCATCTATAAGTAAATGCAAGGTATAATTTGAATAGATGGTTAGACTAGTAAGATTTCATAGTAATCATTAAAGGCACTATTTTTGATTTTCACCTCTTGTGCACTACTTAGCCACCCTTTTGGGTTCTTAACTAGATATCATACTATCCTACGAACCTTTCAAGTTTTAAATAGGCTTATTTTCAACCATCATATCCATAATTGTCTTAATATTCATTCCCAAATACAAAATTTTATACAAAATTTTCAAAATTTGTGCCTTACACATTACTTAGCTTGAAGAAGGTAGCATTGATATAAATGAGGATTGGCTAGCAGGATCCTTGGCCCCAAAATGTGAAACCTTGTGTTGTGTGATGAATTTTTGGAACTTCAATGATGTATTTTAGACTAGAACATTGAGGATCTAGGAAACCTCATTGTAGAACAAAGACTAGTCACTCTTATAAGTATGTCAATCAATCATCACTTTTTAAACCATGCATAGTAAGAAGTGCATCAATGCATGATATCTGATGAATTGTTTTAAATTAGAGTAATTATTGATGACCTTGGATACCTTCATATTGTTGACCTTTTTTTACATTTATCAACTCAATAGCTCTAGCTTGTTTGGATGATGTTTAGCTAAGAGATCTATAAATAAACTACATCAAAGCTCACTCTGCTAATCAAGAAGTCTATTATACACATTAGGTCAAGAATTGAATGAGTTATAGAGAGATAAATCATTATCATTAACTAATTTTTATTTTCCATGGTTGACTTGGTATTTGTAACTATAGTGAAATTTGCACTAGAGCTATAGAGAGTCATCAAGGTGTTACCTCTAGTCCAACAAAATTTGTGCAACATGAGGTGCTTAAAGGGTTTTAACATACATGATCTAATACTCTTCTAATAAAGTTATCAATAAAACTACCTTAATCTTCTTACTCTATCCTAATGTATCGACTATGTGGAGTTATTGGGTTGTGCACCAAACCTTGGTGATCTCTGAGACCACCATCTTAAGCCTACACTAGTCGAACATGATTTGGCCCTCGATTACTTGAGTGAAAAACTATAAATAGGTGTCCTAAATAATCTTATAAGATTTATGAAGGTGAGCCTTTAGCTCCACATTCTTTTCCTTAGATTGATCTCACTCTTCTTCTACATAGGTAACCTTCTGTACAATCGATTCTTTGAAAGTTGTTGTGCCCTCCGACTATATTTAGGGGAAGCGAGGAGACATCCAAGGAAGCCTCTTACTTTATGGGAGTGATATCAACATGCTTGTAAATGCTACAAGGTCTGGACATGGCATAGTAATAATTGATATTAAGAATGTGGTTCATAGAGCACCCACTATGGGAACATCCCAAAGCCAGACACCATCTAGTGGCATCTATGGTATCTACAAACCTATCAGAGTGGTAGTGGGTGCTCCATGTTGTCTGGGCTGATATGTTTGGATGTGAGGTTGTGTTAATGCTTATTGACACTACATTATGGCCTCTACTACTATCATTTATCCCACCTATTAATGGATTCCTATACTTCTCAACTACCTTGCTAAAATATGGATCAGTATCATATAATTATTTATTAGCTTCAAATACAAATACTTCACTCACCATAGTAGTTAATAACGCTACCCTCCTCCTCAGTGTATTAACTAATTGATTCTATTTTCTTTAATTATGATTCAACACAAAAGTATACCCCTACAAGAAAGAAACCCACTTTACATGCCTACTATTCAACTTATTTTGTGTATTCACAAACTTAAAAGCATCATGATCTATAAGTAGTATAAACTCCTTAGGCACTACATAATGCCTCTAGTGTCTTAATGCTTGTATAATTGCATAAAGTTGAACATCATAAATAGAATACTTTATTCTTACCTTGTTCAATTACTCACTGAAATATGCTATTGGCTTTCCTTCTTGACTCAACATAGCAATAATTCCCACAAATGAAGCATCAAAATCAACCTCAAAAACTTTTTAAAAATCTAATAATGCTAAAATTGGTCTTTCTTTAATCTTCTTCTTCAAAAAATCAAAGCTTTTTGTGGCTACTCTAGTCTATTCAAATTCCTTCCCTCTCATGCAATTTTTTATTGGTGCCACAATAATACTAAATTTTCTAATAATTTTTTTTGTAAAAAATTGCTAAACCATGGAAAATTCTTACCTCAAAAATTATTTTTGGAATACTCCACTCAAAAATCACCTTTATCTTTTCTTCATCCATTTTCACACCATTTATGAAAACTATAAATCCCAAAATACCAAACTATTTTGCATAAAATTGCACTTCTTCAAATTTGCATATAACTTCTCCTTTCTTAACAAATCCATTACCATTCTTAAATGATGTAAGTGTTCTTATTTAGTCTTACTGAGTATCAAAATATCATAAAAATAAACAACTACAAACTTACCAATATATTGTCATAGCATTGTATTTATCACCCTCATAAATGTGCTAGGTACATTAGATAATCTAAATAGCATCATCATCCACTCATATAAGCCATCCCTAGTCTTTAATGTAGTTTTCCACTCATCTCCTTCATGAATTTGAATCTTATAATAACCACACCTTAAATCAATCTTGGTAAAATATTTTTCTCTTACAAGCACATCCATCATATCATCTAAACGAGGTATAGGAAACCCATACTTTATTGTAATTTTATTAATTACTCTATTATCCACACACATTATCCATCATCTATATTTATTTAGAGTTAGCAAAGCTGGTGGTACACAAGGACTCATACTCTCCCTTATCACCTTCTTCTTTAGAAATTTAGTAATGTGTTTATTTAATTTTACATGTTCTATTAGACTCATCTGATAAGATGCTTGATTGCGTAGAGTTGATCTAAGAATCAAATTAATGTGATGTTGTATATCTATTATTGGTGATAAACCATCTAGTAAGTCATCAGGCATAATATCTGCATATTATTGTAACACTCTTGTTTCTTCTATTGTTATTGACACCATTTTGTTTTCTTTATTCTTTGTTACTAATGCATAATAACAACTTACTACCTTCATATTTTGGATAAATTCTTTAGTAGAGAGCATGCTTACAGTATTCTCTTCCTCTTTAAAACATTGAAAAATCTACCTTTGTATCACCTTTCCAAAAAATGTCCCTATTCTTTGCTCCATCATGAATTACTTTCTTGTTAAATTGCCACAATCTTCCTAATAACACATGACATGCATCTATCAGAATAACATGACACCATATTTTATCATTATAAATATTTCCTATAGAAAACTTGATTAAGCATATTTTATCTAATGTATCCTCATTCCCTTTCTTAAAACATGAAATTTGATAAGGATTACGATGCTTTTCACATTGCAGATTTAGTTTCTCAATAATTTCTTTAGAAACCATATTTTCACAACTACCACCATCTAGAATTACTTTGCATACCTTTCCACTTGAAGCACATCTTGTCTGAAATATAATTTATCATAGACATGCATCACCACCTTATTTATTTTACACTTGATCCTTCCTTAGAGTGATCATGGTTCTTCTCATCATGAGACTCTCTCCAACATCTACTATTACAACTTTGGTATTTTGTTCTTCTATTTCAGCCTCAACTAGATTTACACTTGGGTGATCTTCTTTCCTTCTTTCATTATCTTGATAGTGTACACACTCAAATGCTCTGTGCCCTTCTTCTCCACAAATAATATAGACATAATATCTACACTGATTTGGAAACTATCCTCTAGCACCACCATAACCTTATCCTTTCTAAAATCCTCTTCCTCTTTGGTTGTATTGATACCAAATAATGAACCTGAAAACTAAAGAGATATATAAACATACCAACAGGCCATGATTATAAATAATAACTTATATTGATTCATATTGAATGAATTCAAATAATTAAAAACTCAAACTATGCTTAAATAATCCTCAACTTAGAAATTAAAGTTTACATGAAAAATTCAAAAATAACTAAAATCTAAAAAAATGTCTATATTTAATAGCCACTATTTATAGTAAGTTTCACATGCAAGAGTACGTATCTCTAAAATTTTTATTAAATACCTAAAATATAAAACTAGCCTATGGGATGAAATTTAATTGAATTTGATGTTTGGTTCTAAAAATATAAACAAAATTAAAAATAAAAAATTTCCAGAAAAATCATTAAATGATAATTTTGGACCCTTAAATGTTCATGTTTGGCATCCAAAAAATATTGAAATAAAATCTAAGGGGATATATCCCCTTAGGACAAAATCAAACATTCCAATACAGTCATTTTAGCACATGGAAGAGCTCAAATAGAGTTACGGGTTAAAATTTATGGCCTCCAGAAGGTTGGCCTATTTTTATTGCATCACTAAACCATGTGTATACATTAAAACCTAGAAGACACAAACCATAAACCCTAAACACTATACCCTAAATTTTATAAAACATATACTTTCCCTATTTACCAACTTCAATTTAGTCCCAATTAATATCCTTTGTAGTAAGAATCAGGGTTGAACACATGGCATGTCTAGTGATTAGACATTTATATAAATAGGTCTTTAAACCTAAACCCTATGCCCTAATCCCTAAAACATAAATTTTAGGATCTCCGTATGCCCTAATTCCCACTACATGCCACAAATATACATACCTTACAATATAATTGATTTTATCAGGAGATGTCATATAATTCACTTTTTAAACATATTACCAAATCATTTGGAGTACTAATCTAGTTGTTCATCTGAAGTAAATTGGGGTTATTTCTAGCCCCTTCAAACTAATTAACCAAATAGGATGAGATATTTTATTTTTTTAATCGAGGAGGCATTTGAGGCTAATTTTAACCCTTTAAATAGTAAGATATGATTTGGGGAAAAATCAAAAGATCAATCTTTTATCATGAATTGATCTAATTAGTCAATTTGTGCAATTCCCTATGTGATCTAGGAAAAATTGAGCCCCTAAACCAAATTTATGGCTCAATCAATGGTGTAACATGTATACAACATGCACATGGTATAATTGGCCCTACTTTTATCAGAAATCCAAACATGAAGGTAATCAAGTCATAAATAGGTGTCATAAGCATCTCAAATTCTTCAATTACCTTAGTGATTAAACCCTATATTTGATATATTAAAACCTATGTTACCCTGTACCATTTAACTTTAACCCTAAAAACCATGTACCATTTACATTAAAGCCTAAAAACCCTATACCATTTATATTAAACCCTAATCCATAAGCCCTTAACCCCAAACCCTATAAATTATAGACCCTAAACCAATAAATTTAATCCCAATTAACATATATATATATATATATATATATATATATATATATGTATGTATGTATGTATATGTATATGTATATATACATACATATATATATATATATATATATATATATATATACATATACATATACATATATATATATATATATATATATATATATATGTATATATACACATATACATATATATATATATATATATATATATATATATATATACATACATATATATGTATATGTATATGTATATATGTATATGTATATATATATATATGTATATATCTATATATATGTGTGTGTGTGTGTGTGTGTGTGTGTGTGTGTGTGTGTGTGTGTGTGTGTATATATATATCTATATATATATATATATGTGTGTGTGTGTGTGTGTGTGTGTGTGTATGTGTGTGTATACACACACACACACACACACACACACACACACACACACACACACACACATGTATATATATATATATATATATATATATATATATATATATATATATATATATATATATATATATGTATATATATAGTAAGAATTAGTTTACATTAAACCCTAACCCATAAGCCCTAAACCCCAAACCCTTTAAATTATAGACCGTAAACCATAAACCAATAAATTTATCCCAAATTAACACACACACACACACACAGATATAGTAAGAATTAGGTTCATAGGGATGAACTTGGTTAAATTTACATTAGTCATTACCACAATTGACTTCATAGGCCCAATCTATGATGAGGTAGGGGATTATTGATCCCAAATTCACATTCTTTACTCATATATATATATATATATATATATATATATATATATATATATATAGGTTAAAGGCTCCCAAATTTTCCCTAATTACTTACACGATTGTATAAATATACCATAAAACCTATACCTTAAACCTTAATCCTTAAAGTTTCTAATCCCTAAACTCTAAACCATAAATAAAAACTCTTTAAATCTCGGACCAATCATTTTAGCCCAAATTACCATCATTTATAGATTAAGAATTAAGTTCACATGGCTCAATTTGGCCTAAATCACATGACTGATTGTCCTGTTTGACTAATTCTCTCAGTCTATATGATACCCTAAATTGTAAACCATACGTTTCCTTATTTACCAATTGATTTAGTGCAAATTAACATCTTTTATATTAAAAATTAGGTTAACATGGCATAGAATGATTAGATAAATCAATATACAGGTCTTTAAACCTAAACCTCATGCCATAATCCCTAAAGCATAAATAATAAGATTGATGTCCTAATGCCCACCACATATCAAAACATGAATGCTTATGATATAACTAATTTTATCAGGATATGTCATCAAATGCACTTTTAAAACATATGGCTAAATTATTTAGAACTTACCAATCTAGTTGTTGCCCATGAGTACCCTAAACCTAAGTCATAAACACTATACCCTAAATTATAAACCAAAAACATTACCTATTTACCAATTGATTTAGTCCTAATTAACATACTTTGTAGTAAAAATTAGGTTAGCACATGGCATATAGAGATTAGACCTTATATACACCTTAAACCCAAACCCTACATTCCCTAATCCCTAAACCATATAACATAAATTATAATACCTAATCCCTAAAACATAAATTCTAATCCCTAATCCATAAACCCTATGCACAAATGCCTTAATCCCTAATCCATAATCCCGTATCTATATTAAGCATAATATGATTATGTTATTTAACAATGTGATCATGTTATTATTAACATATGAAACACTCAATTTGTATTGCCAATTACCAACCCCAAATATGATATTAATAATAATGTTAATGTGTTATTACATAACATGGTCATATTATTTTTGATATAATCTACAAAATGGGTTAGATGGCCCAAAACCTTATAGAACACATAATGTGATCGTGTTATGTAATAATATGATTGTGTTATATAACATGATCATGTTATTATTATTTTAGATTAGTCTTACTTATCAATGACTATTTTAAACCCATATCAAGACTTTTGTCCCCACAGACATTCTCTACATAATTTTATGAGATCTACATACTTGCATACTTGACCCCACCTTTGAAAATTTATCAATTATCCCTTCTAATGGGTTTCAAATCATGTTAAAAGAGGAAGAGGAATTTGTTCAAGAAAAAATATATAGGAATTAGAATATTTAAGAGAGAAACACAAGATACAAATGTTAAAACTTCATGGTTAACAAGGTACAAAACCTAATCCTAATGAACTAAATGCCTTAGATAATGAGACAATTAATGATAATAAATTAAAAAATGATGAAATTTACTATAATCAATTGAATAATGTTGAAATTTACCATAATGAAATGAATAATAATGAATTGAAAATAATGAATTAGTTAACGTTGGAAGTTCACATTCAAAGTTCCAACTTTTTCATTTTATAGATGATGAGTCTATGTATGATGCTTCACACCACATGAATGAATAAAATTTGATGAAAAAAATAATGATGAAATTAAACATCATTAAAATTTCATGGAAACATATAATGATGAAATTAACAGTGAATAAAATGTTATCCGAAATAATGAAAGTAATAATGGTTTTGAAACGCCCTCTCAAAAAAATCCACCATTACCAACACATCTAAGAATTTTGAATAGAAAATAAAAGTACTTAATTGAAGTTCATGAAAATATTTTAAAACCAATGCATAAAAAAAAAAATTTGACCTCCATTCAAGAAGAATGGCTTAACAAATTTGGGATACTTTCTTTAATAATTTGGAATATGATGATCAAAGATGTCAGTTATTTATTTAATTGATAAAATTGATTAAAATGAGACCTATAATGTACACATTAGGACTAATAATATCTAACATAGATGATAAAAATGATGAAGTTATTGAAAATCTACATGATGCATATCATACTATAGGCCTGAGTTCATCCAAAAAATATTGTGATGGTTCCCAACATATAATGATAACTTATGCAACAAGTGTTAAAATAGGGGGAAAATAATTGATTTTGAAAACAAGCTAAACATTATATAAATAAAAAAACATTAATTAAAGCAATTTCAATACGTGAAAGAATTAATGAACCTAATACCAATGAGGTCTGGGCACTTTCTGGTAGACTTTCATGAAAGGACAAGGTTATAGCCAATACGCTCAAGAGTTACTTGCTCAATTTTGGAAAGATAATACAAGAGTTTCACCCAATGTAAGAGATGTTGTGAAAATAAGAGTTGGTTCTCATAACCGTGAACCACATCCAAAACATTTATTATATATGACTCAAACAAAATTTTACTCTAAACTTTTGGAAAAACATCCACAAATTTCTATTTGTCAAAGATATTTTGAGATGGAAAAACCTTTTTATATAAAAATAAATCACATGTGCACCACTTATTGTTATAGGCAACTTTTTGAATTTTTAATACACTATGATGTTTTTCACCATATTCATTGTAAATTTCTTACTAACATTTTGAATGAATGTGGCATTGAATTACTACGAAAATCAGTAAAGAAATTTATTCCAACTATCTTCTGCAATAGAGATAATGGACAATTATTTTATAATAAATCATGTTTAAATGAAAACTGTATCATTTGTGGTAGATTGCCAAATTTTAAAAACTGTATACATTAAAATATTATAAGTGAAAATATATAGGAATTAGTTGGTTTAAGAAAATATAAAATAGTGACTTATTAAGTAAAAGTTGAAAAATATTCTAAAAGGTGTGAGCTTGTTATAAAAAAGATATTTGTTTCTAAATTTTTTTCAAATTTAGGGAGAATATTGTTTACGACTATGCAAGGTACACACATAAGTCTAGATGGTTGGATGAACATTTCAATAAATGTAAGGATACATTCCCACTTAGTTAGATTGTTTTAGTAGTTGATTTTGCTAATAATTATGCATTCAAACCCCAAATGGAAGTTTAATCACAATATTACAACTCATCACAAGTTACCATTTTGTGCATATAGCATTCATACATGCACTTGATATTAAAGAGCAACAATGTAAAATATTAAGGGAGTACCATTTCTATACCATTGATGATAAATCACATTGTTCAAAGTATGTGCAAGATTATTTTCAGAAGATCTATGAATATTTGAGTTAGAGGAAAATTACATTCAATCAACATTATATTTGATCAGAAAATTACACATCACAATTAAAAAATGCATAGATATTTTCTTAGTTGAGAAGGATGCACATTACTATTGGTGTAGAACACATTTGGAATTTCACAGAGCTTAGCCATGGAAAAGGTGATCATGATGGTGTTGGAACATGTGTAGAAAGAGTTATTGTAAGGGAGGAGTTGAAATTTGAAGAGAGTGTTTATTTGATAGATTTAAAAACTTTGGCTGAATGGCGTGATGAGAACATGTGTCATGGTGCTCAAAAATTTTTTACTATTCATAGACATTTCTATTTAATGTAATAAGAGCACTTTTAAAATTATGAGGATTGTATAACTCTAACGGGTTTAAGTAACCTCTACTCATTTTAAATCTCAAATTCAAGTTCTTGGATGATTCATATGAGACACTTGGCATGTTTCTATTTAGTATGCATAGACTTTATTTAGAATTAGTGTGAGTCATAACAGTGGGTGGATGATTGAAGTTCCATACCTTTAATAATGATCAACACATATTAGGTTCCAATACTATTATAACTTACAAATATGACATCATCAAATGACTTTGACCATGTATCTAATTTAATACAATTAGTTAGGATATTTTTCATTATTTATAATTTATTTTCATTAAATATATATTTATATTGTCATTAAAAATGATTTTTTATGATATATGGCATGTCTTTGTAGTTGTTTTAGATGAATATAATGAATAAGGTACTGATTACTACTTGTGTTAGAATGTAGAGAGAAAAAAAAAGGGACTTCCCTAGTTATAAATGGAGAAAACATTCACTATCCCATTGGGTTTGTAGTCGCCACTAGAACTTGGTTTTGATGATATCATATATAAATTTCACACCAATGGTTGTGTGAAGAGTTTAAAATGCATAGTAAGATATTATGCTATTCAAATTTGATTATTATAATGAATATTGAATCACAGAAATATGATGAGAGATCATTAAAGAGGAAACTATGAAAAGTTTAGGAGTCTGACCATGAATCTATTATTGATATTATCATGGTTAGAGCATATCCTAGTGGTTCATTGGATGAAACTATAGAGGTATGTTGACTTTTCAAAAGTGGACATAATCAATTTTACCAAATGTTTTTATTTTTATTTTCTAGGTAGTACATATATAAATTTCATTTTTACTTACTATAATATTTTTTATAGGTTATTGGTGCTAGATAGTCTTCCACCTTCATGTGGTTGGCATTTTTAGGAAATAATTCTATATTCTTGAAGCAAAGAGAAGCTTAGGTTTTATGGGTATTTGAACTTAAGCCAAAAAATTTGACTTTGCTTGTATTGAAAAGGGTGTTCTTGAGGCTAGAATGGGTGGTATGTTTTTAAATCTAGCCTAAACAAAGGTAAATAATATATTTATATATGTTATCCCCCCCTCCAAATGTGTTGAAGATGTCATTTTTCACTCAAGAAGCATCTGAATCAGATTTATGCAACCACAACTTCAACTTTGATAGCATTTATTATTAGTGTTTCTTCTCTCTAGAATAGTAGAGAAAATGCACTTTCAGGTGGATTATAACATTGTGGTGGTGTGATAACATGTAATTTTCCTATCTATATGTGATCAATGCAATAGATTCATAGGTGGTCTTAGAGATAGAAATGCTAGTTGGAACTCAAGAAGTTGCTTGTTCACTGACAAAAACTTGTATTTTTAAACCTGTCACTATAACTTGTTAGCAGTTTAATGTCGAAGGTTATACTTAATTTATCTAATTTTTGATTATAGGGATTAAATATGTATGTGATGGATCTGATAATTCATGAAAATTACTTCAATTTTTCATTTTATTCATGTTTGAACTTAGGCAAAAAACTATATCTTTCTTGTATTGGGAAGGGTATTCTTGAGGTCAAAATAGGTGGTGGATTTGTCTACTAGGCTTAATGAAAGGTCAATAACCTAGTCCTAGATGTTATCCACCCTCCCATAAATGTTGTAGGTGTCAATGTTTACTCAAGAAGCATCAAATTCAAATTTATGCAACCATAACTTAAACTTTGACAATATTTATTATCAATGTTTTCACTTTATAGAATAGTATTTAAAATTCACTTCCAGTTGGATTTGAATGTCATGGTAGTCTGATAACATCTAATTTTAATATCTAGATATTATCAAAGTGATATATTCACATTTTAGTGTCCTGAATGTACAAATGCTAGTTGGATCTTGAGAAGTTGTTTGTTCACTAACAAAAACATGCATTTTTGGACCCGACATTGCAACTTATCTAACTGATTGATTTCAAATATTCCACATAATTTATCTAGGTTGAAATTATAAGGATTAATTAGGTATGTGAAGGATTTTATGGTTCATGTAAATGACTTACATTTTCCATTTTATGTGTGTTTGAACTTAGGCTCAAAAAATGCATTTTTCTTTTATTGAGAAGAGTGATCTTGAGGCCAAAATGGGTGGTGGGTTTGTCGATCAAACTTGAAAAGAGGATAAGAACTTGGTCCTAAACATTAATATCCCCATTATATGTGTTCGAGGTTTATTTTTTCATTCAAGAAGCATCATAACTAGAGTTTTGCAACCACAACTTGAACTTTGACAACATTTATTGTCAATGTTTCTGCTCTCCAAAATGATAATCAAAATGCATTTATGGGTGGATTCAAACACTACGAAAGTGTGATAACATGTAATATATATATATATATATATATATATATATATATATATATATATATATATATATATATATGATCAAGTTGATATCTATATAAGTGAATTTCCCCAAGGTATAAATGTCAGTTGGAGCTTGAGAACTTACTTGTTCACTAACAATAACTTGCATTTTTAGACCCATCACTACAACTTGACTAATAACTTCATCTCAAAACATACATGTCAATGTTCAAGGGTGAGATTATAGGGATTAAATAGTTATGTTAATGATATGTTTTTTCACATAAATGACACACATTTTTTTTATACATGTTTAAACTTAGGCTAAAAATGCATTTTTTTGCATTGGGAAGAGTGTTCCTAAGGTCAAAATGGGTGGTGGGTTTGTCGATCAGGCCTAATGAGAGGCCAAAAAACCTATTCCTAAACACTATTTACCCCATTAGACATGTTGGTGGTATAATTTTTCACTTGGGAAGCATCAGAACCAGAGTTCTACAACCACAATTTGAACTTTGACAACATTTATTGTCAATATTTCTACTATCCATAATGTTAGTGAAAATGCAATTTCAAGTAGATTCAAACATTTTGGAAGTGTGATAATATGTAATTTTCCTATTTTTATTTTATAAAAGTGATATATTCATATGTGGAAGTCTCAAAGGTGGAAATACCAGTTGGAGCTTGAGAAGTTACTTGTTCACTGAATAAAACTTGTCTAATGGATTGATCTCAAAGATTCCACCTAAGTGCTCTAGGGTGATATTATAGGGATTAAATATGTATTTGATGGATCTTATGTTTCATATAAATTACTAATAGTTTTTATTTTATGTGTGTTTGAACATAGGTTAAAAAATTACTTTTTTCTTGTATTGGGAAGGGTGTTCTTAAGGCTAGAATGGGTGGTGGGTTTATCGATTGAGCCTGAAGAGAAGCCAATAACCTGATCCTAGATGTTATACACCCCTTGGAAATTTTATAGGTGTAAATTTTTACTTAGGAAGCATTGGAACTAGAGTTATAGAACCACAACTTGAACATTAATAACATTTGTTATCAGTGTTTCTGCTCTCTTAAACAGTAGTGAAAATGCACTTTCAGGTAGATTAAAATGTCATGGAAGTGTAATAACATGTAATTCTACTATGTGTACATTATAAAATTTATATATTAATAGGTGGAGGTCTGAAAGGTATAAATCCAATTTGGATATTGAGAAGTTGCTTGTCCAGTCATAAAAACATGCATTTTTAGACCTATCACTACAACTTATCTAATGGATTAATCTTGGAAATTCTACCTTAGTAATATAGGGTGTGATTAAAAGGATTATATAGTTATGTGAAGGATATTATAGTTCATATAAATGAAATAAATTTTTCATTTTATGTGTGTTTGAACTTAGGTTAAAAAAATGCATTTTTATTGTATTAGAAATGGTGTTTTTCAGACCTAAATGGGTGGTGGGTTTGTCAATCAAGCTTAAAAAGAGGAAAAAAACAAATTAATGGAAATTATCCCCCCCCATATGTGCTTTAGGTGTATATTTTCACTCAAGAACCATCAAAACTAGATTTATACAACCATAACTTGAACTTTGATAACTTATTATTAGTGTTTTTTATCTCTAAAACAGTAGTAAAAATGCACTTCTAGGTGGATTCAAACATAATATTAGTGTGATAAAATTTAATTGGCATATATTGGTGTAATAAAAGTTATATGTTTATAAGTGGAGGTCTTATAAGAAGAAATTCTAGTTGGAGCTTGAGAATTTGCTTGTTCACTGACAAAAACATGCATTTTTGGACATGTCGCTACAACTTGTCTAACAGATTGATCTCAAAGCTTCCACTTTATTGATCTAGGTTGTGATTATAGGGATTAAATAGGTATGTGATTTATCTCATGGTTAATATAAATGACTTACAATTTTTTATACGTGTTTGTATTTAGGCTAAAAAAAGCATTTTTCTTGTATTGGGAAGGGTGTTCTTGAGGCCAAAATGGGTGGTGGGTTTGTCAATCAAAAATGAAGGGAGGAAAATAAAAAATTCCTATATTTTATTCACCATAGGACATTTTTTCAATGTAAATTCTCACTCAGAAAGCATCAAAACTAGATTTTTTCAACCATAACTTGAACTTTGACAACATTTGTTGTCAATGTTTCCACTCTCCAAAATGGTATTGAAAATGCAATTTTGAGTAGATTAAAATATTTTGGATGTTTGGTAACATGTAATTTTTATTTTTTATATGTGATCAAAGATATATATTCTTAGGTTGAGGTTATAGAGGTAGAAATTCCAATTGGAGCTCGAGAAGTTACTTGTTTACTGACAAAAACTTGAATTTTGGGACCATTCACTACAACTAGTCTAATTGATTGATATCGAAGCATCCACCTAATTGATCTAGAATATGATAAGAGGGATTAAATATGTATTTTAGAGATCTAAAAATTCATATAAATTACATAAATTGTTCATTTTATGTATGTTTGAAATTAGACTAAAATTTTGCATTTTTCTTGTATTGGGAAGGGTGTTCTTAAGGATGGAATGGGTGGTGGTTTTATCGATCAACCCTGATGAGATGAAAATAACCTATTCCTATAAATTATGCACCCCCATGATGTATTATTAGTGTCATTTTTTCACTCATGAATCATCGAAACAAGAGTTATACAACCACAACTTGAACTTTGATAACTTTGATAATTTTTACAACTTCAACAACTTTGACAATGTTGAAAACTTTGACAACTTTGATAGTTTTGACAACTTTCATAAGTTTGAAATTTTTGAATACTTTGAAAACTTTGACCTATTTAACTATTGACCTATTTACCTATTCACAACTTTGACAACTTTTATAACTTTGACAATTTTGACAACTTTGACCAATTGACCCATTAGGTGGTACTGAGTAATTGAAATATTGACCTATAAATTAACTTTTTGTGGATTCTCCATTTATTTCATTTAATTACATTAGTTTCATGTTATCCTTGAATTTCCTTGAAGCCATGAATATGTTTTCATTTGTGTAAGGTTGTAGGTGGATAAATGACTGTAGGTGGCAACCAAGAAGTGACTATAGGTCACAATCAAGGAATGGATCTTGTAGTGATTCCACTAGGTTGGTATGTTGTGATTCATCATGATATTATTTTTTAACGTGTTGAACCTATATATACCTATAGATAAATAAGTAAGACATATAACCATATATCCTATTTTGCCTATGACAATCCAATATGAAAGTAAATGGTTTTTTCTCACCAAGAGAGTATGAATTTGGTGTAAATATTGATATATAGATTGATAATGATCATTGAGGTGGAAGGTTATTTTTTTAATATATAAAATATAATGGTAAATAATCAATATATATTCCTTTATAACAAATAAACCCTATCTATACCATGTTTTTGGTTAACAGTCACATTGCAAAGGAAAGTAAGAGTTGTTTCTTAATCTTGTCAAGTATGCCATTGAAACTATGGACTTGGAAGATGGTACCATCAAAAAAGGAGGTTTTTCATCTCTTTTAATATGTATGATAAATTTAAAATTAAACTAATACTCCATTTTTCTATCATAGGCATGTAGGGTGCCTTGTTGTGCCCTATATGTGGAATTGAATGTTGAAGTGTGTTGTATTGCTTGTAATTGGTTAAGTAAGGTGTGATTTTAAAATTTAAGAACATCTATTATATAATATTGACTCCTTGATATCTATGATAGAACATTGATTCCTTGAGACCTATATCAAGTTTTGGTGCTTGAAACCTAAGAGGATTGCCTAGTGAGAAAATAGTGAAAGATTGAGGGATGTTTGTGAATAGAATGTATGAAATGAGTCAGATAATGAATTTGATAGGTTTTTAATATGTCTAATGACACTAATAAGTCTATCTAAAGTGTATAATAAGTAGGTATAAAATGAAGAAGGCCATTAACCCTAAGTAATAAGAGTGTCATTAGTCATTTCCACTACACACAATGAAATAAAAGCATTAATTTGAAAAAATATGGGAGATCCAAGATTTATAGAATTAATAATAATAATATTTTAATCCTAATTTGTGTGTATAACATTAAATATGATATCTGATAGATAATAATTTGGAAGATCAAACCAACACTGTACAATAACTCATAATAAAATAAAAATTGAATATAAATTAGTTAGATTGCCATGATAGGCATACAATATAGGCACATGTGTCCGATGTCAATAATACATAGATTTTTATGATAGGTATACAAAAAATTACACCTACCAACATAGTAGCTAATGTTTAATGAATGCCATAAGCACATATATACAATGCCAAAAAATCATCAATTTCCATATAGGCATACAAAAGTACATATCACGTGTAAGACATCATATTCATCAAATAACCTCCCTGTCTTTGCCTTACTCGAATAAGACTCTCCCTGAGATGCCCTACTAGTAGATGGAGACCCCTCTGATGCCTTGGATTGCTTTAAAGTCTGATTATGGGTCCTATTCTCATAGCTAGTTTGTAGCTAAGCCTATTCAAATACAAGAAATATTACAAAATTAACTTAAAATACATTTAAATAATTGTTTGTATTAATTTTAAAATATAATAACAAATAATTTTAAAATGTGCACTTACTCCAAGCTCATGATCCTACTTAATCTATTTTTCACACTAAAATAAGTCAATAGAAGGCTCAGTTGTTTGAATAGGCATCTCATATACAGGAGGAAGATGATAAGTTACCCAAATTACCATCTAATTAGGATTATCAGCTATCATAAGACAACCCTTCATACATAATACATTTTAATATGTTATAGTTTCCCCAAGTACATGTACTAAAATTATTAAAACAAGTCTATTTTTACAATTTAAAATTAGAATAACTAATATATTCCTTTGTCAGCACTTGTGAAGATTATGTTGTAGTAACAATGCCTATGTCTATCTCAGCTCATAGAGAGGGAGGAGTGTCAGCACCAGCCATCAACTATTCATGTAAACAAGGTCTCACTTAGTTTTATATAAAGTATCAAATATTATATATGGAAACCAAAATGATCAATAGAAGTACTTGTATATAAAATATCTATTTATATAATTACATGAATGCAATAACATATTATAGGAAAGAAGAGGATAATAATGCACATGAAAATACACTTAGATATAAATTGATAATCCATTTGTTGAAGTGTTAGAGCAGTATCCTTGTAGCAGAACCAAAATTAGAAGATTAGTGAAAGAGAATATATAATATATAATTGTTTTTCTAATGATAAATATAAATATACTTGGGTCAAGATCTTCAGTTTATACTATATTACATGTTGGAGTATATTGTTTTTTATTTATTACTTGTCTAAAATTAGGGGTTTGACTTAGGTAGGACCCTCGTAACTACTTCCTTTTTGTTTTGTCTTACAACACCATTTGATCTTATATTATATCAAGGAAGGAGATTAAAGAGTAGGCATGTTTGACAATCATCTCCCCTTTTTGAGAAATTATTTAGGAAACCAATGGGTGGATTTTGAAACTCATGATAAATCTTAGCCTAATCATAAAGATGTATGTGTTGGGCATGACATTGATGATTATAGTATTTCTTCATTATTTATTGGAGATGGTTTTTTAAGTGGATTGGTGTGGGATATTTATTGCACATGCCTACCATATATATATATATATATATATATATATATATATATGTATATATATATATATATATATATGTATATATATATATATATATGTATATATATATATATATATATATATATATGTATATATATATATATATATATATATATATATATATATATATATATATATATACATATATATATATGTATATATATATATATATATGGTAGGCATGTGCAATAAATATCCCACACCAATCCACTTAAAAAACCATCTCCAATAAATAATGAAGAAATACTATAATCATCAATGTCATGCCCAACACATACATCTTTATGATTAGGCTAAGATTTATCATGAGTTTCAAAATCCACCCATTGGTTTCCTAAATATATATATATATATATATATATATATATATATATATATATATATATATATATATATATATATATACATACATACATGGATCTTATACAAATGTTGGGTGCACAAATAAAGATACAAAAGAGAGAAAAGGTATTTTTCACATTTACCCATATCAACATAAACATGATCATAGCATTAATGGTAGAGCAAGGGAACTCAAATGAAAAATGATTTTTTTTTTGAATTTAGGTTTCCCTTTTTATTGTTTGACACATAGATATTGTGATCATGTTATTAAAATGATCGCATTATTGTAAATATCAATAATGTGATCATATTAATAACTTGATCATGTTAGTAACATGATCATGTTATTGTTCAATATAACATGATTACTTTATTATATAATGTGATCACATTATGGATTGGTAATCCCAAACCTAGATTCTAATAACATAATTGTATTAATTAAATAATTCATATGAGTTATTAATTAACATGATCGTGTTATGGGTAACATCCATGGAATTGTCCCCAAACTCTATGCACTTACCCAAGTCTCTTCAATTTTTATTTTTCCAATAATGTGCTACAATATCAAATTTACCACATTCATATATTAGTGCTCCTAAAACACGTGTATTTTTGTATTTAATTCTCAATTAAATTAATGACCTTGTGTTCAAACATCTAATATATATTAAAACATAATGTATCTATGTACAATCTATACTCACCAACTATATAAAAGATCAATGTGTTTTGTATCCCACTATATGTAAAGTGGCTATCCATTATTGGAGATCATGTTACATCATGTTGACTTAAATATGACCCCAATGAAAATATTCAACATCCCATACCAAATCATCTATAAATTGGTATAAATGCATTTTTATTTTCCTTTTGTCTGTTTAAAAACTAAATTTCATCATGGTACCTTTATAGTATAACAAGGTCAATCCATAATCTTGACAATAAATAAATTTGATAAATAGAACCATAGTCCATCATGACATAATAATTTCACCATATAATATAAATGCCACATCATCATATAGGAGAGAAATATAAAAACTCATAAATAAATAAATAAGGTGTGCATACAAAATTATGATATGATCATCACATAAAATGTATATGTATCCACATGTGTGTCACAACATACAATTATCCATGGCTTACTATTTAGAGTTTCATTAAATAAATGATAATAAATGAATAAGTCCATAAAATAATATTAATTATGAGGGTGGCTACCATTACCACAAAGTAGGTATCTCAACGTAGAGAATTATATACTCATACCCCCTTCAACTCCACTTTCCCCTCTCGGCCCCGTGCCCCCCCCCCCTCCACACACACAATCCCTTAAATAAATTGTGTCCCTAAGATTCATTCATAAATATGAGGATAAGGATGATGTATTTTCAAATAATTTTCCCAAGTTACAAACTCTGTATGTATTGGTCCGATTTTACCTTTAGTTGATCAACTTCACAGTACCAAAGTTGAATAACAACCAATTTAAAATCCTTATGAGATCTATATTAAATGAATCCTCATCCATATGTAAATAAGACTAATTAATAACATGTGATGGCTTATGTACATACTTTCCTTATATGGAAACTTGAAAAATGAAATTCATCTTGTACATGTTGGGTGGCATGGTAAGTCATCAGGCAACTAAGCCAAGTCACTATAACATATTAAATTTTCCTACAAATCATGGTGACAAATTATATCCACCACCAATATGTCTTGTAATCCTGTTTGGCTTCAATGACAAGAATATCAAGTATTCATCCTCAAAAATTCTATCTATCTTATGCAAATATACATAAGTATTATGTCCATCACATACCTTCTTGAGGTGTTGTTGAATCCACATAATTGTTTGATTATATTTAAGTCCAATCAAAAAATGGTCCTCGAGCTTATTCCAACTCAATGAAATTATGTGGGATTGTCCAGACAATGTTACATAGGGGATCATGTCAATGGAGTTTTTATATCTATTATTATACATAAATTCCAGCAAAGGTAGATATTTCTTCCACTAATACTATTTTTTTTTATGACATATATTCACATCATGTCTTATATGAATTGATTAACCCTCTTAGTCTACCCATCAGTTTTAGGATGATATGATATACTAATATTCAAATGTGTACCCAAATCCACCTTAAATGTTTGCCAAAATGAGGATGTAAATAATGAATTCCTATACAAAAATATTTTGAGTGGAACACCATGTAGACATAAAATCTTAGCGATATATAATTGGTAAATATCCTTAGCCTCATAGCTGTCTTTAGTTAGCAGTAAATGTTTGACCTTAGTTATATTATCAAAAACTACTAAAATGGCATTGTGTCTTCATTAAGTAAGTGGAAACCTAAGAATGAAATCCATAGACACCACATTCTATTTATATGTGTGTATTTCATGAGGGTATAACAATATAGTTGGATATATATGCTCATCTTTCACTTATACACATTCTAATCATTGGGCAACATATTAGTCCACTTACCATTTAATTCCCATCCAATAATACAAGGTTTAAATACCTTCATAAATTTTATTTTCCCTGGTATTATTGAAATAAAAGTGATTATGTTATTCAAATAAAATCTAATCATTCATTTATCCACTACTTAGCACATACATGCATTGTTGTTATATTAAAAGTGCACCATATTCCACATAAAATCCATTATACTTGGGTCAAATATTGAGTTTTATGTCTTCTAATTTTGATATGACTTCCTTATATTATGAATCATTCCTTTGAAGTTATAGAATTGGGCCTCTCAAGTTGTATTACACAACTAACATTGAATGTAAATAAGACCATCTACTGATTGCATCATCCACTTTTATTTATTTCCCTTTTATCTAGGAGATATCAAAATTATAATTATCTAAACTATCCATCTAACACATTATTTTTTAATTAAAATTTAGTGAAGTGAATATGTGGGTAAGTTCATGGGGTCAATTATGAAAATAAACTTTCAGCCCACAAAGTAGTGTATTTGCATTTTCAGCCCACAAAGTAGTGTCTTCTAGCATTAAATTTTAGTGAAGTGAATATGTAGGTCATTTCATGGGGTCAATTATGAGTAAAAACTTTCAGCCCACAAAGTAGTGTCTTTGCATTTTCATTGTGTGCACCAAGGCAAAAATTTCTAGGTCATGAGTCCTATAATTAAGTTCATGATTTTTAACTTCGTTGACTCAAAATAAATGACTTGACGATTCTAGATGAAATCTCTACCGAGGCCTTGGAAATACATATTCATGAAACAAGGAAATCCTTTCCATGTTTCGTATTACTAAAATAGGTGTTTCTTTCAATAACTCCTTGAGCTTCTAAAATGTTACTTTAAACTATTCATTCAATATGAATTTGTTGATATTTCTTGGCAAGGATGTGATTGGGGCTCCAATTTGTGAAAGTTTATTAGTGAATAATCTATAATACTCTAGAAATCCCATAATTCTTTAAATTATGATAAATTATTTAATGTTGGCCACTACATTATGGATATAATATTTTTTGTATCAACAACAATGCATTTGATATTAATTATGTGCTATAATTATTACACTTCTTTCTGGAATAATTTTCACTTAGATAGTTTCCTATAGATATGGTTTTACCCTAAACACTGCAAAACCTATCTTTAATTCATCTTATGTTCTTCCTTACAATGATAATATATCAGAATATAATCAATGAATACAATCACAAAGTTATCAACGAACATGTAGAAAACACTTTTCATGAAATTCATCATTGTTGCATATGTGACCGCAAGTGACACCAAAAAAAATTCATGTTGACCATATCAAGTGTGAAATATTGTATTCAATATGTTTCCTTCTTTAATTCCAAGCTAATGGTATCTTGACCACAAATATATCTTATAGAATATTATAACTCTTGGCATTTGATTAAAATTATCATTGAACATTAGTAAGGTATATCTATGTTTAATGGTCATTTCTTTCAATTACGTATAATCAATGCATAGTATAAATGATCTAGCCTTCATATTTATAAAGATGACTAGTATTCTTGATAAGAAACATTGCATTTTACTAATCATTTGCTAGTTATCTCTTATAGTTACACTCCTAATTTACATAATTCAAGGTTTTTTTTAATCTTGTATAGAGTCTTTAAAATAGGATTATTTCTTGGCACTAACTCTATGAGTTATTACATTTATATTTTAGGTGGTAGTTTTATAAAATCCTCTATAAACACATCATAAAACTTTGAAACATATGAAATTCATTCACATATTCTCCTGTGCCATCCTTTAAGATGCTAATACAATAGAATTGACATTAATTTTGTATTTATATTTTAAGATACATGGAGGAATTACCATATAATTTTTTTTAGTATTACCAAGAAGTCTTGGGATTTACTAACAATCGCTAATAATCAATACTTCTTCAAAACCCTATCTATAGAATATGAGCTTTATAAATATGATATTTTGAAGTGTTTTCAAGAATTATAAATCTCGATAAATTACTTTTATGGCCTATAAATTATAAAAAGACACATTATACCAATTTAAAATCATTAATAATTTTTTTATAGGTGAAAACTGGACCTAGATGACAAGCATGATTGAGAAATGAGCACCTACAGGGCTGCAGACCTAAAAGTGTGTTTTTTTTAAATGTTTTTTAAAATTACTATTAAATTTAAATTATTTTAAGGTGTATATCTGGTCCATAAATTAATTTAAAACATAATTATATCTTTATACTATCTATATCTCAAAATATAAAACTTTTACCAAATTGGCATGCTTACTACCTTGGGAGAACCTAGAAACACAAAAAGGATCATAACTTGATTTATATTGATCCAAAACCTATGAAATTCTAAATGAAGGTGGGTGAAAATATTTTTTACTTTTTTTTTTGTCTCTTGTGTTTAATATACCTAATAATATATAAAATTTAAAATGACAGTTTTGTTCATGTAAAATTGTTGAAAACTAGTTCTCAAGAAGCCCAAAAGTGTAAGAACTCAAGTTTCATTGATCTAAATTCATTTAAAAAATTTAATTAGGTGCTAAAAGGTTATATAAATGAAAAAAATATATTTTAAACATTTTAAATCAATTTATGAATGAATTTATGAAGAGAGATCTCTATCTGAAGAGTTTTTGAAACACTAATGGAGCTCACACCTACAAGTTTGAACTAAGTAATCATCAAGATCCATGAAGAACATTATTATATAAATTAAAATAGTTTATATCAGGTATATGTTTCATTTTTTAACCTTTAATTTAATTTATATATGTCTTGAAGAATGCTTATATAACTTTTAATGCAAAATAAGAATGTGAACATGGTCAAAAAGTCATCAAACGACGAGCTAAAGTTGTGTATAATCAATGCACCATCATAATTTCCATGAAAAATTATAATTAAATAAACTCAAAAATATAATCTCTTATCTTGACACCAATATCAAGGATAATTAAAATCAAACAAGGACTTCTCAAAGTGTAGTTTCATCATGGAAGATTATAGGAGTTAGTTGAAGATAAAGTGGAGTTTCATCATACAACTTGATATTCAATAACATTAATCATCCAATAAGGAATTCCACACCAAAATAAAAAAAAAAAATTCAAATAAATTAATTATATGTTAGAGAAGGAATAATATCTCAATAGAAATTTAACTTCAGTTATGTTTCAGTTTTAATCCTTAATGAAGAAGAAGTCAATTAAAAGTTAACTTCAGCTATGTTTTAGTTTTAAGCTATATTGAGGGCATTGATGACAATTTTTCATTATATTTACTTAGTTTTTTCAATTAATTTGAGAAATCTCTAGCTAGTTTTGGCTCAGTCATGCCAAATTTCAAACTTGTAAACACCTTCTTGAAAAATAAAGAAACTAATTTTATCTTCCTGTATGATACTTATTATGTGAAATTAAAGAATTTTTAATGTAATATTGTGATAATTACATCCTATCCCTAATTTATGTCCAATTTTTTGCACCTTTATGAATCAAACTTGATCTTGTGTAGGTTATAGATTGTGTCTTTGAGAGTTTATGTTATTCATAGTTGTGATGAATTCTATTTGAGTTTCCTAATAAAAGTGGCCTTCATTATAAATATTGTTATAATATGAATCCTTTATAAACAAACACTTCTGACTAAGATTAATTGGTGTGTTTTGATTTTGGTATGTGTGAGTTCTCTTTGAGGTCATTTTTTGTGTGTCTAAACAAGTTGAGTTATTTAATTTGATGCATCACCCCATACTTAGTCATATAAGTATAGGATTATCTCTCTCTTTTCATCACTAAGAATTATTTTAGGTGAGGATAAAGGAGATTCATCAAGGGGACCATCTCTCTCTGGTAGTTTTCTTCCATTATAGGAAACTCACAACCTAGAAGCGATCCTGTTATGTGAATTGCATGAGGAAGATTCAAGACCTTCCTCAAATGTACAATATCAATTCAAAAACACTAGGATGGAGGCTTATTATAAATCTTAGAAATTTATTATGTTTCATTGGTATATTTTAGTTTTCCCATAGAGAAAATCTTGAATTCTCTATATTTCATTACATGGCATAAATATGTGAAGGTCCAAAACTTCTTAAATAAGATAGCTTCATGTAATGTTGTTAGAAGACTCAATTTGAAGATGTTCTAAATTTATTTATATTTCATGGATCTAGTCAATTTAGCTAATTCAGTCTTGTATCATAAGAAGTATTTCATAATAGGATCATTTGATTTTTGTTTCAATTATGTATCTTGATAATATGGGATCTTATCACTAATGCTTATTGAGAAGTGTGTAATAAACATATCTACCAATGGATTGAATGTGGTGATAGACTAATTTGGTTGATCATAAAATAAATATAAGTCATAATAATTTTAAATACATAAGAATAACTTAGTGAGGAACCAATTATTGTACACAGTCAAAACACACTATATGAAAATATTTCAAGTGGTGTTTTGGGTCACCCTTACCATCATAAAATGTAAGATTAGATACCATGAATCTGGATGGAAAAGGAGTTGTCTCTATGTGATGTGCCAAAGGTGTATGCAAAAGAACATGAAAATCTATGGCATGTGATGTCTTGGTGTCTCCCTAATCAAGATCAAACACCTTAGCCTATAGAATTTGAACCTAGTGCATAAGGGACTATTACATATGGAGTGGAGGAACTAGCCATAAGAGGTGTAGTTTTCACTAAAGATTTTTGAGTCATAATTGATTTTTGTGTTAGCTGAGTTGGCCCCAATGTAGGTGTAACAATATTATTAGCTATTGGAGTAGAATATTTACCATTAACTTATTTTTAATGTTATTTTTGAATAATGTTGATAAGGTCATCCTGCATATCTAAATATTTTGAAATAAAATCTTGAAATTTCATTTTATTGATTTCATCAAATTAATTATTAAATTCTACCATTATAGTTTGGGGAGTAGAAAAACAAATTATTGTATAGTTTGAAACTTAAAAGAAATTTAATCTATGAAATATTTCAACAATCAAGTAGTGAAATATATATAAATATTTACAACTAATATATAAGCATAGAAACTAAAATAGTATAAACCCTAAGAGCATATGAATTTAGGGTTTGAGAAATGATTGAAGTAACTCATGTTCACCAAATGAATGGGAATAAATTAGTGTGGAACCAATCATTGTACACATAGTCAAAACACACTATATTAAAATCTTTCAAGTTGTGCTTTGGGTCACCCTTACCATCATACAATGTAAGATTAGATACCATGAATCTAGATGGAAAATGATTTATCTCTATGTGATGTGCCAAAGGTGTATTTAAAAGAACATGAAAATCTAAGGCATGTGATGTCTTGGTGTCTCCCTGCTCAAGATGCAACACCTTAGCCTATAGAATTTGAACCTAATGCATAAGAGATTGTTACATATGGAGTGGAGGAACTATCCATAAGAGGTTGAGTTGTCACTAAAGGTTGTTGAGTTATTTTTGTTTTTTATGCTAGCTTAGTTGGCCCCAATGTAGGTCTAATAATGTTATTAGCTTTTGGAGTAGAATATTTACCATTATTTCATGTTATTTTTGAAAAATGTTGATAAGGTCATCTTTCAGATCTAAATATTTTGAAATAAAATTTTGCAATTTCCTCTTATCGATTTCATCAAATTGATTATTTAATTATGCCATTATAGTTTTGGGAGTAGAAAAAAAAATTATTGTATAGTTTTAAACTTAAAATAAATTTAATCTATGAAATATTGCAATAATAAAGTAGTGAAATATATCTAAGTATTTATAACTAATATATAAGTATAGAAACTAAAATGATATAAACCCTAAGAGTATCTGAGTTTAGGGTTTGAGAAATGATCGAAGTAAGTTAGGTTCACCAAATATTTTAACCTTTTATGGCTTAGTGTTTTCATAATCTTATTTTTCAGAAAGACTTGAGTAGAACAAATTAGGGTAATAATATGAAATAAATATATCCATTTGTTTATTACTTGATTAACTAATTTTGACTTTTATAAAAATAATATTAATATTGTAAATAAGAACATAGCTAGAAAATAACTCAAATAGATGATTTTGAGGCTAGAAACTAAAGTAACAGTTGGTTTGACTATCACAAATATGATCCTAGTGTTAGAACCCCTCTTATATAGTAGTTTCCTAATTGGACAACAGTGTCATTAATAGAAATGTGGTGTTGGTGTCATCTATGTAGGACTCTCATGAGCTTTTAGGTGCACCTATGTCTAGATCTGTGAGGTTTTTTCTTCAATGAAAGAGTTTTAAACCCTTGTTTATTTCCTATTTTGATTGAATTTATGAGAAAATTTTAATCCTCCATGTTTCTATGGCATCCATTTGATACAATTTGAATGGTTTGTTTGTTAGTAGGGTAGGCTATACATCCTTAACACCTCATTATGATGAGATTTTCGTACATACCAATACTCTAAGGATGGATCAATCATGATGTAGTTCTCACTACTTAATTTGTAGTGAAATTACAAATTAATCTAGTAAAATAGTGGACTTGAGTATAGTAAATGTGATTAAGACTATAAATCTAGGTAATTTGAGCTTAGGATAGTTGTAGATGGTAATATGTAGAAGTATGGTATAATAACAATTGATAACCTTAATTATGCATAATTTGTTCTGATTTTGATTATGTATTTTCCATATTTATTACATCTATTGGTTAGAAAGATAGAAATAATGTAGATATAGCATCGTATTACTTGTGCATGTTATAAAAGAGGTCTTGGCCAACCTTAGGATGTTTTAGATTAGAAATATATCTATTTGTGAAAAAGAGATGGAACGAACATTAACACCATTATTTTGAAACTAGAATCTTAGTGGTAAAACACTAGGCACAAAGGGCCATGATAAAAAACTGAGGGTATATGGTAACATTAGGGATGACTAGGTATGTTTGTATCCCACACAATGGATGGATAGTTATTATTGTTGGGGTTATATATTGCACCTTAGTTACGAAGTGGATTGTTCAAGTCCTCTACTCAAATATATATGAATATGGAACTAATCGTAAGCTTTGGGTATCCTAATAGTGGATTAGACCTTCAAAGAAGGTTGGCTTCCTTATGGATATATCACCTACACTAAACCTAAACTAGCACTTGCTTGGAAAAGGGAGAGAGAATTGACAAAACTTATAAAAGTATGTAAAATGTGGTGATGCACAAATTATTTGATCACTCCAAATCATACAAAACACACTATGAGAACTTTTCATACCGAAGAACATCAATCTTACATAAATATTTTAGAATAAGGCATTAATTAGTTACCAGATTAGCAAGGGAGGGTAAATATCCACATTAAAAATAGACAATAAATTATAGATTGTGCTTATAATGACCTATGAGACTATTAAGCACTTTTTGAAGGTGAGAAAAACTTAGACATAAGCAAGGAAAATGCATTGAATTAAAAATAGTGTATGAATTCATAGAAAACACTTCAATCTATCTTAGAAGATGATGGAATTCACTTTTTATTGTATCAAAAGGAGTCACAATAAAAAGTTTGGTAGAGTTTGGTCATACCAATAAGAAGGATAGATGATCAATATCATGGCTTATTATCATATATTTATAACAAAGAGAAAGAGAGAGAGAGCCATGCATTGGAAAAGGCTCAATTGCTTCTAATGGATTAGTACTCTCAAGGATGTTGACTCAAATATTATCAACAAAGAATGAACTCTGTAAAAGAATTAAATGTCCATTTACCTTATCCAACTACTAGATATTTCCTAAAAATCATGTCATTATTTACATGATTTAATTACAAGGACCATGTCCTAAAACTAGTTAAATCTACCACATATACATTAGGTGGCCATCTAAAAATATGAACCATGATGAGGTGAGACACATGTCCACTCTATCTGAAAACAAATCTTAGACCTTTGGTTTTCACATAGTCACTGGTCTATCTTTAACTTTTGTATTAGACCCTAAGGATCTATTTCACCTATATGGAGCTTTGTTGATGATGCTTGGTTTCTAAATTGTGGTCCTAGTTCAACTCTGATTTAATTCTAAACTTGGATCCTTTCTATTTGCTTTATTTGGGTCCCAAATAACTTTTTCAACTTTCATAAAAAATGCCCCAATCTTGTTATTTTTTATTAGTTATCAATTACTAACTAGGCTCATCTACATCCTACTCAACTATCTTTACATTAATTGGATCTGTAGATACATTGACTTATTGACTTTGCCTTGTGCCTTTAAATCTAGATGTATAAATTCATGCGACTCTTTGATCTTCTTCTAGGACCCATTGACTTTGGACACTTGTCCTCTTTGTATTCATCATCAAGATCCTCTGACCCTTTCTGAATTGTCTCACTCAATTAATCTATCCATTTATAGATCCCTATGATCCATTAATTTTATACCAACTAAATATGCTAGTGCCACTTGTCCTTGACTCATTAGCTCCTTAAATTCACTGACTCTTTGACCATTTCATACGATCTAATCAAGATGCATGAGCTCATGCAAACAATAGATTTCTTGAGTCCCACTTTCCTATCAATTTTTTTGATTCATTATATCATTGGTATAATTGAGCATGAGACCTTGATATTATTGGGACCCATCTTTTTCTTAGTGAATTTGATCTATCAGATCTTCGCTTGATTATCCTGCACTATTGGATTATGTCTAACTTATAGATCTTTAATGACTTTAACTTAGGGACATTTTGACTTGGTTGAATCATCGTGGATAATTATATCTTATGTGTCAGTATGAGGATTCCTATGAATTTTTAGATCTAAACTAACTTCAAACCTTTTAAGGACCTTTTAAAACTAAACAATTATTTTCCTTGATCAAAATTGGCATTCATTTGAAAATCTTCATTATTTTGATCAACTTTGATAATTTATATTTTGAAATGTAGGAATCATGGGGGGTCAAATTTATGGGAGATGTTCTTGAGACTAAAAAGGATTAACCCATTTGACCCAAGAACTTGTGACGATTTTTCAGCATACTTATCAAATGTGTAAACAATCTGACCAATACATTTGTGTGTGACATCTTGATGATGGTCTGGCTCCTAGAATTCTTCTTTTGAGATTTTACTTGATCTTTGGAAGCTCAAATGAACTTCTAAAGCATAAGCAAACTTTTCCATGACTTGAACTACAAGATTACCTATGCAAATTTATCTAGATATTTTATTTATCATTGGATCCTTATCTTAATCAAGAACATTTATTAGTCCTTGAAAGATCTATATCTAGGCCAAAAATGGCCAACATCTTTAGTGACTTATCTGGGAAGCATGCCTACTATGCTTGAACTCAGACCATTTACATGACTCTTGGATCATAACCAATAATACATGGACCATTTCATGACTACAGGGCAGCCTTTTGATTTGAAAAGCTATAAACAAATCCCAATAACATGGAAAGAAAACAAATCAAAAGGGAAAATTATCCTAATAACAAATGCAACTAAACTAATGAATAATTGTGTAAGAAAGAATCACTCATTTAAAATAAAATAGAAATGAAACTAACTAATGTGTTAGAAAATACTTTAAAAAAAAATAGACAATGGACTTCACTTTCTATAATGGCAGTATTTGAGATGTATCCCATTGACTCAGAAAGGAAATTCACCATTCATCCTTGAGAGCTAGAAAATATTATGGGATTACCAACTATAAACTATATATGTTCCACTCTAGAGAGAATCAAATTTTGTGTTATTTCCTAGCTTGGCTCTATCCTCATCCCACTTGAGGACTAAATATCCTTCCTAAAAAATTCTTGAAGAAGTTCCTTTGTCAAAAGAGCTCTTTGTCATTTATTGATGGGCCTCCATAGTCAACATGGATTGATACATTATCTTCTATAGCACCATGAGCTAGGCATATCTTATTTCCATTATCTCAATCTCCAAAATATCAATCTGATGCATTAAATTCAATGTAGGAAATTCAAAATAAATAGGCATTCTTGCTTCCTTACCATATACTAGCTTGTATGGAGAATTGACAATTGAACTTTTATAGGTGATCCTGTTAGTGCACAAAATTGACTTCAATTTGAGATGCCATGATCTCTGATTGTCTTCTACAGTCTTCCTAATGATCTTTAACAAATTATAGACTCAATAGATCCATTTCCTTGTGGATAATATTTTGATGAAGTACTAATAAAAATACCATGTTAAACTACCCATTGGCTGATATTAGATCCTAAAAAAGCCATAGAATTATCAAAAATTATAGTTGAAGGGACCCCAAATCTATTAAGTAAACCTTCATAATAGTCTAAAACATAGGTTTCATTAGAATTTATTAATTATATTGCCTCTATCCATTTGGTAAAATAATCTATGGTAGTCAAGATCCACTTGTGTCTCAATCTTACTGGGGGGTTGATAACACCAATAAAGTCCAATCCCCATTAGAAAAAAGGTTGATTAACTAAAATTAGTTGGAGAGGTAAGACTACAAGTCTCATTTTACCAATAAACATGGCATGTTGTCTAGATTTTATTACCCATGCATGGTAATCACAAAATAAACTTGGTTAGTAATACCCACCTCTCGTGATATTGTGAATTGTAACCCTAGATGAGTAATGTCCTCCACCATGTCCATCATGAAATTGGTCAAGTAATTTTTGTGTCTAACTTGGTTTTATGCATCTTAGCAGTATACCATTGATATCCTTTTTATATAATACATTATCAACAAGGAGAAAATGAATTGACTGTAATAAAAAATATCTCATCTTTGAAGGAGTGAGATGAAAAGGATAAATACCATCTTGTAGATATCTTACCATTTCATAGAATTAATTTGAAGTTTAGACCTAATTACTTTCAAGTTCTTGATCACTTCATACCATAACATTTTCATTAGACTCCTAAAATTTTTAGGCTAGATGTTCACAGAGTCTTTTGCCTCCGACTAGTTATGTGACCTTGATCTCAATGTCATATTCCTTGACCTTGGTCATCCAACCAGATATTTTGTTAGTTATATCTTTGTTCAAAATAAATTCCTTAGCACTTGGCTATGTAACCATCAAATGTATCTTATTATTGGACATCAAGTACCTAAAATTTTTAAGAGACCTTATAATCAAAAGAACGTGCTTCTCAACAAAAGAATACATTATCTTATATTCTTCTAAGCCTTGACTAAAAAAAGGCTATTGGATTCTCTAAATTATTTGTATTTTGCTGCATGAGAATACATGATATTGTGTGTTAGCATATCTATATAAGAATAAATATTTTGTAAATTCAAGGTTTAGGAGTGTAGGAACACTGAATATAGCTTTCTTGATTTCTTAAAAAAAAATCACTTCTTTAAAAGAACTGAAACTCTAACCTTTCTTTAACATGGCTAAAAGTGGCATAGCTAAAGTAGAAAAAATTAAAATGTATCTCGTTATGAATTTAATCTTACCCAAAAATCTTTGCAAGACTTTATGATACTTATGCAATGATATTGCAAGAATTGATTCCATATTATCAAGGTCTATGCTTATATCTTTCTTTAAAATGACATGTCTAAGAAGCCTACCTTCAGGAACAAATAAAACACACTTTTTTAGGTTCAAATACACTCCAAATTCTCTACATCTTTCAAACACCTACCTAAGATGAATAATATGTTCATTTGTGCTATTATAGAATATTGTTATGTCATCTAGATAAATAATAATAAACTTATTGAGGATACCCTAAAATGCCATGTGCATAGCCTTCTAAAAATTGTTTCCATCGTTGGATAAACCAAAAGGCATCTTTCTGTATGTAAATGTCCCTATCTTTATTATAAAGGCTTTTTTGTAATGGTTTTATTTTTTGACCAAAATTTGGTTATATCCACTATAACCATCAAATAAAGAGAACTTTTCATAACATGAAACTAGCTTTAAAATGTATTCCATTGATGATAATGGATAGTTATCTTTGAGAGAGGTTTTGTTGAAGTCATGGAAGTTGACACATAGTCTTATTTCATCATTCTTTTTCCATACTAGAACAAAGTTTGATACCTAAGTTGAGTGCTTAATTAGAAATATTATAGCTGACTCGATGAGCTTATGTAGTTTAGCTCTCATTAGAGGTTCAAAATTTGTATTGATTGGCCTTTACCTTTGTCTGACTAGCTTAGTCTCATCTTCTAACTCAATGGTATGCTAAGCTATACTTGGATCAAAAAATTTAAGCTCATTATAATACTATGTAAGGACACCTACAAAATTTGAACATAACTTAATAATATTTTCTTTCTCTAAAGATGTGCAAACTTTACTTAGCTTTAAATTTTTTCATGTTGCAATCTCTATAATTGTGTAGTGTTTTTCCTTCATTGATAAAGTGAACTTTTATTTTATTAATTCATCATCTCTACTAAATATATTTTTCAAGGTAACCAGTTCTTTAGGCAACTTGTTTATATTTCATTTCATAATATGATCATCATACTGTTTTAAATACTTGTCCTAGTTACTTGAGAAAAAAAATAGCTTTCTCTTGTAAGAATCTAACAATCTAGATGTCATCTTCAAATACTTGCCAATTTTCATGGTTGTCTATGATAGAAGGTCTCACAACTACCTTGATATGTGATTGGAATTTATACCTTTTTATATTATCTGGTTTATTGAATTGCGATCCAATAGCAGCCAACCCATCTGCATGCTTATTTTGATTTCCTATTATGGACTAAACATTGAAGATTCGAAAGTCTTGAACTAGGTCACATACTCTATGATTATAAGACATAAGTAGTGGGTTATTTCATATATTAAGTCCTCTTACTTGGTGAACTACTAGTTCACTATCTCTAAATACTTGTAAGGAATTAACATTCATTCTTTATTACCCATTACAAATGATGCACTTTTGCCTCATATTTGGTGACATTATTGGAAAAACCAAATTGAAACATTAAATAAGAGAAAGACCTTTTATTATCTATAGAAATTAATATCATTCCAGCTCTAGTGCCATGTTTTTTCCTAGATCCATAAAAATATAGCTACCATAGTCCATCACTAAGCTTCTCATCTTTCATCAATGTTAGAATTGGTGCATCATTTTCATGAAGACCATAGACATTAAGTATTTTTTATTCAATTAACTTTTATGGATCATTATCATGTAAATAAAATTCCCATTCATCAAGGAAAATATATGTGACTCCATCTAGGGATGATTCATATTTAACCTCACAATTTTCTAACACCTTGTCTGAAATAACACAATTAGTGTTCACCATGCTTGGCATATATGGCTCTAAACAAAATATTTTAATAGGCTCAAAATTAATTATCACCTTAATACCATACCTATTTTTTACCATTAGATAATTCTAATTAGATGATAAATATTCTCCAATATTTTAAGTAAAATCTCTTGATAGACACATAACAAAATAAGGAGGTAGGTCCACTAAAACTACGTCTTACTGAATAATAACATTAGGGAAAGCATGTAATGTGAAATTTAGGTATTTTATCATACTTACTATTTTAATTAGTGAAAAATTTAATTAAAATAATCATTTGATATTTAGCTCATATATAAGACAAGATTTTCTATAATTTGTTTGGGCATGACAGTGGTACTAGCTGCACTATCTACCATATAATTATGGACTAAATAGTCACCTAATATAAAATAGTGATAAAATGGAGGGGTATTAACTGATTTTAAATTATATTTATCCATATTTGTCATGTTATGTATCCATTTATCAAGTTGATTAATTTGTTGGTCTAAATTGACAAAGACAACTTATTTTTTCTTAGCTGGTTGTTTAGATACCTTGATATTTGAATTTTATTGAATCATCATGTACTTTTTCCATGGGATGTAAAGGGAATCCCAAATGATAATACTAACATTTTATTTCTTATTTTTATCAATAATGTTAAAATATGTTCCACTAACCTTTGGATGCAACTTCTGAGCCAATAGCTATTCTCTAGTTAGGGGCATTTGAGGAACTTTCACTATCTCTATGTTCTAAATATTTTATGATATAGGAACAATAAATTGATATTTGAAACTCTTAGACAAAAAATTAAGAACACTAGAATTATTTCTCACATCCTAATCTTCTTCAACTAGTCTAATTTTAGTTCTATTAAGAACTATTGCTTGACCATTTGTGTTGTTGGTTTCACCAACTTAATTGAATGAAATATGATCATCTAAATTACAATTAAAATTTATAGCAATAGGCTATCCTATAACTTGTTGATCTTCTCCTTGGATTTCCATATTCATGTCTTGATATTGACCACCTTGAAGAGGGACCTCATTTTGTGTCACCTATGGCATGGTAATCTCTTGTGATATCAAAGCTTGAATCAGAATGTCATTTGGATTGGAAGGTTGCCAACCTAGATCTTGCATTAAGTTATTTTGGTAACAATATCTTTGTATCTACAAGCACATTAGGATCAAGGGTTTCATATGGCTTAGTTTAGGTTATAGCTCTTTGATTTGGATAAGGTTACCTATTATCCTTGAAAATTTGATAAGGTAGTCTTTGGTTATTGAAAGATTGATATGTATTCTAGTTTTGTTTTTATAAGGTCTACCTTGGTACTATTATCTCTTGAGTGAAACAATTTCATTTTTGAGAGCTTGTAACATGCTTTTCAAATTGTCAATCTCACTAGATTGATTAGGAGGGGCTAGAAATTAGAATTTTGGAGATAGAATAGGAGATATAGAAAGAATTTGTTACAGGGATCAAGTTTAAATTCTAGAAAGAATGAAATTAGAGTTCTTGGATCAAGTTTACCATATTGAATCAAGTTATTCTCTACTCTAATAGTAATCTCATAGGCATTTGGAAAGTTATTACCACCTATGGACTATATCATGACACTTATATCAGAGTTAAGGGCCTTAAAGAAGTACAAAAATGCATACTGTAGGGATGGTATAACTAATGCATGGGATCTAATCCATGTATTTTAAAATATAAGGTTAAATTCTGAAATTAATTCATGGGGATACCTTTGTATGGTAGTCAATTGTTCAACCAAAGATAGATTATCAGACTTTTCTTCAAATTACTTAATTAAAGATTCACCTAACTCATCCCAAGTACAAATGGAGGTCAAAGGAAGATTACTATACTATTTTAGTGATTTTATCTTCAAAGAGGTAGCAAGTAATCTGATAGCCACATTATCTTGAGTAACATTATGAACATAACATAGATTGCCAATATCTTGGATATGCTTAATAATAATAGTCTTATCCCATTCTCCAGAGAATAAAGGTATACCTTTTAGAGTAGACACATGAATTTCATCATATTGGGCCAAATTCAAGGGACTACACTTTTTAAATGGGATAAACACTTGATTCCTAATAAACTTTTGGGTAAAAGGAATTTTGCTTATGAGGACAAAAGATTGGACTATAAAAATAGATTTACAAAAAGATAAATGCTTATTTATAGGATAAGGACTTGTGATATTGAATTTTAATCTTTTATAAGAAGTAGGAGGCAATTCAATATGTTTAAAAGAAGTGCCTTTAGTTGATGCTCTTATTATAACCTTTGGCATGAAAGCACTATTTGAAAGATGATATGATCTCTACAACCTGAAGGATCTTGAGCTTTTGATGAGGGTAGATCTCATCTACTACTAGGAATATTTATTCTCAATATCCCACTGGGCGTTCCAAAACTATTAGCATTCTAGATTGCACCCTAGCTGAGAAGGGGATTATTTAGGTCCTCTGCTCAAATCTAGACAAACATGTGACTAATCCTAGGCTTTGGATATCCTAATTATAGATTATACTTTTGGAGAAGGTCAATGTCATTATGGATCTATCACCTATACTAAACCTAAACTAGCACTTTCTTTGAAAAGGGAGAGAGAATTGACAAAAATTATAAAAGAATGTAAAAAGGGTGATACACCAATGATTTGATCACTCTAACTCATAAAAAACACACTATGAGACACTTTTCAAACCAAAAACATCAATCTCACATAAATATTTTATAACTAGGCATTAATCAGTTAATAAATTAGCAAGAGAGGGTAAATATCTACTTTCAAACCAAATAATAAGCTATAGATTGCACTTATAATGACATGTGATACTCTAAAGTATTTTTGAAGGTGATAAAAACTTAGACATAATCAAGGAAAATAAATTTACTTAAAAAAAGTGCATGAATTCATAGAGCACACTTCAATATGGCTTAGAAAATGATAGAATCTAATCTTTATTACATCAAAAGGAGTCACAATACAAATTTTGGCAGAGTCTGGTCATACCAAAAAGAGGGATAGATGATTATTATCAAGGCTTAAAAGCCTATATTTATATCAAATAGAGAGAGAGAGAGAGAGAGAGAGAGAGAGAGGAGAGAGAGAGAGAGAGAGAGAGGAGAGAGAGAGAGAGAGAGAGAGAGAGAGAGAGAGAGAGAGAGAGAGAGAGAGAGAGAGAGAGGCATTAGAAAAAGGCCCAGCTACTTCTAATGGATTAGCACTCTTGAAGATGTTGACTCAAATATTATCAACAAAAAAACAACTCTGTAAAATAATTAAATGTCCATTTCCTTTATTTAACTACTAGATAGTTTCTTGGAATCATGTAATTATTTACTTGATCTAATAACGAGGATCATGTCTTCAAACTAGATGAAATGTTCAACATCTATATTATGTGGCCATCTAAAAATTTTAACCATGATGAGGTGAGATATAGGTCCACTATATGTGAAATCCAATCTTAGACCATTGTTTTTCATAGTCACTGGTCTATTTTCAACTTTTGTATTAGACCCAAATGATCTATTTCACCTATATGGAGCCTTTTTGATGATTCTTGGTTTCTTAATTGTGTCCCTAGTTTAACTTTGGTTCAATTCTAATCTTGGATCCTTTCTACTTACTTTTTTTAGGTCTCAAATAACCTTTTTGACTTTTGTCAGAAAGCTCTCAAGCTTGCCTTTGCTTATTACATGTCAATTACCAACTAGTCTCATCTACATCATGCTCAACTATCTTTACATTCCTGAGATCCATAGATACATTTCCTTAATAACTTTGCCTCATGCTATTATATCTATATGTATGAATGCACATGAGTCTTCGATCTTCTACCATGACCCACTGACTTTGGACACTTGTCCTCTTTGTATTCATCATCAAGATCCTCTGACATTTTTTGACTTGTCTTGCTTCATTGATCTATTTTTGTATGGATTCCCATGAGCCATTGATTTTATACCAACTAACTTCACTTGTGCCACTTATCATTGACTCATTATCTCCTTAGATTTGTTAACTCTTTGACCATTTCACACTGTCTGATCAAGATGTATGAATTCATGTGCACCATAGATTTCCCTAGTCTTACTTTCTTATAATTTTTTGCACTCTATCAAATCATTGATACAATTGAGTGCAAGCCCTTGATAATTTTTTAACCCATCCTTTTGTTAGTGAATTCACTCCACTGGATCTTGGCTTGATTTTCCCACACCATTGGATTATGTCTAACTTATAGATCTTTAATAGCTTTAAATTGGGGACCTTTTGACTTGGTTGACTCAACATGGATCATTCAATATTATGTTTTAGTATGATGATTCCCATGTACTATTAGATCTTGACCAACTTAAAACCTTTTAAGGACCTTTTAAAACCCAAACGGTTATTTGCCTTGATCAAATTTGACATTCATGTGAATGTTTTCATTATTTTGATCAACTTTGAAAATTTATATCTTAAAATGCAAGAATCATAGAGGGGCCAAATTTTTTTGAGATGTTATTGATACTAAATGGGATTAACCCATTTGACATGAGGACTTGTGAGTATCTTTGAGCATACTTATCAAATGTGTAAACAAGCTGACTAGTCTATTTCTGAGTGATGTCTTGATGATGGTCTAGCTCCTAGAATTATTTTTAGATTTTTATTGATCTTTGGAAGCTTGAATGAAATTATAAATCATAAGCTAACTTATCCGTGACTTGAACTATGAGATTACCTATGCAAATTTATCTTGATCTTCTAGTTATCATTGGATCCTTCTCTTAATCAAGAACATTGCTTAGTTCTTGAAAGCTCTATATGTAGACCAAAAATGGCCAACATCTTTAATTTAGCCTATAGTTTATAATATGCTATAGGGTAGATATAGTGATAAAATAGGGATAAGTAGTTCTCAAGTCAAACTCTTAGCACTCAAATACAACTTTTTGATGATTACACATCTCTTATCTTACATGCAACCTTCTGGCACTTTCACAAGTTTCTAAACTACCTTTATCCTTTCCAATCAAGATTTTATGAACTTCACACTTAGATCAACAACATGAGGCATGTGCTCTTAACTTATTCTATATCACATGATCATTTCCTAATCAAACAAGTTTTATGATAGATAACATCACAACTATTTAAACTACTTGGATTTATTCAAATAGAGTTACATATTATAGACCATGCAATGGAATCCAAGACAAATTTGGGAAAAATAAAAAGTATGCATTCAATACATGAGATTGACATAATGGTGTAACATTAATTAAAATGAAATAATAGGGAAATTTACATATTCATATAATGTATAATGAGGCTATGATAACAATAACCTATGTTTAGAAGTAGAATGTATCTTTGATAATTTTCATAGGATACAATTGCCCATAAAAAAGAGGAGACCAAGAACCTATGATTATGAAGGATAATGGGACATCTTAACTATTTTTTATAGACTAGGCTATGACCATTAATATTTTAAAAATTCAAAAGATGCTATCATGTATGAGAGATGGCCTAGTGATACAATATATTGAAGGCATCCAAGTATTTTGAGTGTTGTGGACATGGTAATTTAGGAAATAAGATAAGTACCCCCCATTTTTTATTAGATGCCTTAATATATCTAAATTATAATAAATTTAATACAATGTAATGGTTATAAATAAGAATGTTTATAGAGTGGTTTATCTTCTACCTAGAATGGCTTTTAGATTTCTTGTAGATGTGGTGGTCATACTTCCATTCTAGGGGATGATGATAGGTGATCCAAGATGTCACAATTATGAAGTGTACCATTTAGAATACCACGTGGTATCAAGATGTTGACTAGTGGAGTTGGATCAAAGAGGTATCCATGCAACATCGTGAAGACATGTTGTGTGCTGGAAAGAAAGATGCATACACAAGGAAGTGACATGGGATAATGAGGTGGTGCATAACTTTAAAAATGATATGAATGGTGTGAAATGATTCATGACATTTTGGAATTTTTTAGTGATACAAGATAAGTCTTACATGAGGTTTTTGGAGATACCAAATATGTGTTTTGACATTATGTAAGATTGTAAGAGTTGTGAGTATTATGAGTTAGTTGAGAGAAATTTTAGAATCTATCAAAATTTTGAATTAGTTGTTGTGTAATATTTAATAATTTGGGTTCGATTCTTGACATTATGCATGCTTTAAATATTCCCTTATAGTTTTTACGATAGCTTGGGGTGAGAGAATCAAGTTGATATATGCATAAGAAGATATTGCCAATGCCAAAATGATGGCATATATGTTGGTTTGTTAATCAATCTATGGATATCCTTGTGATCATGCACTAAATTTTGGTGTGCCTATCAAGTAAAGCATTAAATCATTAATGTTGACTATGACTCTATGATTTGGGGTGAACCAAATGAATGGTGTAAGATAACTATAATACCTTTTTAGAAATCTTGGCTTACAATATAGAATTTCACCTAACTAAAGTTGGGTTATGATGAGTTGTGATATTCAAAAACACTCCAAAAGACTAAAAAAAAATCCATTGAATCTATGAAATTACATAGAAAATGTACAAGGAATAAATTAAATAGGTGTGTGTAGTTTGTCATAGATTATTTACCTTTTCTTGAAGAGTAATGTTCCTCATTACATCTTCTATTAGCTATGGAAATTTAACATGAAATTATTGAAATTTGTATTACTAATCATGATAGTATGGTGTACTATATAGATTTTAAGGTGAGCCAATAAAAATAGGGTAGTGTGATGTTAATGTTGTAGTTACTTTGATTTTAGGTAAATATAAACTAGAATAGTGCAATGTGATACTAATGTTATTAGACATGGAGTCAACCAATAAGAAACCACATTATATCAATGAAGTTTGAA
>JARHVA010009496.1:292500-307433 GCA_037957365.1 Torreya grandis | reverse complement strand
GAGTGTTTGGTATCTTCAATCCTAAGATCATACCTAAGGGTTTTGAGTTCCTGAAGAAAAAAATTCCATAGTTACAAAGGAACATTTTTAATATCAACCCATCTAGGTGAAGGCTTAAATACAAGGTAATTACAATCAACACATGGGTCCCATGGTACAACTTTAAAAAGAGATTGACCAACATTCCATAGAAACTTATTGATAAATCTTCTATGCATATTTGAGTTTTTTAAAGTAAATAAAAAGACACCCTTTTGAGACATTCTAAAAAAAGCTGACATAGATCCCCATTTTATTCCCTGAAACAAAGTTTAACCAATTATCTAAAAAAATCCAAGAAGGAAGAAAGTTTTTGTTAAGACAAATAAAGATGATACCAACATTTTTTAGTCTAGTTTCTTCAATCAAAAAATCATGTTCCATGGAGAATATTAGGGTTAAGGAAGAGGCATTGTGGAAGAGCTAGAGCACTTACCAGTTATCTCTCACACTTCCCTTTCCCACTCCATCCCCATTTGATTTGAACTAGGCTAACCACGAACTTTGCTTCTTTAGATTTCTTAGGCAAATTCTTCCTATCATAGGACGCTATAGAAATATTTCTTAACTTCCTCAATAAAAAATTTTCCCATTTCTAAAAAATCCTAACAGCTACTTTTTCCAATGCTATCCTTATGTAAATTTAGAGCATGATTCTTTCCATTATTATCTTATTCATCTTTATTCCCCACATGATCTAGGCTACCTTTTACACCATCAACCATACGTTGAATAATAAATTTGGACACTTTTTTCCCAAAGGGAAAGGGAAAGAAGGGGGAGGTAACAAGTGAAGGGAAGTGCCATAATCCAAAGGGAACTAAAACATGACACAGACTCCTAGGTAGGATAAAAATCATAAAAAGAGTATATAAATAAAATAAAAAACAACCCAAACATAAACAAACCCAACAGTCAAGTCCAAAAGAAAAAAACATGAGAATATTATCATAACTCAAATTATCTCTTAACCAACTTGTAAGGAAACATGTAAGAATAAGAGAGAAAAAGATAATCAAGGAAGACAAAATAAATCTTGAAAAAACTTTAATGGAGGATGACCTTTTGACTCCCCATTACATATTTCCAAAACTTCCTCTCAATTATTTTTTAAAATATTCTCAAAATAGAAAGAACTATCACTTATCCCATTATCCTAGATCCAGATGAAAATGTCCAATGAAAAAATATATCCCCATTTATATTTCCTACTTTCAAGGGGATGTCAATAGAAGACCCTTGATCAATTCTTAATTGTGTTTAAGGCTCTTATATCAAACCTATGATTATGAAATAGACAATCAAAAGCTGAAACTATTCCCTTCTAAACTTAAGGATTCAAAAAAGAGGTGGTTCATGGATTTGTAGTCTAATTCCATTCATACTTTGGATGAAATGGAGAGTGGATTCCTAGATAAATACTAAGATTATTTTAGGGGGAGAGATAGAAAATAAGAATTCTTATGGATAAATAAAAATGGAAATGAAAATTTTGAATATTACCTAGATTGTTTTCTTGTTTATCATAGAAGATATGGGTATGAATTGAATGAAGACATCAACAAAAACATTTCTTAAAATATTAGAAGATGAGGCAATAGAATCTTTTGAACCTAATAGGAAGAGGAGATGTGAACAAAATCACTCTCAATCAAATTGTTAAAATTATGTAGAGGATATTTAAGAGCAAGAGGGAGGTGTTAGGAAATTGAAAATAAGAAAAAGTATCAATGAATTAGGATAACTCATGGAGGAATTTTCAACATCAAAACATACATTTTGGTTCAGCTAACCACTACATTACATGGCATGTAAGCAAAAGCTAAAGCTACCACTCAGCCACTAGTCATGTGTTGGGCCCCTTTTTATTCTAAGTATGGATCTATGCCAATTTAACAGACATATCAATACAAGGAAATCATTTTTTATGATTATTATTTTGGCATATTTTACACCAGCTATAGAAATCATCATAAATAGTTACTTGGTACCCAGTTTTTAAGGGCATCTTCTTGAGTGGTTGCATGTGGTGACCATAACACGAAAGGTGTAAGGTGATGGAGCTAATGGAATGATCAACCAAGGCTCCAACTCAGCACCTAATGTGTACCCTCCACCCTAACATGAAGATGCTCCTAAGTGCTATGAATTTTTAGCTCAATCTAGTTAGTAGAGGGATGCAACCTTTGATATAGTGAAGCCCTACAGAATTGGTTCTAGACATAGTGAAGTAACTACCATTGAAACTTAGGACTAGCATGGATGCCTTTGAGGCTCCATATTATAGTACCAAACCTCACCTATGAGCCCTCTGGTTCATGTAGTATCTAACTAGAATTTAATATATTTTACATAACACAGACTTTGTACTACATTTAAGCTTTGAGTAATGAAGAAGAATAGTTGTAATAATTCATGGTGTTCTTGGGTTTGATGTCTTTAGCTTTGTTATTGAAATGTGCAATGAATGTGATGCTTTTAGTATTATAAATTCCATCTAAATGTTAATAATGATGTTTATAAGCTTTTGATTCATGGAATTCATCACATCTTTATAATTTATGATGACATTAACATATTATGTAGGAATACTCTAAGTGTAGGAAAGACCCCCGCACTAAGTAATGGCATTTATGCCTAAAGCGCTAGCCTAAGCATGAACCCTTGGTTAAGAAATTCCACTGAACCCTATGACAAGAAGTATCTCCCTAAATAGGTTTTGTGCCTATAGACCATTAGCCTAGCGCAAAAATAGCTTACACCAATGAACCTACCAAATCCTTGTGGAAATAACCAAGTCCCATTAGTAATGAGTTATGCCATGGCATGACTAGCCCAATGCAAGCCTCAATTCTTTCTCTATTGTGATTTGGGTGAACACATAAGGCTTGTACCTTATGTGAATTTAAGCAAGCACAACTGAGTGATAAATGTTGAGAGCTTTGGGATTATTATACATTTGTACTAATTGTAACAAGTCTATAACTTACTTAGAGAACCCAATAATTACTTGACAGAGTGAATGAATTGAACACTAACTTTTCTACAATATTTTGGTTCTATTGATGGGACCTATGGTAAATTTTGTTATTGTAATGGTGCAATAAAACAATGTTTTGACTCTCCCTTGAGAACATTGAGTTTTGGCTATAGTAGGTGGAAGATAACTTTGCACTAAAGCATCCATCTTGTAAAGGACAAAATTTGAGAAAGTGGGTCTAGAACAACCTATATGATGCTCTGTATGAGGTCTTCTTTTATAAACTACCTAAGCATGTGTACTGATGGTGTTGGTTACTTATGAGAACCATAGAAAATGAAGCTATGAACAATGCCTTGAGTGGATGGATTACTAAGAAAAGATTAAGAACCTTGAATCCACTTAGACCAAAGTCATAGATAAATGGTAGCAAGAGCATTGAACAATTACATGCTTGAGTTTGTAATATCGACATAATCTTGCCATAAGGAAGTAGAGTATCAATTCTTACATGAGACCAAAGGCATGTTTATGAAAGAGTTCGATGTAAATCTTAAGAAACTAATGGTGGATTATGGATTTGAAACTATGAGAATCGAAGGCTAAAGTCCTTTCATGTATAAACAATGTAATGGGGAAGAAGGGGATGTGTAGGTGAAGCATAATGGAAGGGGATGAGCAAATTAACACCTGAGAGATCAAAAAATAGGATTATAACAAAGGAAGGCATAACCTAATATAATATCTAGAACCTATAGGTGATAAGAGAACCCATAATGAGTGGGGAGGGCATAGGGAAGGATCTCTTGAGTTTTAGTAGTGCTAAAAGGAGAGAAACAATGAAGCCATAGATCAAGCTCAATAGTTGGAAGATGTAGAATACTCTAGGTTCTTATAATATTTGACCATTAAAGATGCACCAGATGTACCTACCCCCTTTGAACTTGTGGTTCAAGCTCATGCGATAAATCCCCATCAAGAAGAAAGAAGAGTGATAACTGACCCTATTATCAACATTGACTTTGACCAATTTGTCAATTTAGTGTATAATTTTGTGATTAAACAAGTTATTCTTTATAAGGAGCTAAGTGAGGATACCTCTAAACCTTTGGGTGCTAGCTCAACAACACATAACATGAGAATAAAAATTACATTTCATCCAATGTTAGCTATGTAGACTAGGTAACAACCCACAAGAAGTGGCCCAATACCACAAGTGAGTAGCACCATGCTATTGACTTCAATGGTACCACTAGTAATAATAGGGTTGATGCCCAACCCAAGGACTAAGAGTTTTGGAGGACCATTTCCAAGATAAGTACTAGGGGGAAAGATGTTAAAATAACAATATGTACCAAATTTTGGAAAAGTAATGAGGACCTGGACATCTCTGCCTACTCTAGCGATTCTGACCCTATAGTGCATGTGCACTTATGTGAATAAACTTAGATTGTCTATGGTGAGAATGCCCCAAGGGACCTGTGGGTGCATGCCTTCTATATAACCTTGAAGATGTGGGTATGAGTGTGGTATATTGTTAATGAGACATACCATGAGACAAAAAATTGGGATACACTCAAGGAGACGTTTGTGCACACCTTTTCCTTTTATTTACAGAACTTAGAACTGATCAAGCCACTAAAATTGATTCTTAGGGAAGTTTTTGAAAACACTTCCATATTAGAGGAGTGCCTAAGAGATATGTTCTATAAAAAATGACTAGTGCTCCTAACTTTATTTAAAGATTAGTCACTCAATAGTGACTCAATCGAAGAGGATGATGAAACCTAGAAGGAGCGCAATTGGATGACCTTGGTAGAAAAGAAGAAACTAGTGTGCCAAATAGAGGATAACACCCTTGATGAAGAAGACATAAATCTTATTCACATAGAGAAAACTGAGAAAACTTGGTAAGTCAAGGACTCGCATTAGGCAAAGAATGATTCCTACTGTATGATGCTCAAGACTACCAAGGTAGACATCAGTATAAAAGGGGAGCCAAAGATGGATATTATAGGTGACTATTGGTTTGATGTAGAGCTAGCATAAATTATGGATCTCTTAAAGGATTTCCAAGACTTGTTCCATCACAATTATCGAGACATGAATGGCACCCACCCATCCCTTAGGAAAATGAGTATAAAACCGGTGGATGGTGTAAGACCTATCAATAAGTACCCCTACAGAATGAGCCCCATGGTGACTAACATCAAGAAGGATGGGCACATTTGTATTTGTATCGATTATATAATTTTAATACCACCTATATCATTGACCCCTTCTTGAATTTGTTCACTTATGAAGTCTTGGATGGTGTCATAGACTATGAGATCTACACCTTCACTGATGGGTTCTTTGAATACCATCAAGTCTAGATTAAAGAGGAGGACAAGCCCAAAATAAAATTTATGATTGAATGGGTTATTTGATTATAATGTGATGCCTTTAGACTCAAGAGCATGTCATCTATGTTATTCAAAGTGGTGTTCATTGCATTCAAGGAATTCATCCACAAATTCCTCCAAGTGTACCTTAATGACTAGACTATGTATGGGCTCATCAAGGATCATTATGATAATATACGCATGATGTTTGAATAGTGTAGGTAACTACATATATATTTGAACATAAATAAATGCATCTTCATGACACCCTTTAAATACTTTATTGGGGCATATCATCTATAAATATGGTCTGCTCATTGATCACATGAATATTGTAATAATCATTCAGATCCAGACACTTTCAATGCAGAGAGATGTTCATGCATTTCTTGGTCATTACAGCTATTATAAGAAATTCATAAGGAGATATGAAAATATTAAGACACCACTAGAGGATCTATTACACAGGGATGTCCCATTGTATTGGGATCATTACAAGAGGATGCCTTTGAAACTCTGAAGCTTAAATTAGATAACACACCTATTTTATAATTTCTCAAGTAGACGACACCATTCCAAATCTATGTTGACACTTTTGGATCTATAATTGGTGTCATTTTGGCACAACCTGATGAAGGTAAAATGGATCATCCCATCTCCTTCATAATTAGGAAATTGACCAAAACAAATCAAAACTATACAATAACTAAGTGCAAGGTGATCTTCATTGTCTATGCCCTATAAAAATTTAGGAAATAATTGTGAGCCACCCCATTCATCTTCTTCACATACCATGAAGTGCTTAAGTACCTTATTAATAAGCTTGTTCTCCATAGGTGCATTTGTAGATGGATATTTTTCTTCTAAGAATCCTAGTTCTTAGTTATTTTTAAGCCTAGAACATTGAACTTGAGGCTAGACCATTTATCATGCATTAGCTCTAGCAATGTAGTGCCTATTGAAGATGACATGCCAGATGTGCAATTATATGGAGTTTAATACATCCCTAATGACTTGATGGAGATAGCCACTTTTATAAAATTTATAATTGTGCCCCAGATTATGCCAACCAAAGAGAATAAATAGTTTTCAATTCGCACCACCCCTTTTCAGCTCATCAATGGAGAAATATACAAAATAGGTCAAGATAAATTCCTACACTGATGTGTCTTAGAACATGAAAAGGACTCCATTTTTTATGATTCACATGATAGGCTAGAAGGAGGCCATTATGCTCAAGATAAAATGGCACGTAAGGTGTTACAATCAGGCTTGTGGTTGTTAAGTTTGTTCTAATATGCAAAATATTTTATCAAGGCATGTGACATATGTCAGTGCATAGGGAAGCCCAACCATTGGGATGAGATGCCTCTCATCCCCATTATTTCCTAGGTGCCATTCAAAAAATGGGCCAATCACTCCCTTAATAAGGTGTATAGGTGTAAGATATATTCTAGCGGCTATCAATTATTTCACAAAGTGGGTCAAGGAAGCACTGACCAAAAATTTCACAACCACCATAGATGAAAGGTTCATATGGGAGAACACCATAAGTCGTTATGGGTGCCCACTCAGTTTGACCAACAACAAAGGCACACACTTCATCAATGAAACTATGTAGATCCTACTGACTAAATACATGGTGGTGCACCATAAGACAATGCCTTATCATCCCAAAGTTAATGGCATAGCTAAGGCATTCAACAATATCTTTAGGATGTGCCTCACGAATATATGTGATGTTGGTTGTAAATATTGGGATGATCAAGTTTCAGTGGTATTATGGGCATACTGTAAAACTTACAAGTGCCTGAACAAAACTACACCATTCCAACTGGTGTTTGGCACTGAGGTAATTATACCAATGGATTTCTTAGTAACATCATTATGCATTGTGCATATTGGTCATTTGGATGACCAAAAATCATTAAGTGCAATATTGGAGGAATTAGAGCACTTGGATGAGGTGCACACATGAGAAAGGTGGAGCCAATAGATAAAGAAGGCATGGCAGAAGTTATGGCATGATAAGTATATTAAGTGCAAGGTACTGACTAAAGGAGCATTGGTCTTGATCTATGACTCCAAGTACCTGAAGCACCTAGGAAAGCTATAAATTAGGTGGATGGGTTCATATGTCATCCATAACATGTTAGAAATTGGTGCATGCAAGCTACATATGTTTTCAAGAAAAGTGTTCCCTAGCCATTTCAATAGTAACATATTGAAGCCTTATAGGAAATAAGATGTCATTTGCACCGTCAAACACTAACTTCCTAGTCACAAGTTGGTTGTGTTATGCTGACCTAAATAACATTTAGCACAAGCTAAACATTTCATTGTATTTTATGTTGTTCTTGTTGAGTAAATAAGCAATGCTTTGAGGCCTACTGGTAAAATATTTTGTGCTTCCATGCATAAATCCAATTGGGTGAGTCGAGCATGGATGCTTTCTAAATCACATAAGGCTAGACATCTAAGTTATGGGCACATGTAGTTTACTAGATTCATAAAATAGGTGCATAAGATCCTCATGCACAATATTCAAGAAGTGAGGTTATTTTAGGCCCACAATAGAGCTATTATGGTACTTCTATGTATAATACCAGTTGGGTGAGTTGAGAAAGGTTGATTTATAAGCACCTAAGGCTATATGCCTAAGTTTTTGGGTGTATGGAACTTGTTAGACTTTAAAAATATAAGTACCAATTGGAGAAGAGAGGCACACAGGATGCTAGTGTGTAGGATATGAATGGGAGGAAAACAAGATGCTAAGTGTGCAAGACATCTAGAGGGTGAAACACTGAAGGACCAGTGCAAGGGATTTGTATGGGGTAGGACAGGCTAAGGCAAGAGGCAAAGCATAGATAAATTGACCAAGATAGGAAAAAATGCTTGAAATAGAAGCACAATAGGAAGAATAAAATGGAACCAAAGAGTATCAATCGTGTGCATATGAAGCACTACACCTAGGCTTCCAAAAGGCAGGTGAAGGTCATGCCAAGTGAACAAAGTATAGGAAAAAGATAATTAGGATAAGTTGGCATCCACCCAAAGTGAGGTGGGAAGTGACCGTTTGAACTACACATCACTTCACTGAAAATACCATTAGGATAATTTATTGAGGTGATAACATAGGTACAAATATCCACATTGAATGCATATGTGGCAATAGATTTTCATGGATTTCATAGTTTATAGTAAATTCTAAGAAATCTAGGTACTACCACACCATTAATCACCTATAATTAATAAGGTAGCTAAATTAGGGGTATAAAATAGTGAAAGGATGATTGGTTTATGTTATAAACCTAAATTTAATTTTAACTAAGAATGTAGAGCCCAAAAATAGAGTTGAACTAGAGCCAAAGCAAGAAAACGCTACCGCAATGAAACCTTGAGCACTCATAGATGCAAAAAGAGAATGATTAAACAAAAAAAGGAATTGTGTTCCTTTAAGATTGGCATAGAGAAGTGTGGGGCATGAATTATGTGAAAATTATATTGTATAAAAGTTGAGTGATTTCAAGGCCACCATTAATGACAAGCAAAGCTTGAGATCTGAAGTCATAGTCACAGACCTCATGATTGTGAGGAATGCCAACAAACATTACAGGCTTAGGCAAGTTAAAAAGATCATGCTTCAACACTAGTTAGTTTAGGATGGGGAAGAAACATTTGATTTTTGGTCTACCATAGGCATAGAAGGATGCTAAATGGGCATGGATGATAGAATAAATGGCCACTGCAAATAAGAAAGTGCATCTAATAAAAGGAGTTAGTGTTATTGAGGTTGATTTGGTGGTGCTCACAAAGATGTCATATAGGGAGATGCAGTTTCTCATGGAGGTCTTAGTGGTGGAGAATTGGGAATCTTTTTCACACACTTTCTACTTGAAATAATACAACCATCACACTATAAGCAACATGCAATAGCTAGTGCAATATTGGATGGTTGACACTGGATAAAAGATGCCAGTAGGCACAACATTGTTCAATGTTTCCATCCAAGATAGACTTGTGACCACTGGTGTTATTTAAATCTATGATTTGTTGTATTTTTGGAAGCTATAAGAACTCGTGCAGTTCCTCCTCTTGTACATCCATAGAGATCACTTCTACTTTTTAGGAAAGTGCATGAGGTTATCAACAAGCTTAATTGGAATAATCATCAAGCTCCTAGACTCTGGTGTAGACATTTACCAGATGATGGTGGATGATGCAAAAGTGGAAAGGGTCATGAAACTCCTTGGTTACTATAAGGGTGGATTCACATTCCCCATAAAATATATTAAGGACCCCAATAAGAGGGTGGTAATGTACCTCGTAAGTTCAAAACTTTTCCCCAATGAATGGTGGATAGATATCACCAAGGCCTACCTATGCATAACCCACCACATGGTGTAGGGGGTCAAGTTTAATATATCAAAGTTTATTTTAGAATAAATGATAAATAATGCACTTGAGTGTCATAAAACGTGAGAGACCTTCTGATTGGGGGTCAATGTTGATTTTAATTATGGTGGAGGAGATCAATGTGCCTGATGGTGACGACGATAACCTTTAGGTGTTCCTGGCACATAAGGACTCCCCAACATAATGTGAACTAGGAATTTGACTCAAGAGAGGATGGTTAGTCTTGTGTTAGTTCTAAAATGAAAATAAAATGAAACAAACACACTAACTAGCATAACATCTCTAAGCCTAGACACTAGGGGGAGCTTAGTAAGGAAAAACCATTTAATAACACAACTAAAAATGGAGAGAAATGAGAAATATGAACACAAAACACAAATTTCTCACCAAATCCTTGATTTATCCAAAAGGCTCATTCATTGGCTTGCTCAGCTTGTGCTCATGAAGTCTTCATTAAAGGAGGCTTGCCTATCTCCTCTTCTCCTTGGCACCTTGTGGCTTTGGCTTGGATTGGCTCAATAATTTGGAATTATAACACTAATTGAAAGGTATTTTATAATTAATTGTGCATTATAAATTTTCATTATCTAATCTTCTTAAAGATATTTGAGCATAATAACTTTGCACCAAAATAGCTTAGAAATGATGTTCATGGCCTCTCTATTTATAGATTCTAGAAAATGGCTAGAATCAACCTAAACCATCCATCTAAAGATTGAAATGTGTGGCTAAGGATAAATATAAATATTAAACTCATTATAAAAATATCCCCATTAATATTTGGGATATAGGGGCATTGAATAGGCATGGAAGGGATTTGATGATGCATGGGACGCATGAATCCTGATATTTGTGGCATTTATGGCCTAGGGATGTCTTCCCAAGAAATGAGGTCACCTGATGTTGTAAATATTCAATATTCATTTCTAAAAACAAGTATTCAACAAGTTTCCATGGAATTCTTGATTAGGATCTAATTTGGTTTAATTATCTTTTAAGCATGATTAAGCACTTTGTGCACAAATTACTCAAATTGATCAGAATGCCTTGTTATTGGTCCAAAATTTGACTGGATTGGAATTGAAAGTCAATGTTAGATGTGTTAGATCAGTTATCCCATTTAGGATGTTGTCAACACAAAATAACCAAGGCATGTGTCCCATATAATATGCTTGATATAAAAGAGCAATCTAGAGCACCCAGGTGCAAAATTGACATTTTGACTCAAAATGATTTGATCAAAGTTACCTGGCCCATAAATTACATTACCCCATTTAGGGATACCCTGGCCAAAATTGGCACTTGAATATATCAATTTGAACTTATTTAATGTGTTTTAGTGTTTTTAAGCCAAATTGTGCATTTTGGTAAAAATTGGTCAAAAGCCTAGTTGGAGGTTATCGATGGTCAGATTTAGGTGTCTACATATACAATTACCAAAACTTCACCTACCCAGCCCCCCCAGATTCTCCCAAAACTACAAGAATTGAGTGATGGGGTGGTGAGCGTAGTACATAGAGGCATTCAGGATGGAATGTTGTATCCCCAAGGAGCTCCCTCAGAACATGTTTAAAACAATGACCTTTATTGTTATGCAACACTTTTGTGTAGTGTATTTGGCACTCATAGACAATAATAAATTAAGTTGGCTAAATCTCCCTTACGTATTTTATGATAAGTACTTTAGGGATGTGCTAAAGAGAATTCTAAATGCATAGTAGCTAAACATCCCAATGAAGGCCATGGATTTAGAAAGAAGTAGGTTATGGTACCAATACATGCTTCTAAGAGGGAAAGTTACCAAGAATGAGGAGGAGCACTCAGATTTCACTAACATCCATCCCCTTTAAAAGGAAGTCATACTCAGGCACATTTAATGAGATAAATTCCAAAAAGTAGGGTACATGCCCTAAAAAATATGATGATTTCCCCCTATGGATTAGTGATGAAGGGAATCTAACACTAGTAGCACAAAGAAAATCTCCCTAGAAAAAGCAAGGAGAAACACTTGAAGAAATTCAATAGCACCTATGGTTAAAAATCACCTCTAGAAATGAAGCAATTCCTTCCACCCCAAAGAAGAAGAATCACATGGCCTTCACACCAGGGAGTGATTCACCCAACAAAAAGGAAAATAAGAATCCAAGGGGCCAATTTCAATGCCCATAATAACCTTGGTGGAGATGGAGGCACAAGAAGTGCATGAGGAAATGGAAGTGCAAGAGGCACGTGAAGAGATGGAGGAAGAGGAAGAAGTAGGGACAAGATTTTACATCATCCAAGAAGAAGTAATAGGAGAAGAGCCCAACACCTTATCAAAATATTCCTCCACATAGCCTCTGTGAACTAAGGAGGATAAGAGAAGCTTGTGGAATAAAATGGGATACAACGAGGAATAAATAGAGATGGCATTGAAGCTAGAGAAAAAGAGAAGGGTGATGAGGGAAGTTGGAATAACTCAAGAAGATATTTATAGAGTCGAGGCTAAGGAGAGGAAGGTTGAGGAAGAAAAGGCCTTAACATAGGCCAATAAAAATAAGGCCTAGGAGGAAAGGTCCAAGAAATAAAAGGAAGATAAAGAGGTTACCACAAGTACAAAACCAAAAAAGGAAGAACTAATAAAGGCATCTAATTCCTCCACCAACACATCAGACTAAGTTGCACTACAGGTGCACCCGAGTAGAGAAGGGGCACTTGAAGACAAGGAAGGTGATATTGGTAACTTGAAAGAACAAATGGAGAACACTAAATAAACCTAGTAAAAACAAGAGGTCAAAGCTATCATTAAGGAAGAAGAAGAAGAAAACAAAGATGATAAGTCTAAAGAAGAACCCATACTGGAGCAAGAAGAAGGAACCTCAAAGGAAAGCACCAAAAAGAGTAGTAACATCAATGAAGAGGAAGAATAATAGATGAAGCTATCCATCTCTAAAGAAGAAGGAATTGAGCCAATCTTAAGATAAAAGGTGAAAAAAGGGTGGACAGATGAAGATTATTACAAGTTTGAGTACATAACCCCTAGAGCTGCCACAACTAGGACACACCAATAGTTGTCATTTGATTTTGATAGTTATATGGATGAGCCTCATTTCAAGGTGCCATAAAAGGCCATATTGGGCATAGATAAACTAGAAGAAGGGCATGATGCCATTCTCATAAACCCTCATGTAATGAACCTAATTAAATAAAAAAATGCACTCATCCAGATGGCCTCTAATTAAAATGAAAGAACATCGTCAATGATGTTAGGGATTAAAAATGGAAGAAGATCATGCTACATATATAAGAGGAAGCAAAGTCTATGAAGTTTAATTCACATCATCTAGCTGAGTACATTGGGGTAGTCAATCCAAAACTATTGAAAGGTGTTGACACTTCGAACCTCTCAGAGGTTGATAAGGTATGCGTGTTAGTGGAGTAGATGCTCCCAAGGTTGAAGGTAGATCCAATGCTAGAAGAAGAGGAGGACCCATGCATTATTCAAAAATAAGAGCTAGCTAAAAAATGTGAAGAGGTGGAAAAAATCTTTGCATAACTTCAATAGGTCAGTCGACTCCATCTTTTGCATCTTCTCCAATTAGGCATTGGTCATAGATGCATGCCTCAAGAAGGAAAAGGGGGAGAAAAAAGAGTTGATAGCATAGGTATACACTATGAGTAAGTAAAAGTGCAGCTAAATCATGGAGAAGGTCAATGTTTTAAATATGTAGATCAAAGACTAGGAACAAAACTTGGAAGCATTCCTTTGTGCCTTCTAGACCAAGGCCTAAAACAAGGAAAAATATTGAATGGAGGAGTAGCAAAAGCTAAGGCAAACCTCGAGGCCTTCAGAAAGAAATTAAAAAATATGGATGTGCTCATGCTCAACACCACCTCCATAGAGATAGATATCACTATTGAGGAACTCAAGCTCACCATCAAGGGATTTGAGGACTTCAATATCGAATTAAAAGAGAGCGTACCCAAGTTTATTGTGCCAAAAGTGTTGAAAGACTAGTCTGAGGGTGGACTAGTAATTTTATATGGGGTAATGTTGGAGCCTTTTTCTTCTAAGTATGGATCCATGCCAACTCAATAGACATCTTTTCATGAGGTAATCACTTTTTATTATCACTATTTTGGCATCTTTTGTGCCAACTAGAGGAATCATCATAGACCTAGTGCCAGCTAGAAGATAGTTACTTGGTGCCCAATTTTTAAGGGCATCTTCTTGAGTGGCTACACATGGTGACTACAGTGCAAAAGACATAAGGTGATAGAGCTAGAAAAATTATCAACCAAGGCTCCAACTTATCACCCAATATGTGCCCTCCATCCTGGTATGAAGATGCTCCTAAGTGCTATAAAGTCAATCTCAATCTAGTTAGTAGAGGGATGCAACTTTGATATAATGAAACCCTACAAAATTAGTTCTAGACACAAAAAAGCAACTACCATTGAAACTTAAGACTAACATGGATGCCTTTGAAGCTCCACATTATATTTCCCAAGCTCACCTATGATCCTCTATGCTGTGTATTAGCTTAGCTATCATTTACTCTATTTTACATAACACAGACTTTGTATTGTATTTAAACTTTGAGTAATGAAGAAGAGCAGTTATAATAATTCATGGTGTTATTAGGTTTGATGTTTGTATATATGTTATTGAAATGTGTAATGAATGCAATTCTTTTAGTATTATAAATTCCATTTGAATGTTAATAATGTTTTTTTTAAGCTTTTGATTCATGACATTCATAGCGTCTCTGTAATTATGATGATGTCAGCATATTATGTGAGAATAATCTAAGTGTAGGAAAGACCCCACACCAAGTAATGATATTTGTGGCTAAAGAACTAATATAAGCATGAACCCTTGGTCTAAAGTATTCCATCAAACCCTCTAAGTGCATGACTGATGATAAGCTAAGGGAACCAAAGGTTTATGCCCATGAGACTATAGAACCAACCCGGTATAGACTTTCACCCATATGACCAGAAGTAGCTCCCCAAATAGGATTTGCTCCTATAGACCATCAACCTAGCCCAAAAATAGATTTCACTAATGAACCTACCAAAGCCTTATGAAAATAGCTAAGTCCTATTAGTAGTGAGTTGTGCCATAGCACAAC
>JARHVA010009496.1:0-287500 GCA_037957365.1 Torreya grandis | reverse complement strand
CCAAGAGTCACTAGGCTTGAAGGAGCTCGGATATTGTACAGGAGGATGTTGTATTTTGTGCAGTGTGGGAGGTATATGTGGCATTGAGGGTTGTCTCCCTCTGGAGTATCCTCTTCCTCATGGTTTCTCTGGTCGCTCAAGAACTTCATGATGGTGATGAGACCAGGCTCCATATGCTTCATTAGACTGAATAGACCAGTCATGGTGTTGTGGTCGGTAATGTCTTGCACCACGTTGCATATTCGTCATTGGATGCTCTAATTCATCTTCAAGTGATTCAAGAGTTGCTGCATCTTCATCATCAGATTCATCATCAGGAAGATCTTCAAGAGTAGGTCATAAATATCTTCTTGGAGATATAGATCTTCATCTGCATCAACTATATCCCACCACGCTGCTGCGTTGGAGGAAAAGACGGCTTTAACAGCAGGATTTTTACAGGAGCAATTGGGAGCAATATGGCTGGGTTTGTGGCAAATATAACAAATCGACTGCTTGGAAGGAGGATGAGCAGTGCGTCATTTCTTCAAGAAACGATGAGGAGGTGCGTAAGAGTGCTTACGGGGAAAGGAGCGGCGCTTAAAAGAGACATGCTTGCGGTGCTAATTTTGTTGTCTACGAGGTTGGACAAATGGCTGACAGCCAAAGGGGGCTATTTCAGGAAAGACAGGAGTGATTTGTGATGCTTGGTGCTTGCTGAGTTTCTGCATGGACTTAGTCTCAGAGACTAGAGTCATAACTTGCTGCTTGGCAAAATCAATGACATCAGATAGGGCAAGATCTTCGATCGTGAGGCCCTTGAGATCAATATAGCAAATAACTCTATCTATCAAATTGTAGGGTAGAGCATGCAAGAATTTAAGCTTGATCTCTGTAGAGGTGAAACTCTTATTGTCATATGCAAGCTGTCGAAATTGCTTAGCAAAAGCATCAAATTGTTTTAGGTCACAGAGCTCCATTTTGAGTAGCCATTTCTTTGACTCTAGTTCTCTATTACCGACTGGAGGGGCAAATTCAATAATTAATAAAAGAAACAGAGCTGCTAAAGAATCATGTTGGTTATGTACACACTCATATTGTTGAGCTTCAGTCATGGACTGCCACCATTGACTAACAATACCCCAAAAAAATTTGGATGCAAAGCAAGTGCTGCCAGCTTGGTCTAAATGGGCCTGAATAGTAAGGACAAGCATGGTATTGCACTAGGCATTGATTTCATTTAATGGATTTAACAGGTCATCAATGTTTAAATACCAAGGCTGCAAATGGATATGGGTTCTTTGCATAAGGGTATGGCTAGGCGATCTCTTTACAGTTTTGAAGGTGGAGCCAAAAGAGACTGAACAAAGGGGTTTTTGAGCAAGATTTTGCTTTCTGGTCTTCTTTGGAAAGCCAACTAAGACTATCATCAAGAATATCTATTTTTGTATCAATAGAAGATACCTTTTGCTGTATTTTATCTACAGTGTTTTTGATAGACAAAACATCTCTACACAGATCATAAAAATTTTCAATGAAATGAGAATTGAATCTTGCAACATAATTTCTCTGTTTAAACTCATTAGAGGGATCAGCATATGCAACTGAGAAATACTGCATAGTTCCTGCAGGTTGCTTATGGACACCCTTTGGCGGTGGCCATCTTCCACCTCTATATAGAGTAACAATATCTTCTGTGTAGAATTCTAAACTGTCTTCTCTGGGAAGACTCATGAAAGTTCCTGGTAAATAATTTCCTTGATTTACCTCTTCATCTTCGATCAATATGTGACCAATTTTGACAGACCGTCGAGAAGAAGCAGTAGATGGTCTAAAAGGAGATAGGTGAGAAGAATTTATAGACAGGGATCTTGGCAAAATATTTATAGTTCTGTCGTCACTATGGTGGACTGTGGCTTGGCCTTTCATTTTTGGAGAGACATTCTTTAACCAGTTGAGTTTCCACTCAGAGGGAATTTCAACTGACTCAATATGTCCTTTTTACAGTTGGACAGTACCACTTAATCTTCTGGCATAAGGCAGATTTTCTAAGATCTTGGGATGGTTGGTGTTTGTCATGTTGTAAACAACAGAAATATTTATAGACACATATTTAAACTCACCAAACATATCTAAGCCAAAGAGAGATGTAAACAATCCCCAACAATCTAAAGATCCATGTTTTACTTCTTTACAACCTTTATCGCGGACTGCGACAGAGAGGTTTGGACAAAACTCAAAATAGATAATATCATCATTTAAACGGCCAAGGCTCAATAGCTGACAGGAATGTTTAAAGCTGACTTGGCGGCGATCACACAAAGCTAGATATATGACTGGCTTAATATTACTAGGAATCAAGGGTACTATATGTACTCAGATCAAACCAAAATGAACAAATTTCATATCTTCATGTGACCTGATATAATTGATTTCTTGCTTAGGTAGCAGAGAGAGTAAATTTGTTTGGTAGGTTTTCTTTGGTTTGTAACAGAGGGTTAATTCTACAGACTTGATTCTAGGCTTAACAAAAGATAGATAAGTAGAGGTATACGCAAATTTAGATTTTAATAACTTGGATTTCTTATACACATGGGAAGCCTTAATAGTTGGAGGTTTGAACAAACTAGTTTCTTTCTCAAGATTTTCTTTAGTAATATCAATATCTGGACAATCAGATAGTTGATCTGGGACAAAAGGAGGGAGTTCGTACATGCCTTCGAATTCTGATTCATTCATGATTTCAATTGTAGAAGTGGATGGAGCTTTTCCAAATTCCATTGCGGGGAGATTTGGGTTTTGGTAAGTGAGAAATTTCTGGTGAGGGAAATAAGAGATGCAGAGATAAAGCGGCCTATGACAAATGTAGATAACGGCCTGTGACTCGATGCAATAAACTTTTCCCAAAGAAATTTTCAAAGCAAAGAACTTAAAAGATCAATCCACAGAATTGAAAAAATGATCACAACTTATAGGAAACTGTGTGGCTCTGATACCAATCTTTTTCACGTCAGTAGATGACTCCTTCTTTGTGTTTTGATTAGAAGAAACCTGCGATAGTAGGCAGGGGCCGAATGGCTATGGCTTCACACTATTATATGAACTCAAATATTACAAATTATTACACACGCTTGTATCAGTTTTTGATTCTCAGGATCCATCAAAAATGGGCAAGAGAAGATCATAATCTTTCAACAAGCTACTAATTTTTTAATGCTTAGAAAACTTTCGATGATAATGCAATGGGAGAGAGGCTTATTTATAGCAATCTTGGGCGGTCCTGCCTGCTCGCTGGCAAGGCGGTGTCAATCCCATCATGCTTTATAGCACTAAAGTGGGTCTACAGTGATATGTTGTTTGATGCGTTGGATCCACATGATGATGATGGTGAGGATAAGATTCAAGGTTGTGGGCCCAACATGTCTTCCGCTTCGGTTACGAGGTCATCTTCAGATATTGGATCAAAAAGGCATCTGATCTGGAAAGTGCTTTGGGGATGCCAATGTTGACAATTAGGTGGTCCCGCTTCACATGGAGTATGTCATGGAGTACAGTGGAAATAAGATTCCCACTCAAGCTATCGCTGAATGATTGTGTGGACGACAGTGTCTTGATCGTGATTTTCTTCTTCATGAATGCGGTGCGGGCCATGCCGAGCAATCCATCGATATAGATGTTCATTAAAGGAAGATCTGATCCTTATGCACCATGTCCATAATGGTCGCTTTAGAAGCTTAGTGAATTGATGGTACAGAAATTCACTATTGAGCCTTTCAATAATGATGACTCCCAAGTTTTGTCGGTGGTTGGCTTGAATTGTAGCCGCTGTAGACATTTGTAGGTCTTGTCCTGCTGCATATGAAATCCTGGTATACCTAGGATGCAAGCCTTCTCGTAAGATCTGTTCTTGCACAAGGACGTTCAAAGAATCGAATCCTTGATTAAGAATTCTGGTGAGGTTGAAGCCAGGCACAGGCTGATGCATCATTGTTGCTGGAGGATTTCGACTGAGCCAATCTGCAATTACATTGTCAGTGCCCTTAATGTGTTCTACAAAAAATTTAAACTGATTAAAAAATGCCTGCCACCTAACATATTTTCCGCGACCATCTTTCCTACCATGATCTTTTTCATTAAAGGTCAGGAATCTGGTACAATCGGTTACAATTACAAAATGTGGCAAATGAAGAAGTTTCAACATAAACTTCTCAAGACATTTCTTTACAATGTAGATCTCTTTATCAGAGGAGATCCATTTTAACACATTGGGGCTAAACACACCACTCGCAAATTCACACACAAACTCTTTATTGTCATATAAGCAAACAAGTACTCCTCCCCATGCTATATCGGAGGCATCGGTATAAACCTTCATTTGGTTGGATTTTGGGATATGCAGTTCTGGTAGCAATGCAACTGTGGCTTCAATCTTCTGAACTGCTACAGTATGTTGTTCTTCCCAACAGAAAGCTTTCTTTTTCTGGAGAAGTGTCTGGAGGATATACCTATCTTCACCAGCGTTATGATAGAAACTATTCAGATAATTTAGTAATCCCAAAAATGCTTGTAATTTTGGCTTATCTAATCTTTCAGGAAAGCCGAGGACTTTTTCCTTTATATGTGGCTGGATCTGTAACTTTGATTCTCTGATCACCATGCCGAGAAAGTTACATTCAGTCTTACAGAGCTGAATCTTTGTTTCTGAAAGAACAATGCCTGCATCTTGTGCTATCTGGTAAAACTTGGAGAGATGTACAAAATGATCAGATAGACTATTACTAAAAATTAATATGTCATCTATATATACACAAAGAAACTGAGAAGTGCCTTTGAAGATTTTATCCATATAGGCCTGGTAGTATGCTGGAGCATTCATGAGGCCGAAGGGCATAACCGTCCACTGGTAGTGACCGAAAGGGCAGCTGAATGTTGTCTTTTCTCTATCTGTTTCCTTGACTCTGATCTGATAGAAACCTGACTTACAATCAAATTGAGAGAAGTATTTACAGTCTGCTACCTTCTCTAACAAATAACTTTTATCAGGTATAGGATATGGAAATGGTTGGGTGATTGCATTCAATGGTCTGTAATTAATGACCATTCTTTTCTTTCCTCGTTTCTGCTCCTTTGTAAAGAACAAAATGAGTATTTAATTCATGTTTGGGGTTAACATAGCAAAATGGGATCAACCATATTTATGACTCCCTAGGTTGGGTATATGAATATATGACTATTTTAAATGAAATTGTATACAAAGATATGAATGAACCAAGCGAATGTAGAATGTATAACATAAATCCTTGTGAATTAAACAAGGACTGCATATTTTTTATTAAATGAACCTATATAAATAGTAAAAATATTGTATGCTTATTCCATAGGTAGATTCCTTATACAGTATCTTACAATGAGTTTTGTCTTTTACATATTCGGTCAGTTCTGAGTATATGTGCTCGATTGTGTTATTATTATCATTTTAAAATGAATGTGTATAAGTTTGATATTTAAATTATACATATATACAAGTATGCAAACAATATAGTAAAGTCAATTTTTTGCTGAGTATTTAAATTTGTATAAAATGTCAAAATGAGAGGATTACATTGTGCATTAATTTATAAATGAAAATGGTTAATTGTTACTGTGTATGGTTAATTGATGATTTGGATAAAATCTGAATAGGGTAAAAACAATTGTGTTTAGTCAAAATTGCACTTGTAAAAACTGGCAAAGTATGAATGATTGTTTTGATTTTAAATGGTTAAGTGTTAATAGATAAATGAGAACTGAGTTTGAATTATAATTTTTTTTTCTTTTGTATTTCTTTCCTCAGTTTAATAAAAAAAGGTTATGGGGTCTTTATTTATGATTTGACAGTTTACTTCTCTTATACAATACCCTCTAAGCCAAAAGATAGTGGATGTCTCCATAGTAGTGTACTGTATAAATGAAGTATGTGAAATGGATAGTATGAATACATAATATATAAATTTATATATATTATAAATTTAGTTGTGTTATAATTGTTATAGCAGTAATATGGAATGCTTGATTATATATAGTGTTTATAAAAGCGTTTGAATGTTTAAATATAAAGCATTCCTTGTATTTATGAGTTTAAATACAAAACATGATAGTATGTTATGGATTGGTTGTTGTTATATTTGGAACATGAACAATTTATAAGCTATGATTATAATATTATTTTCTGGAGAAATAATATTATAATTTGCTTAATAGATAAAGCAATTGGCAGTCTAGATACTCATTATCTAGATGGTATGATATATTGAGGACTCTTAATGATAGTTGTTTATTATTAGTAATAAACTTGATGTTTAGATTTTATTCACTTCATTTGATGGACTAAATGAATGTTTGTGATATTTCTATATATAGCATATTTATGATTAGATAAAATGAAATATTAAGAATGAATCTTTTGAGTTTTAATATTATTATTTATTCTATTGAATCTTGTATTCATAACTCTAATTACGTAGTGGATGGATTCCACTAGCTTAATTAAAGCCATCAATGCAAGAGAAGAAGTAATCCGATCAAGTAGTATGAATTTGACTGATCATAAAGATCATTTATTATTGAAAAACTTTGACCAAAATAATGTTTGATAAACATTGTCATTTCATATGTTGATATAGTTTTCATATTTATGTGATATCCTATTAGAATGTATTTCTTTATAGTACACATTATGTACTTGATATGTTTAACACATGGGTTTTGGTTTGTTGTTCTGGATTACCACACCATAATTATCTATCCATCCATAAAGAAAGGACCATCCCTTTGTTTGGAAGATAGTGTGGGAAATCTATGGTACATGATTGGTATAAATAAACATTTGGATGATGCTCTCCCTCTTGGTTGAGTACTATACTTGAGACTAAACTTGAGATTACATATTAATACTTGAATCATGGAGACTCTGATCAGAGGAGTTTTGTATCATATTTTATCATTTGAGATATTATTATGTATTACTAAAACTATATCTTTTATACATTATACATCTATAACAAAGGCTATAATATTATATCAGTTGTGGTTGAAATTGTACTATTTGATTTATGATGTGATGTAGTGATTATGATAATTTAGTATTGATTATGATTTCTATATATGTACATGGCGATCCTTATCTAAGTGGATTAATTATAACTTAGATGGTTAACTAAATTATTGTAGTTAGTTAAAGATCATTAATTAAGATTTCTCATGGTGAAATTTATATGTTGAATATATGTGTTTAATTTTTTTTATAAAAATTACTGTAATATTCTAGTAAAACCCAGTGGGATTATTACATTATGGTATTAGAGTTGAGGTTCAAAATCTAGGAGTTAATGTGTCTACTAACGCAAAACTATTTCTCCTGATATAATAATAAAAATGGTGCATATTAGAGCAAGAGGTGAGGATACTTTAAATATTGAACCCCTTGTGGACCTAAATCATTTTCTAGCTGAGCAAGCTATGAAGTTGGACCAAATTCTCACAACCATGCAAGAGACTAGAGATAAAATTATGGCCTTAGAATAGGAAGTGCATGGACATGAAGAGGAGAACACTTAGGAGGAACTTGAAGAGCATTCTAATGACTAGGACTATCTTCAAGAGAAAGGGCATGAGGAGGTGCCATAGGATGTAAGAGCTCGAGTAGATGTAGAGTTGGCACATGACATGAAAAAGATGAATCCACCCAAGTTCAATGGAATTATATTGGGGGATGGAGTTGAAGCATGGCTAACAAAAATGGAGAAGTATTTAGAGATTCAATATTATTTCAAAGTCACAAAAGTAGTCTGGGAAGTTTATCAGCTAGCTGATGAAGCAGTGACATGGTGGTAAAATAAAAAGCTCAAGATGAACCTCGACTCAACCACCATCACTTGGGAACAATTTATGACACTATTTAGGTCATGATGGCTCCCAAAACTATACTTTGACCAAAAGCTTATGAATTTTTAGAATCTTAAGCAGATTTATTAGTACATGAATGCTGAAAATAATTCACCAAGATTTTTAAGCATGTACCCCAGTATCAAGCAGATGAGGGGTTCAAAATCCAAAAAATTATCATGGGATTAAAACCCCAAATAGACAGTGAAGTGAATGTACATGGTCCATCTACCATGGATCATGTGTTCAAGAAGGCGGTCAAACAAGAATAGAACTAAAATCTCTTTTCCAAGTCATGGATAAGTTCAAAAAGAAATTTGGAAGTTCTAAACCAACTTTCAAGATGAAGAACTGGAAGCAAAGGAGCAGAGATTCCAAAATTAATTAAAGAATCAGAATGTCAAGTTTAATAGTGGTTCAAGGAATAGGAAACTTAATAATGGTTTCGAAGGTGGTTTTAAGGGAAACCAATACACTGAGAAGAAAGGACTAGTTGAAGGTTTCTTCATTTTTGGAGGTGACCACTTTGATCGAGAATGTCCTTAGGACAAATCAAAGAACAAGGGTTCAACTTCTCAATAAGGTATGTTTTAGTAGCGAATTCATGCAACTATTGATAGTTCAAGCTTCACCCACAGGACTATCAAGTATATTTTTAAATCATCCAATTTCTATTTTAATAGATACATGAGTTGCATAATGTTTTATTGATTCTAGAATGCTTAGTAAATTGTCTAAAAATGTTGTAATGATAGAAAATGCATGGTCAGTACAATATGGGAATGAGTCAAAGGTCAAGGTTGACAAGTGTTCCAAACCTTCAGCCCTCATTATCAATAATGGAAAATAGAAAACCTCTAGCAACAAGGATAAGAAACAAAAGAGTAAGGATCCTGAGAAGAAGACAGAACAAAAAACTATTACAAAAACTAGTACTAAAACCTCCTCCTCTGAAGGGAAACCTAAGAGAGAAAAGGTTAAGCGCTCTTATTGCAAGAAGACTGGGCATGATGATCATAATTGTATGAAGAAACAAATAGACCACCTTATACATCTCTTAGAGAAAAATAATATAAGGGTCCCTGAGTATGTCAAATAGTCATCATCATTCAAAGAATCTTCTAAGGCAAAGGAAAAAGGGAAAGAGAAACCTAAGGGTAAAGTTTTAGTTGCAATAGCTTCTATATTTGCTTCATCTTGGTTTATCAACTCTGGTGCTTCACACCATATGGGTTCATCAAAGGTTGAGTTTATTTACTTAGAGCCCTATAGTATGTTCTCTATCACTTAGCATGATGACACTCTAATAGAAGTTGCAGGAAGAGGGATTGTTGAAGTTGAAAGTAGAATGTTCACAAATGTTCTAAGTGTACCTTCACTATCAATTATTCTAATTTTAGTTTATCAGATTACCCACATAGGGAAGGGCATGAGAGTCGAGTTCACACCATATTTGTTTGAGATTAGAGAGATACACAGTGACTCTACAGTTATATTAGGGAGGGATAATCACCATTCTAGGATATACACCTCCCATTTTGCTCCAGATTTTCCTCTTACTGCATTGCTTACCAATTCAGATAGTGTTAGCAGGCTATGACATGAGCAATTTGGCCATCTTAACTATTGTTATCTTGAGCAACTGAGTCAGCAAGATATGGTTATAGGCTTGCATAGAGTTAAATTTGTTTAACATGATCATTGATGTCTTAAGTTGTCAGTGATGTCAAAGAGAGCTTGTGATACTAGTGCATGAATGATAAAGTGATCAAATTGATAGCTTGGAGAGATATGGCACATGTTTAGGTCTATAAGGACAAAGAAGAGGTTGTGAGACATCCATAAATGTATTGATAAAGTTTTGGTGTGTCATTTGATCTTTTGAAAATAGAAACATGCATCTTATATCTTAAAAGAAGCCAAACTGTCACTACACGTCAAGCAAATATGAATGAACCAACAAGTTTATGCACTTAATTCAGGTACTCAAAAAGTCAACAATGGTTAAAGGATTTCATAGAAATGATTTCTATAGTTCCAAGAAGGTACCCTAAATATTTGGACTCTTGAAGTGTTTTTTAACTCAAGGTATAATCCTTCAAAGTTATTCTTGCAGAGTATGATGTGCTAGAGATCATCAAGTTTAACTGCGTTAAAATTTGGGGTCAACTAGTCAAGATAGATCCAACAATGAGCATGAAATCATATAAACTAAGAACAATGGTGTCTATTATGTTAATATGTCAACATAATGCTCAGAAGGCATGCAGAACTACCAAGTGGAAAAAAGTCATTGAAGATTGACTATAGGGTGTATAGAAGGCATGTGGAGCTACCAAGTGGTAAAAGATCATTGAAGATTGAATGTATGGTGTGTAGAAGGCATACAGAGTTGCCAAGTGGAAAAGCATCATTGAATTAGGGAATGCTAGAAATATGCTCAGAAAGCATGCAAGACTACCAAGTGGTACAAGAGTGGGGATTGAAAACAATGTGCTTAGAAGGCATGTGAGACTACCAAGTGTCTTAATTAAAGAAGCTCTGATCAATGATCAATGGTGAGTGTTAAAAATTTAAAGTTAGGATGATTTTAAGGAGATCGATAGAGTGCATTTGAGAAACCTGAGTGAGAGCATGAGATGAAGACACATGTCTACATATTGGCTTTACACACTGACCATTGGAATTTGAATATTCAAATTAACGAGGGAAAAATTAATCTATAGTGTTTTGCTAATATCTTTTGATCTAAGAGGAATTTGCTAATAGAGTAAAAATTAAATTTGAAGAGGACTTCAAGGTGCATCCATCAAAGTTTATTATAATTTTTTAATGTTTTTAAAGTTATATATATTGAGCTCCAAAGTTTACTATATGTTCATTCATGGTGTTCTTATGTGCAAGGTATTATTTAAGCAATTTGTGCTTTAACAGAAGAGTGTTTTGGTGGGAGTAATCCCTTGAAGATGTCATAAGGGTCATGTAGAGTGGTCCTATACATTTATAATTGGTCATGGGTTTCTAATGTACTCAGAGAAGTGTTAAAATAATGAATAGGTCTCCATGAGACCTATAAGGGATGTTAAGGCCTAATTGAAAGGTGTAGTTACTTATGAGTGACCCATGGATGCTATCACAGATCTATGAGAATGGATTTGAACTATGTCTTAGCATGATATAAGTCTTACGGGTTAAGGCAAGTCTCATGGCCGACCAAGAAGATAATTTTCATGAAGACTCTATAAAGAGTGAAAGCAATGGTGATGGTTTCTAGACTTGGATGTGGACATGTTGAAAGAGGAGAAGATAGAGACGAAGGAAAGAGATTAGAGGGAGTGTGCTCAGTGGATGGAATGAAATACAGAGCAGATTGAGGATGAGTAAAGAAGCCTAGAATGATCCTAAAGGGATATTTGGATGCATTTCTTATATGAGCAAGTTTGATTGTGTGTGAAGAGTTGAAATAGAGGTGTTATACATTGTTTCTCCAATTAGATTGAAATGTAATCAAAGTTTTGGAGTTGTTGATTTCATAGGTGTTGTGTGAGTGCTCAACATCTAGAACAAGTGGGTGTTTGTTCATACTTAGATGTGGGTGCTCCTTGTGAAGTGGGTGCTTCACTAAAATGTCTTATGTTTTTTATCATCTTATTGACAAGTAGTCCATGTGTTTGCAGGAAAGAGAGTGAGTTTTATTCCCCATAAGGGTTTCCCATGTAGATCTTGTGTTATGTGTGTGATCTTGCATCATCTTTCTTATTCATTGTCATGAACATTTTGTATGCTTTATGAATGTTTGTGGTCATTGATTAAGAATTTTAAAGGATTATAAATAAAGTTTAAAATATCTTGCATCACTAATTCACCCCCCCTCTCAATGATTGCACCTCTAACAATTGGTATCAGAGATAGAACTTCTATACAAGTTTAATCACTTGAAGGTAATCTTAGGTACAATGACAAGTTATCAAGGTTTTCCACTAAGTAAGAACTGATGTTCAATGAGTCCAATTATGTTTTTTGGAGTGCAAGAATGAAGACCTGCATCATGTCACTAGGGTTTGACATTTGTCAATATGTTTTGGATGGTTATTCCTCACCTCCTAATCCTCCAACTAGTGTTTCAAACAAGAAATTGTGTGAGAGTAATTATAAGGCAATGAATGCCATCACTTGTGGTCTTTTAGAGACTGAGTTCACCAAGGTAATCCATTATAAATCTGCCAAAGAGATATGAGACAAATTGCACATCATTTATGAAGGAGACTCAAAGGTCAAGTTGACCAAATAGAAACTCACTGAAGAAAATTTGAGAGTCTCAAAATTAAGGAAAAAGATTCTATGGCATCCTTTCTTTAGAGAGTTGATGAAATTATGAACATTATTAGAGGTCTTGGAGAGAAGCTAGAAGAAGCTACTGTAGTACAAAAGGTATTAAGGTCTCTCTCTCTCAAATTTGATACTAAAGTGTCTGTTGTAAAAGAAAGTCATGTTCTTACTCATATGAAGATGGATGAATTACATGGCATCCTTACTGCCTATGAGATGATTGTTAATGATGATAAACTACCAAAGAAGGAAAAAACATTCAAGACAAAAATGAAACTAAATAAGAAGAGAACTCAAGGTAAGGAAGTCAACTATGATGAGATATCTAATGATGAAATAATAACTTTTTTTACAAGTAAATTGAAAATAAGCTCAGGGAAGTATAAGAGTAAACTACCCTTCAAATGTTTCAATTGTGTAGAAGTAGGACACTTTGCTAACAAATGCCCTCATAAGCATAATAAGAATGATGATGAAGAGCTTGGTGAAAGCCAATATGAAATAAAAAAGATATTTAGGTCTGATAAGAGGAAGAAAGGATTCAAAAAGTATGACAACAACAAGAAGTCCTTCAAGAACACGGAAAGTCTCGTTACCAATGAAGATTGCAGCTCATCAGATGAGAGTGCAAACAGTGATTTTGAGTTTGATAATGAAGATGATGGTCCTGTTGAAGATGAAGTTCTTTTCATAGAAAGAGAAAGAAGTTATTCATATCAAAGAGAGTCTACTTGGAGTGATAAAGTTGTTGAATAAAATAAATACTATGAGATTAAGTTGATGAATGCCCTTAAAAATCTAAATATTGAGAAAAAGAAGACCAAGAAGTTGAAGTTACATATGAATGACTATGAGGATCATTTCAGTGTGTATGAGGCTAGAATAAATGGAGACTCCAAGTAGAATGATGGCATAGTCAATCATCTAAATAGTCAATTAGAAACTATGTCTACTAGCGTAAAAGCCAAAGAAGATGAGTGCTTAAAGTATGTGATTGAAATTGATTCATTGAAAGTTGAATTAGACAAGACATTTTGTAAGGAGAATTCATTTGTAAATTTTGAAAAGAGCTCAAATGATCTTGACAAACATTCTGAGTAGTCAAAATCATGCAAATGATAAGACTGGTCTTGGATACAAAGAAGAACAAAATCATGTAACTCAAGACAAAATGAAGGCTAATGTGAACAAGGACAATCAGACTTTGAAGATCAACAATAAGTCAAGAAATGAAGCTGCTAAAAAAGGAAGATAAATCAAATTAGATAATCAAATGCAATGAGGTATGCTAACTTTAATGGTTACTGCTACACTTGTAATCAATTAAATCATAAGGCTATAGAGTGTACAATACCTTCCAAGAATGAATTTGCTTGGAACTATGAATGGAATCATCAATCAAGTGTTGTGAGTCAAAGTGAGTGTTATTTTGTCATGACATATGACATTGAAATTTTTTGTCCTAACAAGGTAAGACAATTTGAGTTTCCTTCAAAAGGAATCGTTTGCTACAACTATGAGAATATTGGCCGCATTACTAAGTTTTGCAAGCAAAATCCATCAAGTCAAAATAAGTTCAATCAGACTCCTAGAGTGCAAGAAAGAAGACAAGTTAACTTATGGAAACCAAAATTGAAACATGTGAGTCATAATGAGTCTATAGGTCCAAGTGGTCTGTTTGCTGAAGTGGAGAATGCTACAAAGGTTGAAGAGAATCAGGGGATCTCATTGTCTGCTCATTTTGGGAATGAAGAGACCAATCTCAATGAGAAGAATAAGGTACCAATTTAGACTAGTTTTGAGGTGTATATGAATATAAGTAAACATCATGTTGTTGAGAATGTTTTATGCAAAGAACATCAGTTATCAATGTCCATTGATGAGGTTCTTTCTTCAGTTAAAAAGGTATGTCATGAATATTTTTTGTCTCCGTATGTTGTCAATCCAATCTTAGAAGAAAAGGATAATATTGTAGTTTATAACCATGTTTTCACTCTTAAGCCTAAGAATAAGAACTATTAGTATCAGATGACCAAGGAGGAGAAGAAATATGAGGAGTTGTAGGCAACTCCTGGTTTCACATTTTTCTAAGATATTGTGGGTTAGGATGTCTCTATCTAGGCTTCAAAGAGACACTTGACAACAAGAAGAATCATGGTGGATGCTAGTTGAGCTTTGGCTGATGTTGCAGGATAAGAAAGATATTTTGAAAATGTGCTTGGCTAAGGGGGAGCAATGAGTTTTATGAATATGCTCCAAAGTGTTGTGATGGAATGATTCAAAATATATATTCATGAACAGTGGTCCTGAAAGTCAAAGTTTTGGTCAAATCTTTGAAGGATAGTCTAGTTGGTCAAAGCGGTGAAGAATGAAGCTATGTGTGCAAGATTTGCAGGCAGGAAATGAAGATTTCTAAGTGTTTAATCAAAGATGGTGAGTTGTCAAAATATTCTATTGCATAGAGAGGTATGTTGATCCTATTCTAGTGTGCTCAATGTGTGTTCAGGGTTTTTGGTCTTGAATATTAGTACTTGTTAATACATGTTTCTTAAATTGGTTGATCAAATGTTGAAAGACTAAAGACAAGGTTGATATGGAGTATGAGGAGAATGTGTTGTCATATTTTTTCATATAGAAGGTCTTAGAGTTATGTAGATGTCAAGTTTAGTATGTCATGGAGGTCATAGTGTTCTAAAGAGAAGATGTTTCCATAAGAGTTTTTTACTGAAGTGTGGACAATGTTGAAGAGTTGTTGGCAGACCTAACTCATTGAAAAGACTTGTTTAAGATGTCATGATCCAAGTGATGTATGGAGTTAGGGGGAGCTAACTCAGATAGTTTTAAAGGCTTTAAGAGTTATGCATGATGTAAGGGGAAGCTAACTCAGCTAGCTTGAGTGGCTTGAAGAAAATCTTTGTTATAGTTGTGAATTCAAGAAGATTGATATGATGACTTGATCAAACCAAGTCATGTGCTTTGACAAGGTATTGAATCTTCATGCATGAGCAAAGAGAACTTTTGAGTTATATAGGTAGACAGGTCCAAGGATCAAAAAAGTCCAAGTTCATATTGGTGTATGTCAAAAAATAGATGATATGAGATGGAGCTTGATGTTAGGGAGAGCTTTCTAAACTCTATAAGCAGTTTGTCAGGTCAAAGATCAAGTTGGCATATTGAAGAAGAGACCCTTTGTTATTAATGTCAAAGGGGGAGAAAGGGGGAGATTAGATCAGAATGACAAAGGAGTTAAAATAAGATCAGAATGAAGGAGTTAAAATAAGTAAGAAGTCATTCTAAGGGTGTTTTTCCATCAATGACAAAGGGGGAGATTATTGAACATGGTTATTGATGTTTATGTTGTCATTGATGTCAAAGAGACCTAGTGGTACTAGTGCATGAATGACAAAGTGATTAGATTAATAGCTTGGAGAGATATGGCACATGTGTAGGTCTGTAAAGACAAAGAAGAGGTTGTGAGGCATCCGTAGATGTCTTGGTAAAGTTCTAGTGTGTCATTTGATCTTTGGGAAAGAGAAACATGCATCTTCTAGCTTAAGAGAAACTAGATCGTCACTGCATGTCATGCAAATATGAATGAACCAGTAAGTTTATACATTTAATGCATGTACTCAAAAAATCACTAATGGTCAAAGATTTTCATGGAGATGTTGTCTATAGTGCTAAGAAGGTACCTTGAAGATTTGGACTCTTGAAGTGTTTTCTAGCTCAAGTTATAAACCTTCAAAGTTGATCTTGTAAATTGTGATGTGCCAGAGACTGTCAAGTTTAATTACGTTAAAATCAGGGGTCAACTAGTCAAAAGAGATCCAATGGTGAGCTTGTAATGATAAAAAGTAAGATCAACAATACATATTAAGTCAATATGTCAACATAATGCTTATAAGGCATGTGGAGCCACTAAGTGGCAAAAGGTCATTGAAAATTGACTACAGGGTGTGCAGAAGGCATGCGGAGCTACCAAGTGGCAAAAGATCATTGAAGATTGATTGCAGGGTGTATAAAAGGCATGCAGAGCTGCCAACTTGTAAAAGATAATTATAGTAGGAACTGACAACAATATGATTATAAATCACGTGGGACTGCCAAGTGGCACAAGAGCAGGGACTGACAACAATGTGCTCATAAGGCACGCATGGGTGCCAAGTTTCTTAATAATGGAAGCTCTTATCAATGATCAATGGTGAGTGTTAAAGAGTTAAAGTCGGGAGAGTTCTAAGGAGATCAATGGAGCACGATTGAGCAAGTTGAGCGAGAGCACGAGATGAAGACACATGTCTGCAATATTTGATTTACACATTGACTATTGGAATTTGAATATTTAAATTAATGAGGGAAAACCAGTTTGTAGTATTTTGCTAATATCTTTTGATCTAAGAGGAATTCGTTGATGGAGTAAAAAGCAAAGTTGAAGAGGACTTCAAGGTGCATCCAACAAAGTTTATTAGAATGTCTGAATGTTTGTAAAGTTGTAGATATTGTGCTCCAAAGTTGACTGTATGTTTGTTCATGGTGTTCTTGTGTACAAAATATTGTTTAAGCAATTTGTGCTTTAGCAGAAGAGTGTTTTGGCAGGTGTAATCACCTAAAGAGTCATAAGGTTCATATAGATTGGTTCTATACATTTGGAAGTGGTCATGGGTTTTTAATGTGCTCAAAAAAGTGCTAAAAGAATGAATAGGTCTCTGTGAGACCTATAAGGGATGCTAAGGTCTAATTGAAAGGTGTAGCTGCTTATGAATGACCCATGGATGCTATGGCCAACCTGTGAGAATGGATTTGAGCTATGTCTTAGCATGATAAAAGTCTTAAGAGTTAAGGCAAGTCTTATGGCCAACCAAGAAGTTAATATTCATGAAGACTCTATAAAGAGTGAAAGCAACGGTGATGGTTTCTAGACTTGGATGTGGACATGCTGAAAGAGTAGAAGATAAAGACGAAAGAAAGAGATTAGAGGGAGTGTGCTTAGTGGATAGACTGAAGTAATAACAGATTGAGGATGAACAAAGAAGCCTAGAATGATCCAAAAGGGGTGTTTGGATGCATTGCTTATATGAGCAAGTTTGAGTGTGTATGAAGAGTTGAAAGAGAGGTGTTATACATTGTTTCTCCAATCAGAGTTCTGGAGTTGTTGATTTCATAAGTGTTGTGTGGGTGCTCAACATCTAGAACAAGTAGGTGTTTGTTCATACTTAGGGGTGGGCGTTTCTTGTGAAGTTGGTGCTTCATTAAAAGGTCCCATGTTTGTGATCATCTTATATAACAAGTAGTCCATGTGTTTGCAGGCTTGAGAGTGGGTTTTATTTTCTATGAGGGTATCCCACATAGATCTTGTATTATATGTGTGATTTTGCATCATGTTTCTTATTCATTGTCATGAACATCTTGTATGCTTTATGAATGCTTGTGGTCATTGATTAAGAGTTTGAAAGGATTACAATTGAAGTTTGAAATATCTTGCATCAGTGATTCACCCCGCCTCTTAATGATTGTACCTCTAACAAAATTCTTTAAGGGACTTTATGAGGGTTGTGCCCCCTTGGCAAACATCTTGAAGAGAAATTTCACAAAGGCAAAGCTAGGAGAGCTTCAATACCTCTTGAGTTGATTCATAGTGATGTCATGGGACAACTTCCCCATCCTTCTTTTATCAGGACCAAATACGTTCTCACCTTCATTGATGAATTTTTTAGATACACATGGGTCTATTTTCTTAGACAAAAGTCTAAAATTTTTGATAATTTTTGAAACTTCAAAGCTCTAGCTGAGAAGCAATCTGAAAAGTACATCAAAATCCTATGAACAGACAATGGGAGGAGTACATCAACCATAGATTTGAACAATTTTGTACCACTGAGGGGATTGATCTTCAATGGATATTATTTTACACTCAACATAATGGTGTAGTAGAATGCAAGAATAGGTCCTTGAAAGAGATGACCAACTGCATGATTCACTCTAAATCATTGATTCCACAGTTCTGGGCAGAAGCCATCAATTGTATATGTTACATTTAGAACTGGATTCCTCACAAAGCTTTAAAGGGCATCACTCATAAATCTTGGTATGATAAAAAATTAGAAGTACATCATTTCAAGGTCTTTAGATCACCAGTGATGGTGTGCATTCCCAAAAAGAAATGCAAGGCTATGGAGGTTCAATCCAAACCTTGCATCTTTGTTGGGTATCCAGATGGGGTCAAAGTTTATAAACTTCATCCTACGACTCATTAGTTGTTTATCGAGAGGAGTGTTAGGTTTCAAGAGAGTCTCACCAACTCTTTACTTGACACTTGTCCCTCTACATTGATTTCACTCAGTTTGGATGAGTAGTTTGAGGCTTCAGATCATTCACAATAGGGTCTTGAGACAAAGGTCACTTTTTTTTTCTTCCAATTCTTATAGCGAGCAAAGTGATGGGGAGTCATCTTCAGCCACTTCTAGGCATACATCAGAGGATGAAGATTCGGCACCTGACTCACCCATTTCAGGCCCTTTTTGAGCTAGACAAATACTTGAGAGTGCAAGCACTTGGGTAGGGGATCCAAATGATGGAAAACATACTTGGGCAAACTTTTAGAGTAGACCACATGATTTTTTTGCTTGCGCGACGGATCCGTAGACTTTCAGAGAGGCTTCAAGCATACCTAAGTGGGATAAAGCCATGGATGAGAAATGTGATTCCTTGATTAGCAATCGCACTTGTGATTTGACTTCTCTTCCTAAGGGAAGGAAGATGGTTCGATGTTGCTAGATATATCGGACCAAGTATGTTGTAGATGGGTCTGTTGACAAGTACAAGGCTAGATTGGTAGCCAAGGGATTTTCACAGGAAGCCAACATCGACTACTCAAAGACCTTTGCACCCGTGGCCAAGATGACTTCGATCAGACTTACACTAGTAGTTGCAGCACATGGGTGGAGTGTACATCAAATCGATATGAAGAATACATTTCTTCATGGAGACTTTGAGAAAGAGATCTACATGGAGCAACTGCCTAGTTTTATTCACGATTCTTCTTTAGTATGTAGACTTAAGAAATCCATTTATAGCCTTAAACAGGCCCCTCGAGCTTGGTATGCCAAAATGGATTATTTCCTTCTTACTTCAAGTTTCACTGGATGCCACTCAGACCCCAATGTGTACTTCTTATGGTAGGATGATTCATTGTTGCTATTGGTTTTGTATGTTGATGACCTTTTGATCACAGGTAGTTCTTCGACTATTTCACTAATGAAGAAAATTCTTTAAGACAAATTCGTTATGACTGACTTGGGCCTACTACACTACTTCCTTGGCATTGATATCACTCAAATAGATTTAGGAATTTCACTTTCACAGCCCAAGTACTCTCTTAATCTATTGACACTGTTTCATATGGTTGACTATAAGTCATTTTCAACTCCATTCCTATCTGGAGTCAAGCTTGAGGAAAATTGTTCCATTGCATTGGTCGATGCTACCTTGTATTGACAACTTGTTGGCAGCCTTATTTACTTCACTCATACTAGACACAACATCTCTTATGATGTTGGTATTGTTTCGAGATTCATGCAAGAACTCCATGAGCTGCATTGAAAAGCAGCTAAGAGAATCTTGCACTACATTCAGGGTTCACACATGTATGAGAAACATTACATGGTTGGTTTAGATTTTGCCTTGGTCAGCTACATAGACTTAGATTGGACTGATGATATCGTGAGTCGTAAATCCATTTCAGCTTACAAGTTCTCATTAGCTTCTAGCCCCATCAGTTGATCGATCAAGAAACAGAATGTTATTGCTCTATCTTCGACATAGATAAAGTATAGAGAAGCTGTTAATGCAACTACTGAGGCTATTTGGCTTTAGGGGATTCTTTTTGAGCTTAGTATCTAAATTAGATGGTCTACAATCATATTTTATAACAACCATAGCACCATTTATATTAGCAAGAATCCGATCCTTCATTAGAGGACCAAACACATCGAGATTCACATGCACTACATTCGGGAGTTGATTCATGAGCAAGTCATCAACTTAGTAGTTTGTCAGTCTTCAGAGCAAGTTGTTGATATCTTCACCAAACCCTTCATTGAGAGCAAACTCATTTATCTACAAGCTCTTCTTGGGTGCGATCCACTTTGGTAGCTTCATTATCTTCAGAGGGCCTTCTAGCCTCTTCACTTCTATATCTCTCTTTTTGGAGGGAGTTTTTCCTATGGGTTTTCTCATTTTCTCTACTTTATGAGAGATTGCATCGTACATGAGTTCCTCATTAGGTCTTGTTGTCAGGACCCATTTTTTGTATCATCGCCCACCTAAGTTGAGCTTATGGAAGGGTGTTAGTGTAGGCATTTTTCCTACACGGTTGTATTAGCTTGGTTATGGCTCTAGAAGTCGGATTACTTGAGAAGATTAGTCCCACATTCACTGGAATATGTGGTATCTTTCCCTCTCCAAACTATATATACACCTCTCTCCCTTTGTATTCTTTTTTCAGGATGATATATAGTATTTCATTATTTGCTCTCATTTTTTTGCAATATTCTATGCATGATTTCATTTACTAGCAGCTTCATTGTGATGTGCACTTGCTCGACTCGTGAAATCACTCCATCATATGCATTCATTGATCCGATGATCCTAACTGCAACTTTTTTAGTTGGCACTTAAGTGATAACCCAGATGATGCTCTGGCATTGTCAGCATCATTGATTTCCCTATGGCTTATTCTTGTTCCTGGCTACTTTGATATCCCATGAACTATTTATTATGTTCTTTTGGTTATGCTCACATTTTTTTTATTGATTCTATTTAAGATTTATGTTACATTTTTACTAAGTTAAATTAGTGGCCTTTTTAGATCGTAGGGACTGATGATACTTTGGAGTGTGATGCCTTCCACTCATTTCTTGTACAATTAACGAAGTAAAATTTGTATTAATAGAAAAAACGTTTTAAATCAAAATGACAAGCATTATAATCATATGAATGTTAATAACAAGCACTGTAAGCAGAGGGAAAAACACAAAATAAAAATTCCACAAAATGTAATAATCTAACCTAGGGGTCCCATGGGGGGGGGGGAAATCCTAAACAAAAACTTGCAAGGGTTGCTCATTAAATTTAGGCTTGTTTGCAGTTTTAAGGTTTCATAGAAATAATTTTGTTTCCACAAAACTACTTGTTTTTATGATTTTGCATCTGAGTCAAATAAAGATCATTTGAAAAGTAACAAAAACCATGAGTAAATGGCCATTTGGCACCAAACCATCATATAATTTATTTGCAGCATTTACAAATTTTAACCCCAAGCCTCTAGAGCAGCTGAACTTCTTCTTCCTAAAATATAGTCTAGGCTAAGATTCCAAATTTTGCAAGTAATTGTATTCTTAAACTCCATGAGAATGCTTGCACCATGGTGAAGTAGCGGCCCCAGTGTAATTAATTTGTCCATGGAAACCTACACAAAGAAATGATTGGGTTGTAATTGGGTTAATTCCACATTGGTAAGAATTGAAACAAAGGTGTTATAAGGCATTACATGCTTTAAAAACTTTGCCAATGGGAAAAGAGGTTAGAGGGTGAGAAGCCCAAAGTGGTGGATTACATTAATTATTCCTCCCCTTAACTAACAAATGTTGGTGGTAGCCTTCAATTAATTAACACACATACATGATTAAGTTGTGTTGTGCTAATCCTATATTTGGTAAGAAATGCGAGACAAAGGTGACTTAGGGAAATGGGCTCAACAATAAGAAGCTCAAAACGGTCATGGTTCTTCCCCCTACTAACAAATGCTTACGTGCAAGCCTTCAATTAATTAGCAAATATATAAACGTTCATATATGTAATTCAATCCCAAAAGGTAAACCTGATGTAGGCAAAAGATAATACAATTAATCTAGAGATGCTCTTCCCATCTCCAAGCATTTGATTTATTATAAGCCCTTCTCTTGCATTTCCTGTTGGCCAAGCATCTTTCCATTTTCTCCAAGTGTTCCTCTCCTTTTTCTTTCTACCATTCTATACTTCCAGCTTTTCATTCCAGATATGTGCAGGTTTCCTGAAAATAGTTCAATGTTACAACACCTCCATGGCATCATAAAACAGGGAGTTAACAAATATTCCATTAAGTATATGTAGATAGTGATGCACATTGCCTACTCTATACATCTGATTTTATGAACTCAACAGCATGATCTATATCTCCAAAAACATAGAAAATAACACTTATTAGAAACTGGGAATAAAACGAAACTGAGAATAAAACATACCCCTGCTCCTCCCCCTCCCTCCATTCCTTTCTTTATCACTGCAGGTCCAACACGATGCATCTTGTTATAGTGCAATCCTACATTTACAGATTGCTTCACTCAGCATCACCAATAATCTTCGAAAGAACATTCTCCTTGTTTGAAATGATGGAACTGATTTACAACTTTTGCAACAATTTGTCTTGCAACAATCTTGGAGATAAACCTGGTTCCAGTGTGGCAGTCAACACATACTCGAAGGTTCTTGACGACTCTAATAGTTGTTTTAGGGGATGTGTTTTAACAATCCAAATACAATTTCCAACTTCTCACTATGGTTTACAGGAAGTAATCATTTTTTCTCTGCATCCACATCATTCAGTGTGTCTTGAATCTGGAAAATACATTGCTGCCTTCATCTCCCAAGACCGTTTCTCCAACTTTGCATAAATCTCCTATGTATGCGGGTGTGATCTGTCTTCTACACAAAAAGCATGTACCATTTTATGGCCTTCAATCCAACTACATCCAGGTATCTTTTTAACTCCTCTATCTTTCATCAATCTCCTAACCATTTCAACCTCACCCCACCTGCCCACTTCTGCATACATGTTTGACAGAAGAACATAAGTTGTGGCATTTTTATGATCGAGCTCAAAAAGAAGAGTTGCTGTAAATAATCCTAACCCTATATTATTATGTGCTCTACAGGCGCCAAGCAAACATGTCCACACAACCACTCCAGGTTTAATTGGCATTTTGATGATAAAGTTTAGAGTTTCCTCAAGATAGCCAGCACGACCAAGAAGGTCAATCATGCACACATAATGAGTAATTGTAGGTGTAATGAAATGAGAGTCACTCATGACATTGAAGTATTTACAGCCCTCATCCACTAAACCTGCATGGCTGCATGCTAATAGAACACAAGAGAAGATTGCATCATCAGGGTATGTTCCAGAGCGCTTCATTAGTTCAATAAGTTTGAGAGCATCCTTGCAAAAGCCATTTTGTGCATATCCTGAAATCATAGCATTCCATGAGATAACATTTCTCTCAGGCATTTTATCAAACAGATCACGTGCTGTGTGTACGTTTCCACATTTTGCATACATGTCTACCAGGGCACTTGCAACTACAACATCTGACATAAATCCTCTTTCAATTATGCTTTGATGGATGTCCATGCCCTGTTCCAAAGCTCCCAATTTGGCACATGCTGGGAGGATGCTGGCAAAAGTTGTGGAGTCTGGCTTAACACCTGCAAATTGCATTTGCTTAAAAGTTTCTAAGGCCTTTTCAATGAACCCATTTTGTGCATATCCTGCAATCATTGCATTCCATGAGACCACATTTCTTTGAGGCATTTTGTCAAACAGTACAGATGCCTTGTGTATGCTTCCACATTTTGCATATATGTCTACCAGGGCACTGGCAACTACAACATCTGACCAAAATCCACTTTCAATTATGGTTTGATGGATATCCATACCCTGTTCCAAAGCTCCAATTTTGGCACAACCTGGGAGGATGCTGGAAAAGGTTGTGGAGTCTGGCTTTACACCTGCCAATTGCATTTCCTTAAAAGTTCCCAAGGCCTTTTCAACAAACCCGTTTTGTGCATATCCTGCAATCATCACATTCCATGATACAACATCTCTTTGAGGCATTTCTTTGAAAAACATTAAAGCTTCATCAAGAACACCATTTTGTGCATATCCTGCAATCATTGCATTCCACGAGACCACATCTCTTTGAGGCATTTTATCAAACAATTCACATGCCTTGTATATGCGTCCACATTTTGCATACATGTCTACCAGGGCACTTGCAACTACAACATCTGGCAAAAATCCACTTTCGGTTATGATTTGATGGATATCCATACCCTGCTCTAATGCTCCCATTTTGGCACAGCCTGGGAGGATGCTGGCAAAGGTTGCGGAGACTGGCTTTACACCTGATGATTGCATTTGTTTAAATGTTTCCACAGCCTTTTCAACAAACCCATTTTGTGCATATCCTGCAATCATTGCATTCCATGAGACCACATCTCTTTGAGGCATTTTTTTGAAAAGCTTTAAAGCCTGATCAAGATCACCATTTTGTGCATATCCTGCAATCATTGCAGTCCATGAAACCACATTTTTTTGAGGCATTTTGTCAAACACTTCGCGCGCTTTGTTTATGCTTCCACATTTTGCATACATATCTACCAGGGTATTTGCAACTACATCTGAGAAAAATCCCCTCTCCAGTATTCGCTGATGGATGTCCATACCCTGTTCCAAAGCTCTAATTTTGGCACAGGCTGGGAGTATGCTGGAAAAAGTGTGCTGATCGGGTTCGACACCTGCTTTTTGCATTTGCTGAAACAGTTTCAACGCCTCGTGAGGATACCCATGTCTTCTGTAAGCTGCAATTATGATATTCCATGAGAAGACGTCTCGTTCAGTCATTTGGTCAAACACTTCTCGTGCATCGACTAAACTACCACACTTAACGTACATGTTGATAAGCTTAGTTTGAAGAAAAGTCCCTTTGGCAAATGCAAAGTCACTGTGAGTGGTGAGAGAATGGATCTGCTTAGCATGTGAAAACCCGTTCTTGGCAATGCAGGTGTGCAATAGTTGAAGATATGTAGATGAGTGTACAAGGAGATTGTGTGTATTAAGCAGAATGTGCCGCGCCTCCTTCAACCGACCCTCTATACATAACGCTGTGAGATTGAGAGTAGCAGTGGATGGCATAGACATTGGCATTGTATGATTAGAATTGAAGCATTGGAAATGTGCATTGTTATTCAATTTACTTATACCACAATGACAATGAAAAACTGTGAATCTTTGCCATCAAAAGTGATTCTATGCCCATTTATTTATTGCTTGTGAATCTGAGTTGCAATGATACCAGGAAGTGGAAGTTGATAAACAAGTCCAGTCAAAAAATTGCCAAAAAAAAGCACCGGATTTTAATAGAAAAAAGTTATTACAGATGAGGAGTGAGCCGAAGCGAGCAAGGATGGTAAATGGCGTGCCCCAGATTCTGAATGCCATCGCTGAGTGATCATAAAATATTCTACCAAAATACAGAATAACATATTATTTTTAAACTGAAGGTACTTCATATTTTAAAAAATTACAAAATCAAAGTACAGGAGTCAAAAGAGCACATAGGGAGGGCTCCGTATCAAATAACAAGTCATCTGGGACTAATCATTAACAATTATTGAACAGCCCCAGTAACCAGAAACAAACTGGTGCAAAACAAGAAATACAATAACTAGACGGTCAGTCTTTCCATCCTACTGTTGCAGGGGTTAGAGGCAATTCTTGATCTTAGCAATAAGCACAATAGTGTCTTGGCATTGCGCCAACAAAAAATATAGCTAAACCGGATCCATTCCCAGAGTAAGTTGTTTGCATTGATTTTTCCAGATTTGGAAGATAATGACCAGCGGGTTAGTGTTCCACATGATTGAGAAAGGGAAGGGGAAAAGAAGGCCAACTAAGGCGGTTTTTTATTGAAATCAGTAGGAAATAAATCAAGAAGTGATGAGAGGAGAGAGGACCACCGCTAAGAGGAGGAAGGGTGGTGCTAGAAAAGAAGAGGAATAGTTTCAAGAGGGGGTAGAAAGGGCACTTCCCTATAGAAAGGCCACGTTTCAATAATATATGGTCAACAAGGAAACTGCGTATGTAAATATGTTAGTTTGGCTTTGACGAGGGACTGCCAAAGATTACAAACCATGCATTGCCAATGGGAGCCAAGGAATGACATTGACCACTTAGTATTATAGAAATTTTCCAACAGAAGTGGATATTGAATGAATTCATATATAATTCTTAATATGGCAGAAGAGATAACCAATTAGTCAATGCCAATATTTCCATAGGGGTGTAGGATTGGCAATGATCTTAAAGATTGTGAGGGGAATCAGTCGAGTGAGAAAAATGTAGCCGTGCTTGAGAGTGGTTGGTAACCCAAATATATGATGTAGTTGATTCCAAGGGAACCAACTATAAGTGCTTGGATCTCAAATGTCCTTAACTGAGATAATGCCTCTGTTTGCAAAGGAAAGCTAGATAGTAAGAGGAAGGTCATTAACTTGTATAACCCACTTCCACAGTAGGTTAAAGTTGGGGATACTCAGTCCATGCGGAAGGGATTGATGGTGCCATTGCAAAAGAGGATCCATCCCCTGTCAGGACACCCAATTATCCTTGAGAGGAAGAGAACATGAAATATTAAAAATCGAGGATTGAAAATATTATTCTCCTGAGAAGTGGAGGCCCTGGAATGTCTAAGAATGGCAAGTATAACACATTCCCAGACTAGTATCTTCCATTGTTGAGTTGCTTTAGTAGCCATTGTAAAACATTTGGTAATAACACATTTCCCTTGAAGTAAAGGGTTGATAATTCCAAGACCACCAGTAAATTTAGGCTAAGTGCAAAGATCCCAAGAGATGGTAGTCATCCTTTTTTTTACTAGAGTTGTTGGTCCAAAGGAAGTTGCGGACCAACTAACTAAATTTGTATTAAGTTGATTTAGATGGGAACCAACAAGACAAGTAATTTGCATGGCTGGCCAAAAAGATGTGATTAACAAAAATTAGCATGCCTAACAAGGGGAGAAATTTATAAGGCGAGTTTTCCACCTTTTGTTGATTTTTGTTGAGTACTCAATCCCACATGTCACAAGGCAAGAGGTGAATACCAAAGGGAATACCCAAGTAGCAAGTAAGTTTCCCATGAGAGATGATGTTATAGGCTAGGGGAATCCAAACAAGTTTAGGATCACCTTTGATGAGCATGACTTCGGTTTTGTGAACACACAACTTGGACCCAGGGATGTCACAATAAACATCAAGAATTTTTTGGGCATTAGAAATCTTATGTTAGGTATTCTACAAGAAGAGCATGGTATCATTCTCAAAATGAGGGTTAAGATTATGGACATATGGGAGGGAAATTCCTTTCAGATCTCCTTGATGGTGAGCTCATTGAAGCATATATCCTAGAGCATCAACAATTGAACATACAAAAAGGGGTTGACAAAGCTTTAGAGGTCTAAGGACGTTGTGACACCATTAACCATGACTTGAGCTTGTGCCTCCATGAAGAGCATTTGAATTCCCTACCTGAAGCAAGGACTGAAACTCGACCACTCAAGAAATTTAAGAATGAAATGCCATCAAATGCGATCATAGGCTTTATTAGAGTCGAGTTTGAGCAATAATGCATCTTGATCTAAGTCTTCATCCTATTGGGCAATATCCTAGATGATGAGGGTATTATCAATATTATATACACCTTTGAGAAACTTGATCTATTTAGGATGAACTATAACCTAAGTGATAGGTTTAAGCTTCATAACAATAGCCTTGGAAATAAGTTAGTATGAAACAATAATTAGAGTAATGGGATGCCAACCACTAACCATGTTCCTATTTCCAGCTTTAGCAATAAGTTTAATCAAACCATGATTAATGATAACCCCTAAGGATCCATTGGCCTTCCCCTCTTTATAAATATTGAACAAGTCCATTTTGAGAATAGGCCACATTGCTTGGAAGAATTCAATAGAGAGTCCATCCAACCCAAGGTTTTTTTTTAGTGTTCATTGCCCATAACACTGCTTCAAGATTACATAGAGTGAGATGTTGTTTAAGAAGGTGGCTAGTGGCCTAGTCAACCTTATGGGGAATGCAGTGTCATAGCCATTCTTCTAAGAAAGATTCATACTCATTAAGATGATATTATTCTTGAAAGAGTTAGTTCTAATCTTGAAAGAAAACCCCTTGATATCTTTAGTTGAGGAGACGTCCTCTCAATTCTCCCTATTAATATAAGAAATTTGTTCAAGGTGATGTTTATATTACAAGTATTAAGGTAATATTTGGAGCCATGGTCTTCGTACTAAATCTATAATAGACAAGTTCAAATCTTGGCTCTTTACCGCTATAAGCTTCGAATTTCCTAAGATTAGAGTTCATTTTGGTAACCACAACTTGCAATGAAGTGCCATAAGGATGTCCTTCAAGAGCCATTCATTGTTGGGCAAGGCTATAATTGAGTTGGGATTCTTTCTCTCATCTTTCTTTATCCATAATTTTTACATACTCTCTTAGGAACTTGACTATTCTAGCCATAGTGACCTCCCACCATAAAATCTAACCTAATGATAATGCAGGCAAAGGTTGAAGCTCCCAAATAGTAAAAAAAAATGCAATGCAATACAAATAAGAAAGGGGAGACACATTCAACTTGAAGGGGAGCTGAGTGTGAGGGGAAAAAGAGAGATCCAAGTTAAAGGATCAAATAATTGGAAGGTGATTGAAAATAATAGAATCACTGAGAGTGAGAACCAAAAGAAAGGCAAGGAGAGATTTGATAAAGAAGCAAACATAATCTCTGTCAAATCTGTTGAGCCACCTTTGGAAACCTACTTGGTTATTAGACCATGTGAATTAATGGCAAATTTGTGGGGATAAATATCTAAAGAGTGGATAAAAGACCCCAAAATAATTATGATAGTGAATCCATGTAACAAACTCCTTTACTAAGAGGGGTGATGAGTGAGACCAACTATGAACCCTCTTATGTTCAACCATGTTGAAATCACCTCCCAACATCCAATCTACATGAGGGAGATTTGAATTCATCTAATTCTAAGGAGAAATGCATGTTAGTCGTGTTGCTTGGATCATATATTGAGTAGAACCCAAGAGTCCTCTTATTAATACAAATCATATTCCAAACACATCTATGGGTAGGGTCTTCACTAGAGGCAGTAATCTTGTTGGAGATGAGGGGGAACTATTAGCATGGGAGGTGCAATAAGGTGATAGATGTGTATTAATACAAAGTAAGTTTAACATTAGAGCAAATCTACCAACTTAAACGTCTTGTAAAAAAAATTATGTCAGAGGGATGATCCTGTAACACATGTTTGACATGAAATTTTTTATAAGGGAGGGTGAGACTTAGAACATTCTATGAGAATTGACTAAGCTTAATTTAGCACCATTGTAAATAGATTTCTCGACCTCATTATCAACAAGTAGAGAGAATCGATTGGAATGGTTAGAAATGGATTTGGAAATAGGAAAATTAAACTCGAGTAGTTAGTATATGGTTGAGAGCCAACTTTAGCAATAGATCACAAAATCTCAAACATCGTACTTGTGACCTTCATTATGTAGAGAATGTGTGTAGTCTCTATGCTTCGAAGAGGATCTAGATCTCTTCCCAAATACCTTCCAACTATCAAGAAGTTGGATATCATTAACTTGGATTTTTGGGATGGCAACAAGGGTGGGATTAATAGAAACCAAGAGGGGTTGAGTATCATCATCATGTACACTAGGGCTAGGAGCAGTTGAATTAGAGTTATCCATGGGTGAAGAGGGGGTTTAATGTGTAATCAATGAGTGAAATAAATCTTGAAGGAAATTTATTCCAATCTTTTATGTTTGTGCTTGCATTTGAGGCAATCTTGAATCAAATGGCCATCTTCTCAATAGTAGAAACAAGCATTAGGCTTGTTAAGATAAACAAAATTTTGTAGTTGAATTTCATTTATCTTGAAATTAGACCATTTATCTATGAGTTGGCCTATCAACTATGCCCAATTATTTTATGCAAAAATGACAGACATAAATTATCTAGCCTCAAGAATCACCCTAGGGTATGTATTGGAATGGTCCTATCACAATCCCTACCCACAATACCATATTATGAACACTTATCCTACCATTGATTAGATGGCTTGGCTCCCTAACATATAAATCCAATGTACTAGCATTCTTATGTTAATGGGGTGATATCATAATGGAAGTGACTTCATAATATGTTTTCTTGCTCCTTCGATCTCTTGTTATGCACTTTAAAAAATAAAATTATCTCTAAATAGATACACATAATCAATATATCCTAGAATTTTTTGAAATTACCATCACATTATCTTACAGTTTGAAAGTTCCATTAATATAATTTAGAGTTTGTTCATAGATAAATCACTACATTCCTCAGGTACATCACATTTATCATATTTTTTGTATAGAACTTGGAACTGAGGTTCATTTTGTATTTAGATGTTCTTATTACCATATATCATATGACTATTTATTTAGAGGTCAATTTAATGCTACACCTTGGAGATGAAATTTTTTCACACCTTGGACATACAAATTCTCCCCTTATTCGAAGGACTGCAAAACACACACTTCTCTCTCTCTCTCTCTCTCTCTCTCTCTCTCTCTCTCTCTCTCTCTCTCTCTCTCTCTCTCTCTCTCTCTCTCTCTCTCTCTCTCTCTCTCTCTAGGGTATTCATGAATATACAAACACAATATTCCATAGAACTCAAAGCCTCTATGACTAACCATCCATAAATACAGATATAGATATAGATATGGATATGCTTTAGAACATTTGTATAGTAAAATCTATTATGAACATGAAAGTTAAAAATTAATATACCTGAATATACTACAAATGTAGAGTATTCATGAATATACCAACATAATATTCCATAACACTCGAAGACTCTATGATCTACCAGTCTCAACACATTAAACATACACACACCCTTCCAAATTAGGGTCAACTCATATCGAAGTGATTCAAGATACATATTCATGTTTTGCACTTAATGCTTCACTACAACCATAATCAAAAGTATAAGTTGTTCCTTTCATATTTTCAACAATTGATGAATGTTGTGTAATTAATTAGAATAATATACCATGTACTAAATAATTTGCATCCATGTTACCAAAGGGATTGACTTTATCCATGTATCTTGCCCATGCTTTAAACTATATTATTTTTATGATATTTCCTATGACACATTCTCTTGATATATTTCATTAATTTACATTCATTTATAGTATGTGAACTACACTCTTGTCTAATCTCTTAATATCATAATGCCAAGTTATAAGCTTTTTCAAGTCTTTACGTAGATATATACACTTCAATGTGTCAATATAAAAACATCGTAATACCTTTTGTGAAATTTTGGACCCATTCACACCTTCCTAATGGTACAGTTGGCCATATATATGGCATAGCTTTGTATCCTTATATTCTCTCATATATATCATCTACTCACTAACACAAACGTCACACTTGTTATAGCCATTATTTAGGAAGGATGAAATTTTATATGTATATGGAATTCCCTATTGTAAGAAATTCATCTTTTAATAACTTTCCCAAAGTTTAATTTAAATTTTAATTAGTTTTTAATATTATACCAATAGATGATATTAAACTAAATAAAACAAGTATTTGTTTATAGGATAGTTATACAATTTGTTATAATAATAAAAAAAATCAATCAATTTGTCAGTAGTATCTCAAATATGCAATAACACTTATTTTTTTCCATCTATGATTTAATTTCAAGTCTAATAATGCTAACATAGCATGTGATAAAGATGATCTACATGGCCTTAACTTAAAAAATGGAGTTTTGACATCTATCATAAGAGCCTCATATTCCTTGTCATAGAAATCATATTCATCCACCCTATTATATTAAAAACATATATATCATTTAGATACTAAAAATGTGATCCTTTGAATATATACATAATTCATAACTAAATACAATAGTAATTATTAAATTTGATATTTATACAATATAATTTCAATTACACATTTTACTATTGGAACACTTTAGTAGATCTATCATTTGCTCAATAATAAAGTACAAAAGGTCACAAATTAAAGTAACCAGTATGCATTCATGGATCAAACTCGTCACTGGAGGAAAATACCAACTCAAAACACGACAATAAAAACACCAAAATCAAGAAACAATAGATAAATTGTTGAGATCAACATGCCCCATTTGCCTAAAAATGGGGACCCCATGAAATTTTGGGTCATTCACCCTAGGATATACCTTACCATTAAATGCACATGTTAAAGAAAACCCTTTGTATGATTTTAAAAGTTTAAAAGTCATGTTAGTCCATGACAAATGTTAATGGGTACCTTTTAAAATGTTTCACTAATGTCTAGTTCATTGGTTTTCTAATGATCTAACTTATTTAAAAGTGGTCTTGAAAGAGGTTAAAATTCAAAAATACAAGGTATGGATCATAAGATGTAATCAAAGTTACTTAATTAAGGTTTTTGAGTCATGGTATTACTTTAGTTATGTTGAAAATCATAATTTGATACTATCATGTACCTTGATTTTAAAGTTTTAGATTAAGGTCCAACTCAGATTCCATACTTAGAGAATATGAATTTAGACTTTCCCATTTTATTTTATCATGCAATTTGATAACTTCCACATTCTCTCATTTATACAGGAACCCAATGCCAACTCGGCCTCAATTGACATGTAGTAGTGTTGCATGCAATGGTCACTTGATCATATAAAGTTTTGGACTTAGTCGCATACATTTTAGCCTTTGAAAATAGGCACAACCTAGTGACCCAAACAGAGCATGCCACTTGGCACTCAGTCACATCATTTTGAGTTTAAAAAATTTACACAAGGTTTGTGATCCTGATGATCCAATCGCAACATGCCACTTGGCACTCAGTCATGGCCTCCCAAGCATCCTACTATTTTCTCAAGTCTTGTGACCCAATGACCCAACGGGAATTTTTCACTTATCATTCAGTCACTATATCTCAGCCTAAAAAAGAGTTATAACCCATTCAAGATATGCCATGTGACACTCAATTGTAACCTTATGGGAGCTTGATTGATTTCAAGAGTCCTGTGACAAAGTGATCCAATTACAACATGCCACTTAGCACTTGATCATGCCCTTCATGCCCCCATAGCTAAAATACAAAGTTAAATATCTCAATACTGCAATTACACAAGAAGGTGACTCCTAACAACTAGTCACTTAAATCTTGGATAATTGGATATTATGTGGAGGCCACCTCATGGTTGGAACCAATGGGTTGATGACATGTGGACCCCTTACCTCATGGTAACAATGCAATCAAATGAAACTAAAAAACCCAGCTAAGCGATCCAATTAAAATATGACACATGGAAAATTGTCTCATTTGTCAAGTCCATTAAAAGTTTCATATAATAAAGTCACGTGACAATGTGAGCCAATGAGAGCTTACCACTTGGCAAGATAGTAAAGGTCCCAAGGCCACATCAGCCCAAAATAAAAGGGGTTAAACCATGCAACATCAAAAGGAAAAGTGATCTAATTAGAAGGTGATACTTGGTAGAATATCACAAAATCTATACAGATAGCCCAATATTTGAAATAAAAGGTTGAAGTACATAAAAAGGCACCAAGTGTTGAGCAAATTTTAAGTACAACACCTAGGTGGTGCATAGCTATCCATAAAGTGTCAGTTTTTGGTGCAAATTAAATGTTGATGGGGTTCATTTCGGTGGTTGTAAAGCCAAGTCACTTCAAAGAAAACTCAAGACTATGATGAAAGGCCATATGGACAAAGTGAAGGCAATGATTGGTCAAATATTCAAAGTGGATTTTTGAAGCTGTTAGAACAAAACTGAAGAGTCACCTTGGATTTAAGTCAAAGTAAGTTAAAGATACTTGCCATTTATGACTCATATCTTTCAATTCAAATTCTAAAATTTAGAGTTTAAAGCTTGATATCTTGAGGTATTACATTCACTTTCAACTATTATCTACTAAGAACTCTGAAGTATTTTGTGATTTTTGCTAAGGAATTCTATGAATTCACTCACCATTGAATCAACTTGCAATCTCATTAGTTATAAAATTGAAGCCATGGCCAAAGCAAGAACATATAGAACCACCAAGCCAGAACAAGTTCCATTCCTCTATTCATGTGGAATGAACGCCATCTTCTAAGACACCACTTTAAATTATATTGCAGTGGCCATTGAAGACAAGCATTATAATGATTTATTCTACCATGTAGAAAGGATTATAGATAGATACAATGATGATGAGGAAGAATCCAATGATGTAGAAGATAGGTTGGACATCCTGGCCCTCAAATATGTGGGATTACACAAGGCTGCATCAAATCCAAAAGTGTTCCCCTATGTGGACTTAGTCCACCAAATGTTTCTTTAATCCAAGTGTGTGGAAAATATGATTAAGTATTTTAATTCGGTTAAGGACATTGCTTTCATAGTTGGTATAACCTTTCAGGATTATTATGATTTTCCCAAACCAGAGATTGTTTACAATCAAGAAACTATCACCCAATGTCTTAAAACACATAACATCAGAGAAGTTTTGAAGGACTAGGCAAAGAACAAGGGGAGATTTGTATGCAAATCAAAGATCAACCAAATCCCCATCACCCAATTCAAGAAGGGGTTAAGGAGGGGGATGACTATGATGAATAGGTTGCATGGGGCCGAGGACACATGCCACATAGATGAGAGTGGGTTCCACTTCTATCTAATAGATGATGTCAAGACTCCCCTTTTGAGAGAAATCATATCCTACAACTTAGGAACACAAATTAGGAAATTCATGGAAAACTATGGGGATTATTTCTATATGATGTCCACCTGGTGGATGCCATCTACACTACCCAAAAGTTCCCCCAATTCACTAATTGGGATCCTAATCTAAAGTGGACCATGAATCATATCTTCTCAAAGGTAAGAATTTACAAATACATGCAGGAGATGAAGGTAATTTCCAAGCACTTCTACCCAATAATATACAAGGCCATCCATGAGTGGCTTATGCTAGGTTATCTAAAGAAATTAGAACAACCATAAGCACCTTGAGAGCCAACTGGTACTATCCAAATTGCATGGTGATAAGGGTATTCAAAATCAAGATAACCCATTTCAGGTTGCTTAACACAGTGCTAGACAAGCTGGTCGAACAAGATATTTCCTTCCAATTACTCACAAGGGTGGATGGACTATGCAAGAATAATAAAATAGGATTGGTTCATCCTCAGCTATCCAACATTGGTCGATTTAAAATTGAAAAGTGGAACTCAATCATTGTTTCCATAAATCAAAGACCCACCTTTGGTTTGGAAAGAGATACCAATAGGGAATGGGACCCTAAACACTTAACATTCAAACACTACATCAAGCACATGGAAACTCTAAGCATCACCTACCATCATGAGCCTAAAGATGGAGATAATTTCTATATCAATGCAGTTAATGAAATAGAATTAAAGTAGAGGCTAAAGGTTGATAATATCCCACATGTAAAAGGGAGGCTAGATGATGTAAGTTTTTATGAGGTTTTTGAACCTAAAGGTGGTCAAATAGGAGCATCTCCATTTGTAGTCCCTGCTGCTAGTATTGAAGAAGAAAGGTCGAATGACCCTTAGCTTCGTCAGAGAATATTGTAGGAATTATATCTTTCTTTGGAGAAGGGAAGAATTGATACAAGAAATCATATTGAGCAGGCTTCAATTTTAGGAGAAACACCTAGCATCCCATCCTAGGCACAAAGTATTACTTTAGTATAGGCAAGACCTTCAGTTGAAGTAGTAGTAACACCTACTCCAACATCAACAACTTCAACATCAGGATTGCCTCCCCTACTTATTTCTATTGGAGAATTTTTAGTGATGTCATGGTGATGCCATAAAGGTTTCCTAATTGAGTGGATGAAGTGCTTTGATAGATTAAGTGATAATGACAAAGTGTGCAATGTTCTTGTCATGGTGTGCTTGAAGTTGGGTTGGTTGATATTTAGTTTTGGCATGGTTAAAAATGTTTAGGGATGAGTATGGTGATTGAAACATGTGTAAGAGGTTTTTAAGATGTTATCTATGCTTTGAGAGCTTGTTTGCATAAGTGTAATTCATCTAGTAGTCCATAGTTTTCATCTAGATAGTTTGGATCTAGTGGTAGAAAATATGATTAGGCAGTTTGTTGATGTCAACATAGCTACATGTGGATGAGTTAGGGGGAATTGGTCATATGGTTGTGATCACATCTGTACCTAGTTACTATGTACTAAATCTCAATTCATGCATCAAAGTGTGATCAAATATATGAGGGTGAAAATTTGGCTTCTCAGTTAGAATTCATTGTTTGCCATAGCCAAATTTGCTTATGGCTAGAAAGAGCTGAGTAAGCATGTTGATGAGGTTAGCATTCACATGAGTAGAGTTGTCAAGACAAAATGATCATATGGGTTTGTTAATTTTTGTGTCTAGTTTCTTTGTGTTAATTTTTAGATCATGTGACAAAGCATGTCAAAATATATGAATATACAAAGATGGGTTCCCAGGAAATTTGACTATGTTTTTCCATAGCCAAATTTGCATGTGATAAGAAAAGTTGAGTGGGCATTTTGATGGTGCTATATCTTGCATGTGTGAAAGTGTCAAGAGAAACTGATTATATGGGTTTGTTCAATTTTGATCCTAGTTTATTTGTGCTAAAATTTAGATCATGCACTAAAGCATTGAAAAATTTATGCAGGAGCAAAGTTGGTCTCTCAGACAAATTATAAGCATAGTTGGCTTTGTGATATAAGATTTTGAGAAGGCATTTTAAAGGTGTTATATCTCGCATGCATGAAGATTTCAAGAGCAGTTTGTCACATGGTTGGATTATCCTATGTGATAATATCATATGGTCTAAATTTGAGAACATGCAAATGAGCAAGGAAAAAGTTATGAATATGCAAAGTTGGCCTTCTAGGCATATTTCAAAGGTTCCCATAGTCATTTCTATACAAGTTAAAGTTCAAGCAAGATCGATGGTGCATGTTGCTCCAAGAAGTCAAGAAATAGTGAGATCAAGATAGGTTCATGAGGTTTAATGACTGAGTAAAAGTATAGGATAAGGATCTAATGACAAGTGGGTGTTTGTACAGATTGATTGAATGGTGAGCATTGATTGTTAAAGACCTAGTTAATCTGTAGAGATTGACAGAGCGTGTGGAGTCAACATTTCAAGATTGTATGAGATGAGGTCAAAGTGATAGAGGTTTAACATTTAAGCATTGGTGCCTATGTTTTAAATATCAAACAAGATTGACATAGCGTATTTGATCTAAGTAGTGAGGACACGAGATGTGAGCATAGTGTTTGAGGTTTAATCATGACTGTTTGAATTTGAGTATTTGAATTTTGCATAGGAAAACTAGTGTCTGGTTTTTGAACCATATCTTTTGATAGAAGTCAAATTTGCTCATGTAGTAAAAATAAAAGTCGTAGAGGACTCCAAGGTGCATCTGTTAATATGGATTTAAATATTTTTAAGTTTTTACAAATAAATATTTTGAGCTTCAAATTTGACTATGTTTTTGTTATATTCTATAAGGGACCCGAGAAGATTGTTTGAGCTTGTTTTAATATTGTTTTGATATATCTTGGTGAATTGGCTATTAAGGACTATTGTAGACTCCATGACAATGATTTTCATGTATTTTGAAGGTTTAACCAAAGCGTATGTAGTATAAACAAATGTTTTGAAGTCGACTATGTTTTCATTCATAATGAATGTGTATATAAAGTGTATGAGCTAATCAAGATTTAGTAGAAGAGTGTTTGGTGACTATGACTATTTAAGGATGCCAAAAGGGTCATGTGGAATGGGTCAATGTTGTTGGAAAATATTTCTATGTTCTTTGTTTGCTTAAAGAAATGTCAAAGAGTTGAATGGGTCTCCATAGGACCTAAAAGTGACTTAGGCCTATTTGAAAGTGGATTGTGCTTAAGTGTGATCCATATGAGATGCCTTAAGGGTGAATTCATGTTTTGTGGCCATCAAGGAAATATTATGATCTCATTAATTCATGATTTCTCTATATATATTGAAACCAAATGTGTTGGTTTCTAGATTTGTAAGTGAGAGACTTGTGAGAGGATTATGTGTGTGGTTTGTGGAGCAAAGGATAGGGAGTGTCCATGTTGGTTGAGTTAATGTGGAGAAAATTTTTATGACTATGTGTATTACCTATAGGTCATGTTTCTTATGTCTGAATAGTGCTCTTGTAATTTGATGATATGAGGACACTTTGTGTGAGGAAGGAGAGAGATTGTGGCATGCCTATGTGAGAAGCTTGTTTGAGATAAAGAGAATTTGTGTAGGGATTAAAAAATATAGATCCATAATTATGTGTTGAAGACATCATTTCAAAGGTGAAAGTGTTCAATGGAAGGTCTAAAGGACTTGGTCTTCCTTAGGGGCAGTTTCTCCTTGTGAAATAAGTGTTTCGCTAAATAAGTTTGGTCAGGAGGATATGATCAAGGTTTGTTGGTCTAAAGGAGTTAATCAGTCTTTTATTTGTAGTTTCTTATATGACAGTAGTCCATTTGTGTTTTAGGCTTGAGAGTGGGTTTTATTCTCTATGAGGGTTTCCCATAGGAAGTATGTGTTATGTGTCTGATCTTGTGTATGCATTAAATGATTAAGCTCTCTTGTTAATGTTTCTTGATCAAATTGAAATATGTTGATTGGTTAATAGTTTAAAGGACTGTAATTAAAATTGAAATATCTAGGCTCATTGATCCGCCCCCCTCTCAATGATTGTACCTCTAACACCTGCCAAAGAGGAACTAGATATAATAGGTCAAGAACATGTTTGTTTACCTCCTTCATTCTTGTCTAACCAACCTTTGGGTATTTTAGATGATATCTCACACCAGACCATATGAACTTCTTTCCCTAAAAGTCCCTCACTAGACCTGTAATTAGACCTATGACTATGCCAATGCCCATTATCAACCCTTTCATCATATCATCCACTTCCAAGTTCATGGTAAAGGCCAATTTGCCTCTAGTTCTACCCTGGCCTATGCCTATGCCTATGCCAGGTCCCCAATTACCAAAGAAAATGCCCACTATTGTCATTCCCCAAGTTTCTCTTTTCATAACTAGTGATTTAGCTAGCACCAGTTCTTCTCTGTCCCCAGGAATGACACTTCCCACTTCATCCCTTATCTTTACATTTATCTTAGTCACATCCATAGTTGCTTCCTAGATGTCTAATTTCTAAGGATTAACACCAGATCGAATTGCCTCCATCTACATAGCCTCTAAGTGATTCTTCAAACAAATCATGGATAAAATAGATGTATTTATCTATATTGGAAAACCAAGATTTGGTCATAATGGACCCTCCATATGTCACATTGGAATTTGACAAGAAGGCTAGAACCATGAAGAGGTTAATTAAGAGGAAGATTATCCATCCAAAATAAATAATTGTATATGATTTAGAGGAGACCTTATTTTATTTGACCAAGAATAAGAGAGTCAGGCCTAGCCAATAGCAGTAGTATGAAAAAACCCTCTCTTGACTCTAAAGGTATATGGCGATGTAGCTGTTGAATTGATAAAAGGAGTTCAATAAAGAGAAACTAATTTGTAAAAGAAACACAAAGCCACATTGCTATAGGAGACCATAACCAAGGTAGATTTTGGAAGTGATATATGATACATTGAACACCTTGGCCCAATACAAGGTAAAGGGAGATGAAATCTACAATAGGATCCTCAAGGTAAAAGTTGCATATAGGACATATGACACCAAGATAATCAACTTGGTGAAGTTGATTAGAATGAAAAAGTTTGAAGATTTGAACTTGATCCCCTTGGAAGATTTGAGCATTGATCAATCCTATATAATTATCATAAGGAAAGCATTAAACCATTGGATTGATGAAATGTGATCCCTAGGCCAGTCTCTCACCCAACAAGGTGATAAAGTCATAACTCTTATAAAAGAGGCTAAGATCACGCACCTTGCCAACAAGGATGGTTACATTATTAGCAAGGATGCCTTCAAATCCTAGCTACAAAATGTATTGTAATTTTAAGAAATCAAGCCATGGATAGAAGAGTAACTTTTAGGCAGGAGATGGTAGACTTGGCTACATTTGACAACCAAAGGATAGAAAAAGTTATGGCAATTAATGAAGTTTTATGACCTCTCTTGAGCAAGCATGATGCAATGGTAGGTATTACAATAAAATTATTGAAAGAGCCTATTATAGATCTAACACTAATTGACAGTGATTACAAGAGATTCTCTGAAGCATTAAGAGGCTAGATAAAAGCTAAGAAACAAGTGGCAACATGCCATAGACTATCACCATAGGAACTTCCACCTCCTTGGCCCCTCTTAGAATATCTCCTTCTTTAGCTACTATGGGTTCACTACTTCATCATCAATCACACTAGCATGATCTTAGCCTAGCACTTCAGGAACGAGATAACCATCTGTTGGGATTTCTCTTGATGAAAATCATGTCCTAATTCCCTTCAATGCATTATAAAATATTCCCCTATTTGAATAGCGAATATTATCTAATATGAGGACATTAGGGACTCTATCCACCAACATATGTCATATATTTGGTTCTTTTATAACCATCTTAGGCATTAAAAGGCCTATATATAGGGGTCTTCCCCCTAAATTGTACCTTAAAACATAATTTTGTGAAATTAATGCAAATAGAAAGAAGAATTTCTACAATTTGCTCATTGTTTCATTATTTTCATATTTTCTTGTTTCTCAAGATTTTCTAATAACACATGGTTTCATTTATTCTATGGTTAAATATGATAGCAGTGTTTTGAATGTCTCTTGTTAGTCTATGCTTTTAGATATGCTAACAATTTTTTTTGTGTATGCTTTGTTTTCCTCCTATTCTGCAAATGAATGTGTTGAAAGCAATTTGTTGTAGGTAACTATTTTAAAGCATACTTTCTAGAAATATGCATAATATTTACCCTAGAATCTCCACTGCATTTATGATATTTTGAGTCTATCATTAGGATATAATGAAAGTTAGTATTATTTTTACTATTGTCAAAAAGAACAAAATGAGATCTATTAATCTTTGTTATTTCAAATAAAACCTTATTTTTTGTTCTACCCTGCTTCCCCTTTTAAACTTTTTTAACATGAATCACTTTAGATTAATGCTCACTATAAATATCCACTTATTTATTTAAAGACTAGGCATAAATTTGTTAGATAATTATCATGATGATGTTATGGTGGTGTCATGGAGGTGTCTTGGTGAGTGGATGAAGTGATTTGATAGCCTAAGTGATAATGACAAAGTGTGCAAGATGTTTGTTCTTGTATGCTTGAAGGTGTCTTGGTTGCTCTTCAATGTTGACTTGGTTAGAGATGTTTATGGATGATTATGGAGGATTGATCATATGCAAGGGGTCCTATAAGATGTTATTGATGATTTGAGAGCTTGTGTGCATAAGTAAAATTCATCTGGTATTCCATAGTTCTCATCTAGACACTTTGGGTCTAGTGGCAAAAAATATGAGTAGGCAGTTTGATGACATCACCATTACTACATGGGAATGAGTCAAGGGGATCTAGTCATATGGTTGTGATCACATTAGTCCCTAGTTATTATGTGCTACATCTTAAGTCATGCATCAAAGTGTAGTTAAAGATATGATTGTGAAAATTTGGCTTCTCAATCAGAATTCACTATTTTTCCATACTTAGCCAAATTTGCAATATGGCCAAAAAGAGCTTAGTAAGCATGTTGATGAGGTTTGAATTTGCACATGTGGATATGCCAAGATAAAATGATCATATGGGTCTGTTCATTTTTATGCCTAGTTTATTAATGCTAATTTTTAGATCATGTAATGTAGCACATCATAAGATATGCACATGTAAAGTTGGGCTTCAAGGCAGTTTGATGATGTTTTCCATACTTAGCCAAATTTGCATAAGGCAAGAAGAGCTAAGTGAGCATTATGATGGTGTTATATATTTCACGTGTGAAGGTTTTAAGAGAATCTGATCATATGAGTTTGTTCATTTTTAAGCATAGATGAATTACACTAAATCTGAGATCATGAGTTGAAGTTTGGTAAAAGTTATGCTTATTCAAAGTTGGCCTCTCAGGAAGGTTTTGACATAGTTGGCTCTATGACAAAAGATTTTGAGAAGGCACTTTAATAGTGATATGCCTTGCACATGTGAAAGCTTCATGAGTTGCATGTCACATGGCTGGATTCTCCTATGTGAGCAGATCATTTGGTCCAAATTTGAGATCATGTAAGTGCAAAATAAGTCATTGAGGTGCAAAAATGGCTACTTAGGCATATTGAAAGAGTTAAATCTTGAGCAAGATCAATGATGCATGTTGCTTCAAGAAGTCAAGAGGAAGCAAGATGAAGATAGATGTATATATTTAATGAATAAGAAAAATTATAGGATAAGGATCCAATGATGAGTGAGCATTCATACAGATTGATTTATGGTGAGTGTTGATCGCTAAAGCCCTAACTAATCCATAGAAATTGATAAAGTGTGTGGAGTCAACATTTTAAGATTACACAAGATGAGGCCAATATGATTAATGTTTAACATTTAGATTTGGTGGACTATATGTTAAAAATCAAACAATATTGATTGTGCATATTCAATTTGATTTGAGAGTTCATGAGATTTGAGCATTGTGTTTGAAGGTTAACTATGACTGTTTGCATTTGAATATTTGAATTTGCAAAGGAAAAAACCAATGTTTGGTTTTTGGATCATATATTTTGATAGAAGATGAATTTGCTCATGAAGTAAAAATCAAAGTGATAGAGGACTCCAAGATGCATCTGAATATATGGATTTCAAGATCTGAAAGTGTGTGTAGACAAAGATATTGATATCTAAATTTGATTATGTTCATGCTTGTTCTACAAGTGACTTGAGAAGGATATTCAAGCTTGTATTGATGTTGTTTCAATGTCTCACAATGAATTAGCTATTAAAACATGTTGTAGACTCCATAAGTATGCTATGTGTGGATTTTGGAGGTGTGATCAATCTATCTTGAGTATGAATAATGTTTAATAATTTGACTATGTGTTTGTTCATGGTGACTGTGTGCACCAGGTCAATGTTTGAGTTGTTTGAGCATATGCAAAGGTGAGATATGATGACTATGATCATTTGAGGATGTCAAAGGGGACACAAAGAGTGGACCTATGTATTTTAAAGTGGTCTTCTATTATTATTTTGCTTGAGGGAGTGTAAATGAGTGAATGGGTTCACATGAGACCTATAAGGGCTACAAGGGCCTTATTAAAAGGTGTAGTTCCTTAAGGGTGACCCATAGATACTATGGCCAACCTATGAAGATTTTATTTATCTTTTATTCATGTAAGATATTCCTTAAGGGCTAAGGGATGCCTAATGGTTGACCAAGGTAGTGATTATCAAGATTGATCTATAAATAGTGGAACCAAAATGATGGGTTCTAAGCTTTAAGTGAGAGATTAAGGAGTGCTTGGAGAGAGGATGGTGTGTGTTTTATGGAGAAAATGAGGGGTAGAGTGCCCTAAATATGGGTTGAAGATTAGAATAGATTAATGACTATTTGTACAATTTATTGGTTATAATTATATTGGTAAAATTGTGCACTTACTATTTGAGTGTGAGTGAAGGTGAAGTTTGATAAGAAGAGGTCCATCATTAGGTGTTGTTGACATCAATTTAGAGGTGGATTTATTTATAGGTGTTGTGGTATATTAATATCTAAGGTGGTTGTGCAAAGTAAAACTTGTTAAAATGTTTGGTTGTTGTTTTAACTCAGCTAGATAGGTGTGGCAACACCTTGTGGGATTGTAGTCTCACTAATAGGGATTTTTGTTCATTGATTAGTTATAACTAGTCTAAATTAGATCTTATTATTATAGGATAGTAATCCAATTTCAGGTTCTAGTGTGTTTTATTCCCCAAGAGGGTTTTCCATGTATGTCATGTGTTATGTGATTGATCTTGCATTATTTCTCTTGCTCATTGATATGAATGTTGTATATGCTTCATGAATGCTTATGGTAGCTAATTAAGTATTTGTAAAGATCAAAATTGAAGTTGGATTATTTGGGATCACTAATTCAACCCACCCCATCTTAGTGAGTGTACCTCTAACAAAATTGGCAAAATATAAAAGCAATTTTACATCATCATAATACAAAGATATTTTAGATATATTGTGTCATCACTAAGTTCCTGCTATCCCTACAATAGGGTCTAATTGTAGACTAAATGTGGTGGCCACATAATCATTTCATCAAAATATAATTAATCCCTAAGGTCTTCCAGTACTTACACCATAAACTGATAAATATTAATTTATTATTCACATTATATCCTTGACACAGATATATATACACATAAGAAAGATGGTGTTAGAAGGAGGGCCTCTTTATTTTGAGTAAAAATGTAGTGTACTTAATTTTAAATATAACATAATTTATTTATATACACAAAGATTAGGATAAACATTGCATTTTCTTTTCATCATCTGTAAGATCTTTGCAACCCTTGAAATATCCCCATGAAAAGTGTTTATCCAAAAGGTCCTTGAAATATTGGCTCAAGTCTGAGAATATTATGGATTTTCCCCTTTGATTGATTTTAATTTCATATAAAGACATTAAATATAGGCATGTCATTGAATTCTTTGAATAGGTCAGGCTTTATTTCATCTATATTTACAAATTTTTGCATGATTTGAAATAAGATATTTTGGTCTATGTAAAGATCAATGTCTAAGTAGATTATTTTGTGAAAGATCACTAAGCTGAGGCCTTAGAGGTATAAATTGAGTACATTCACATAGTATTAAGATATTATTTGCATAATTTCACTCTGATTCACTTTAACAAGCTTAAAACACTAAAGGTTGCTTGAAATATCTTGTCTCACATTGATCTTTATAGGTTAAATCAAGTTTTTGATAAAGTTCATGCAAGCTTCAAAGCTTTGAAATATATAGATAAGAAAATGTAAAGTAAGACCACTCTACATAATTGTGGACCTTTTTGTGGGGTTCCTTTATGCTAATTTTACCGACCTTTACCTTCTTTCATAATATTTGATGAACCTTTGTAGTATTGTGAGTTTCTGACATAGATCCTTTGCTCAACATCCTGGAGTTACCTAGGATCTAGACCAGATCTCATTCTAAAACTAGAGTCCCCCTTGAATCTTTAGAAACCCATAAAAAAGATAGAGATGATAAAGGTAGACATAAGAGACCCAAATTGCACCCTACCTCTCTAATAATCTAACATCCACATCCTCTATTTTACATTCAGCTAGTCATGGAATAGTTAGGAGGATCTTCCATAAATGTGCCTAACCTTTGTATGATTTGCCCAAGAACCCTAAAAAATACCTCCCCCTCTTTAATCCATCTGAGGGTATAGCTACTGAATATCATATCAAGTCTTTTAAGGCAGCCCTTAGGCTTGTAAACATCATCCACAAGGATGTAGCCTACAAACTCTTCCCATTTACCTTTAGGGAAGCATCCTATGATTAGTTCCTTAATTTACCATAAGATTCCATCATAGGGTAAAACCAATTTAACGATACCTTCATTGCACAATTTGAAAGGGTCATCAGCCCTGGGATCATTTACCAACAATTCACCATATAGAAGTGAGACCTAAATGAGCCCATAAGAGATTTTAATACTAAATTTAAAAAGATGTATAGCCTCACCATAGCTCCCTATTAGTGTACAAATGACTTAACACTTGAAATTTACAAGAATGACCTAGACCTTATGATTGTTGTCTTTTTGTGTAAGGACATGAACATCAATACGATACCACATACATATGTAGAGGCCATATATATTGATGAGCAAATGCACTCATGGGGGTATCCAACCTTCGCTATCCTAAACATCAACCAACTTTGCCTGATCTGAACCTAGTCCCTAATGCAAATCATAATATTCTTGCATTAAATCAAATACCCAGCCTCAACCATTTAACATTGAGCCATGCAAATCCTCACCAATAACTAGGATTCTTCAATCAGTCTAATGTTGGGGCTCATCCTCAAAACAATAGTCAAGATATGGTCCTTATTAAAAAATATAACACCCAAAGCATTATCTAAAACCTAGTCCAAAACACTAAACTAACTCCTCAAAAAGAGATTTAGAAGCAATTCAAAGAATGGGTCAAAAACTAGGTAGTGACTTTCTAAATTTTCAAAGGTAAATGGGAAACACCAGAGAAGGTTCTAATATAAACTATATGTTTCAATAGTACAATATACCTTTCACCAAGTCTAACAACAACAACAACAAAAACAACAACAACAACAACAACAACAACAACAACAACAACAACAACAACAACAACAACAACAACAACAACAACAATAATAATAATAATAATAATAATAATAATAATAATAATAATAATAATAATAATAATAATAATAATAATGAACCCCCAATCAATAAGATACCTAACATAAATATCTGTAGATTGGCCTTGCCTAATTGGTGTAGGGTCCATAACATAAATTGACATGGAGAGTTAGATTGTATATAATTCTGTAATGTTTTTGAGATGTTCCAAGGTGAGCTGGAAAGTTATGATATTATCCTAGATAATTAAGACAATACTGACACTTTAAGAAATACAAAAACACGTGATAATGGATCCAACACCACTGAATAACCCTCATGGTCAAAACTTACAAGTTTATTGACCAAGAAGAGAATGAACTCAAAAGTAACAAGGATGAAATCTACACTTTTTAACAATAAAAAAGAATCAATTACGCCTAGAGGAGCAAAACTCAAAAAAAACCTGAAACAACTTCCACACCACCCAACAAAGTTAACACACCCCCAGATCATAGGACTAATAATGATATTCCTCCCCCAAAGAGAAAGGATACTCTACCAATTTTAGTGTTGGCTACAACTAGATCCAAAGTTGGATACAACATTGTGAAAGATAGAAGAAAATCAAAGCCAACATTACTTTATATGAGCTTACTCAAATCACTGAGCAACGTGATTTACTGTTGAAGTCATTAATTGAGAAATTAGATAAAGGTAAGGTCAAATCTATGAATATGAATGTGGTAATGTATAAAAGTAAGACCAAGGTGCCTCCATTTCTATTAATTGATAGAATATTTTGGAAGAATATTCAAAATTGTTTACTTGATTTTAGGGCCTTTGTTAACATAATTCTTGTAGGTATTTGTGAAAATCTAGGACTAAGTCCAATCAAATTTGATAGAGTTATTGTCCGGTTGGAAAAGTCAAAGGTCAAAGTGGTAGGATAACTATTAAACGTTCATATGTAACTAGTTCATGAACCCTAGATTTAATAGTTCATTGACATTCAAGTCATTAAAATCCTAGAAGCATATGGGATGTTATTGAGTAGAGACTAGAAAAAATCCTGGAATTGATATATGTCCATGGAACACTCACATATGTGGTTATCTTAGAGTGGTGTGCCTAATCAAATTTGATTCAAGTGAGATCTCAAGATGAATTTCATGATAATTGATTACAACACCAAGAATGAGAAGGTGAATTTCCAATCCACTAACCTAGGTGTATATACTCTTGATACTACTGGCTTGAGTGAAAGTAGCCCTATGACCAAGGATGAAGGATCTAAATGATGTAATTTGACACTACGAGAGCTAAGTAAGGATTAGGGGTAGGTATCGTATTGATGAATCTGATTGGTAAGCAATACTTGGCATCTAATCTTTAATTTACATGTATTAATAATCTTGTTGAATACGAGGCCCTGATCTTAAGACTTCAATTTGCCATCAAACACAAGGTAAGGAATTTTTTAGTACATGATGATTCATAATTAGTCTCCAAGAAGGTATGTAGTTGATACCAATGCAAGCTTCCTTATTTGAATAAGTATAAATTTAGAGAATGGGATTCAATTAAGAGTTTGGAAGCATTTAACATTGTTTCCATACCCAAAGATCAAAATCAGCTGGTAGATGTGTTGGCTTTGAAAACAATGAATCCAGTCCCACCTGAGGCCATCAAATTAAAAAGTATATAATTAAAATGGTATCTTTCCCTTCTATCCTATACAACATCAATCACTTCTATTTGTTTGATGATGATAAGCAAATCATTGACTTCATTAATAGTTTTGGATTATTTGAATTGCACATAATCAATGAACAAGATGAAGAGTCTACAAAGGAGGTCAAAGCTGATGATGATGACATAATCCAACTAAAGAAGAATAGAATTCCTAAAGGCATGGTCTTTTGGGAAAGGATATTTGATTAATACAAGCTAGGCAATGATACCAAAGTGCCCAAAGTAAGTGGAAAGGATTACAAGCAAATTAATCTAGGTTTGATGATCAATCCCCAAAATATCAACTTCAAGCTTGTCTATACCAAGAAAGAAGTGATTGAAGCCACTAAGATATTACCTAGATTCAAGGATGTCCTTACATGGTCTTACAAAGATCCTAAGGCCTTCAACACCTGGGTTATCACTCATATGATCCCTTTAAAGTAAACATATAAATCTTTCTATCAAAGGTAAAGACTGATGAACCCTATTTTGGGGCTTCTCATCTATAAAGAAATAAAAAATTTACTGGACACAAGGATAGTCTTCTCGATCAAACACTTCACATGGGTGGCCAACCTAGTCCTAGTTAGAAAGAAAAATGGTTAAATTAGGCTCTATGTAGACTTTTAGAATCTCAATAGATCCTCAAAAAAGGATAATTACCCATTTCCCTCTTTGGAAAAGGTAATTCAAATAGCTATTGGCTCTCAAATGATGTCCTTTTTAGATGGCTTCTCCAGTTACAACCAGGTGCTAGCTAACAAGAAGACAAGATGAAGACTACCTTCACGACCAAGTGGGGAACATTCACCTACAAAAGGATGCCTTTCAGACTCATCATATTTTGATCCACCTTTTAACATGCCATGGATCATGCATTCTAGAGAATAATTAGTAAGTTCATTATTATCTACATGGATGACTTTACCATTTTCTCTAAAATTAGTAAAAATCACATGATGTACCTACATCAAGTTTTGTAAAAATGTAGGACCTTTGGTATCTCTCTAAACCCTAAGAAGAGTATCATTTGCATAACCAAAGGTAAGATCTTTAGACATGTAATAATGAAAGATGGTATGGCTCTTAAACCTGATTAAATTAATTCTATTTTCAAGGTTGATTTTCTTAATAGTAAAAAAAAATTCAAATCATTTTTCAAAAAATTAACTTTTTACATAAATTCATTTTAGGTTTTGCCAAAATGTTAGACCTCTAAATGACATGTTGAAAAAGGATGTGGAGATTGATTGGATGTTAAAGGCTAGGAAATATTTCCAAGACATCAAAGAATCCATAATACAAGTACCCATGCTAATTATCCTAGATTTTGGTAAAGATTTCTACCTTTTATTCTTTTGCTTTTCACCATATGATTGTTTATATATTAAATAGAAAGTAGATGACAAAGAACATCTAGTTAACTTCATGAGTATGAACTTAAAGGATGTTGAACTAAGATACCCACTTCTAGACAAGCAAACATATCCCTTGGTAAAGTCCATATATAAATTCAAACATTACATCCTCTAAAACAAAACTCATGCCATTGTACCTGGCCCTACTGTCAAGCTCATGCTTAACCAAAATGAGTTAAGGTAAAGATGAGGAAAATGGATGAATAAACTCCATGAATATGACATAGAGATTAATTTGGACAAGATGGTACAGGGGTAAGGTTTAATACTATTAATTACCAAGGTTGACCCTCAAATTGATGTTTTACAGGTAGAAGCAAATTGGGTCTAAAGTGAGGAATGGTATAAGGACATTATTTATTACCTGTTGAAGGGCACTTGCCCCCTAAAATTGAAAAGAGAACAAAGAAGAGCACTCAATATTAAAAGTTCACACTTCATGATCAAAAGAGGAGTGCTCCATAGAAAAGACTATGAAGGAATATATTTGAGATGCATCTCCAAGAAGGAAGCTATAGACATACTAAATAACTTTCATGAGAAATTGGGAAGTAGACATCCTTCAAGTAGAAATACTACCTACAAAATACTTAGAGAAGACTATTACTAGCCAACCATATTTAAGGATGCACATGCTCATTTTTGAGCATGTCATCAATGCCAAGTGTTTAACAATAGAAAAGTAAGAGCATCCATTCCCTTACAACTAGTATTTGAAACTAGGCCATTTACACAATGGGGATTGGACTTTATTGGAGTCATCAATCCTAACTCTTCGGCAAGCCACAAATTCATGTTGACATCTATTGACTATTGAACTAGGTGGAATGGAGTAATTACCACTAAGAATTGTAAGGAAATTAATGTCATCAAATTCCTAGAGGAGAACATCACAACCATATTTGGGACTCCTTTGTCTTTGGTATGTGACAATGGCCCAAATTTCCAATCCATAGAATTCATAGAATGGGCTTATGACAACAATATTTTTGTCAAATTTCATTCAAACCACTATCCATAGGGGAATAGTGTTATAGAATTAGCAAACAAGAACTTGATGAATGTAATAAATAAGTTAATAGATAAAAACCCAAGGGAGTGGTAGTCATTATTAAAATATGCTCTCTGGGTAGATCAAACCAAATATAAGCAAACTTTGAAGTCATCTTCATTCTTACTAGTATATGGATAGTAATCAATATTTTCCATTACATTACAACTGCCCACTTATGAATTCATGGGTAAATATATGGATGATGATGAAAGAATTTAGTCTAAAATATTGAATATTATTCAAATAGAAGATGTGAGAGATGAATCCCTCAAGAATTTTTTCAAACATCAAGATGTAGTCAAAAGATGGTTTGACAAAAGGGATAAAACCAAAACATTCTAAATACTAGACTTGGTCTTACTATGGGACAAAGCCCATGAGAAAAAAGGCCAACATGACAAATTCATACCCCTTTGGATCAGGGCATATCAAATTTTAGAGATACTGGGTGATAATGCATTCAGACCAAAAGACTTACAAGGAAGTGACTTAGCTTTGATGGTGAATGGATATTACTTGAAGCACTAATTCTTAGTTTCCCTTGGTATGTGATATCCCCTACCAATAGGGATATATGAAAGACACAAAACTCTGATACCAAAGACCAAAGCTCTGATACCACTGTGATGTCCCTTACTTAGGGGCTCTTTTTTTTCTCCTACAAAAGCTCTGAACAACTGTAATATCCCCTTCAATCAGGTAATATAGAAACATATAAAGCTTGAAACAAGATACAATTTTCAGAATAGATTCAAACATGCATAAACAAATCACAGATCTTATCATTCATCCAGCTGATTACAATAGATGTCCTATGCAAATCAAAGAATATTACAGATATGGTCTTAAAACCCTGAAATTATGCCAACTGGGAATAAACTTGCAATTCTAGAAGTCTCGGCCTGCTGTGTCGACACACACAGTCACTGGCGTCGGTCGATATACTGCCGACGTCGGTCGCTGTAGGTCCTTATCTGCCGACGTCGGTCCTCAGACGGCCGAAGTCGGTCACTGGGGATCTCTGTCTACCGATGTCGGTATCTGCGAGAATCTGTACGGACCTGTACGGACTTAGTACGGCCGCCAACCAGTCTGTTCTTAACCCCTGATTGTTGAACCACCTGATCTGAAGATATACTATTCTAATACAGAATACCTCTATCTGTATAATTTATTGGATCAAAAACTAAATAAAGATAAATACCTGAAATATCTGTAATAACTTCTGTGTGAAGTTATCTCTCAACCCTGAAATTCTGTGATAACTTCTGGATGAAGCTATCTCTCAAATCTGTACCTCTGTGATAACTTCTGGATGAAGCTATCTCTCAATTTGGCAATAGATCGGCTGATCTTTCACAACCTCTGAATCGCACACAATGAAGAGTTGACGTTCTTCACTGCAAATGGAATCCTGGAATCCTTGGCTCAGTCTTCACATAAGAATTTCTTCAATATCAAAATCAATAATCAATTCATACATACAAACTCTCTCCCATGAGAAACTCTTATACCCTTCCAAAGGTGTGCTTGCTAAAATTAGATTTCCTCAAATTAGAACTTGGGGTTCTAAAATTAGAATTCCTCAAATTAGAACTTGGGCTTCTAAAATTAGAATTCCTCAAATTAGAACTTGGATCTTAAAATTAGACCAATTAATTAATAATTAATAATTAATTAATATCTAATTTAAAATTAGACCAAATAATTAATTAATTAATAATTAATTAATATCTAATTTAAAATTAGACCAAATAATTAATATTTGATTAAATCAATCAAATATTAATATCTCCCTCAATACATGTCGGATCCTCGAACCGTCTGAAGCTGGTGAATCAGGGAGTGATTCTGCACATGACCATATCAAAACAAGGGTGCTCCGCTGTATGTCAAATATCCCTAAATAATAGGAGCTCAGGCCCAATGTGTCTGAAATAACCTGAATGAGAGCCAACTATAGGAATTTTGTAAATCAAAGCCAAGCCAATCTCCATCATGACCCTCTATCCCTCCAATCAGCCTACGAAGGTCGCATAATAGGCTAATCATCAAGCCTGTCAATGTCCACGAAAAAGGGGACATGACATGGTACCCCCTTCAAAGGATTGTAAGCTAGTTTAGTGTAGTAGTAGGTTAGAATAGATTAGTTTCCTTTTTGCTTTGCTTTCTATTTATGTTTTTACTTTTAGTTTCTTTCTTTCTTTAGAATAGTTGTTGTGTGTTGTAGCTTAGTAATAAGCCCTCTCGGTAAGGTCCCAAATTTTTATTGCATTTGTCCAAAGTTCTAAAATTTAAAGAATTGAGGTGTTGAAGCCCATGTACATCCCCACAGATGGTTGTTTGAAGTAAAATATTGTACTATGTGTTGATTTAGAAAAATAGAAGAATTTAATTTTAAAGTTGTCTTTTCATGGAATATGTGCTTTTATCCTCATTATAGTCTAGTTATAACAAGCGTACATTTGACTGGATTTAAGTATAATTTTTTTGAAGGTCCATACATTTGACACTTAATCTCACATCATAAGATGGCCTAGATAGAACTTAGTTGTTAAAATCAAATGGTTCTTGAGTAGAGGTTTTGAAATTCCTTAAAACCTGGCTAACAAACTAGTTCCCAACCTCCAAGGAGTTGTAAAAAAAATAAAGTAAAAACACATGTATCAATTTGAAATAGACTTGATGCTATAAAATGCATTCTCTTGAAGGTGATTTAGGTAAACTCCACTGGGGCTATGGATATTTGGCTAATAGTGGAGCAAGGCCTAGAGTGGAGACAAAGGTATCATTATTAGGGTTATGGATATTTGGCTGGTAGCAGATCAATGCCCAAGCCATCCCCTTTAAAGTTGGCCATGACTACACACACACACACACACACACACACATGCATGCATACATACATAAATACACACACACACACACACACACACACACACACACACACACACACGCACACACACACACACACACACATGCATGCATACATACATAAATACACACACACACACACACACACACACACACACACACACACACACACACACACACACACACACACACACACACACACACACACACACACATGCTTGTCTAGAACCTATGTTCAAAGCCATAAAGTTTGAAGCTACTTATTCTGAAACCCAAAGGCATGCTGATCAATCAATTCAAAGCACACACATAATATGAATTGTTTTTAGGTTTTCAATATTTTATCCTTAAAGTGAAAATTTATTAGTCCTAGAGAACTAATTATGATATTTGTTACATCTACCTAGGGATGATTGCTTAATGATTACATTCTAAACTAGGATATCTAAATTCTAACATATCGATATGTTTCCCATAGAGGTCACTATTTATTGAGATTAACACACCCCATTTGCCTAAAGATGGAGACCCTATGAAATTTTGGGTCATTTAGCCTAGGATATACCTTACCATTAAATCCACATGTTAAGAAAAACCCCTTTATATGACTTTAAAAGTTTAAAAGTTGTGTTAGTCCATGACAAATGTTAATGGGTACATTTTAAAATGTTTCATTAATGTATAGTTCATTGGTTTTATAATGCTATAACTTGTTTAAAAGTGCTCTTACAATTTGAAAATCTAAGGTATGGTTCCTAAGACGTGATCAAAGTGACTTAATTAAGGTTTTTGAGTCATGGCATTACTTTGGCTATGTCAAAAATCATAATTTGATACTATGACATACCTTTATTTAGAGTTTTAGATTAGGGTCCAATTCAGATTTCATACTTGGAGTTTAGGAATTTAGACTTGCCCCTTTTCTTTTATTATGTAGTTTTCTAGCTTTTGCATTATTTCCTTTATATAAGAACCTGATGCCAACTCAATCTCAATTGACATGTGATAATATCACACACAATGGTTACTTAGTCATATAAATTTAGGGACTCAATCACATATATTTCAACCTTTGAAAATAGTCACAACCTAGTGACCTAATCAAATCATGCCACTTGGCACTTAGTCATAGCATTTTGAGTTCAAATAAAATTACATAAGGTCTACAACCTTGGAAATCCAATCATAGCATTCCACTTGCCACTCAGTCATAGCCTCCTAAGGATCCTACTATTTTCTCAATTCTACCCAATGATCCAATGGGAATGTACCACTTGTCATTTAGTCACTATGTCTTAGCCTATAGAGGAGTTATAACCCAATCAGGATGTGTCACATGGTACCTAATCATGGCCTTTCTAGACCTTGATTGATTTTAAGAGTCTCAAAACAAAGTGATCCAATTACAACATTCCACTTGGCACTCAATCATTCCCTTTGTGCCCCCAAAACTAAGATATGAAGTTAAATATCTCGATACTATGATTACATGAAAAGGTAACACCTGGTAACTAGTCACTTAAATCTAAGAGAGTTAGATGCTATGTGGAAGCCACTCAATAGCTAAAACCAATGGGTTGATGACATGTGGACCCCTTACCTCATGGTAATAATTCAATCAAAGGAAACCACAAAACCCAGCTAAGTGATCTAATCAAAAGATGACATGTGGCAAAGTGTCAAAGTAGTTGGTTCCATCAAAAATTTCATATAATAAAGTTGCATGATAGTGTGGGACAATGAGATCTTACCATTTGGCAAGGTAGTAGAGGTCTCAAGGCAACATTATCCCCAAATAAATTTAGTTAATCCATGTAACATCAAAATGAAGGACGATCCAATCAAAAGGTGATACTTGGCAGAATATCACACAATCTATTTAGATAACCCAATATTTAAAATAAAAGGCTGATGTACACAAAAAGGCACCAACTGTTGAGCATGTGTGAAGTATGAAACCTAGATGACACATAGATATCTACAAATCAATAGTTGTTAGTATAAATTAAATGCTGATGGGTCTCATTTTGGTGGTTGTAAATCCAAGTCCCTTCAAATAAAAGTCAAGACTATGATGAAAGGCCACATGGATAAAATGAAGGCAGTGATTGGATAAATCATCAAGGTGGACTTTTGAAGCCATTAGACTAAAATGGAAGAGCCACCTAGGCTTTAAGTCAAATCAAGTTAAAGATACTTGCCATTTATGACTCGTATCTTTTAGTTCAAATTCTAAAATTTAGAGTTTAAATCTTGTTATCTCAAGGCATTATAGTCACTTTCCACTATTATCTGCTAAGAACTCCAAAATATTTTGTGATTGTTACTAAGGAATTATATGCATTCACTCACCATTGAATCAATCCACAAGATTGTTAGTCAAAAAATTGAATCCATCACTGAAGCAAGAACATCTAGAACCACCAAGCTAGGACAAGTTTCATTCCTCTAGTCATATGAAATGAATTCCATCTTCTAGGACACTAGTTTCAATTCTATTACATTGCACACTGAATACAAGAAGTATAATGATTTATTCTACCATGTAAAAATGATGATGAAGAAGGCTCCAATGATGCAAAAGATAGGTTGGACATATTGGCACTCAAATCTACAGGATTACACAAGGCTGAATTTAATCCAAAGGTGTTCCCTTGTGTGGACTTAGTTTACCAAATGTTTTCTTCAATCTAGGTGTGTGGAAAACATGATTGTGTCTTTTAATTTGGGTAAAGACATTGCTTTCATATCTAGGCTAGCATTTCAAGCTTATTACAATATGTCCAAACTAGAGATTATTTACAATCAAGAAACTATCACCCAGTGGCTTAAAACACATAACATCAAAGAAGTTTTGAGGAGTTGGGAAGATAATAAGGGGAGGTTCATATGTAAATCCAATATCAACTAGATCCCCATCACCCAATTATATAAAGGGGTAAGGATGGGGATGGCTATGATGAATATGATACATGAGATCGAGGACACAGGGCTCGTATATGAGAAGTGGGTTCCACTTGTATCTATGATAATACATGATGTAGAGACTCCCCCTTTGGGATAAATCATATCCTGAAACTTGGAAACATAGATTACAAAGGTCATGGCCAACTATGGGGATTATTTCTATATGATGTCCTAGCTTATAGCTGCCATCTGCACTACCCATAAACTCCCCCATTTCACAAATTATGATCCCAATCAAAATTAAACCATTCCCCATATCTTCTCAAAGGTAAGAATTTACAAATACAAGCAAGATATGAAGGCAATTTTTGAGCACTTATACCCAATAGTATACAAGTCCATCCATGAGAGGCCCATTCCCAAGTTATCTAAATAAATTAAAACAACCTTAAGCACCGTGGGATCCTACTGGTATTATCCAAACTACATGATGATAAGGATAGTCAGGATCAAGATATTCCCCTTCAAGTTGCCTATCATAGTACCAAATAAGTTGGTTGAATAAGAGATTTCATTCTAATTATTCATAGGGGTGGATGAAATATGCAAGAATAAGAAAAAAGGACTGGTTCATCCTCAACTATCCAACATTGGCTAGTTTAAAATTTAAAATTGGAACTCAATCATTATTTCCACCAAGCAAAGACTGACCTTTAGTTTGGAAAGAAATACCAACATAGAATGGGACCCTGAACACTTAAGATTCAAACACTACATCAAGCACATGGTAACTCTAAACATCACCTACCATCATGAGCTTGAAGATGGAGATAATTGATATATCAATGCAGCTAACGACATGTAAGTAAATCAAAGGCTAAAGGATACTAATATCCCATAGGTAAAAGGGAGGCTAGATGATGCAAGTTTTCATGAGGTTTTTAAACCTGAAGGTGCTCAAACAAGACCATATACATCCATAGTCCTACTACTAATACTGAAGAAGAAGGTTGACTAACCCTCACCTTAGTTAGAGAATACTGTAGGCATTATCTCCTACTTTGGAGAAGTGAAGAGATGATATAATAAATATTATTGAGTAGAATTCTATTTTAGGATCAGTATCCAACATCCCATCCTAGGCACAAAGAATTACTTTAGATTAGGCAAGACCTTTAGTGAGGTATTAGTTACACATACTCCAACACTAATAGCTTTAGCATTAGGGTTACCTCCCTTGCTTCCTATCAAAGAGGAACCATATATAATAGATCAAGAACATGTTTGTTTATGCCTTCATTCTTATATAACCAACCTTTAGGAATATTATATGAACTCCCCAACACCAGATCATATGAACCTCTTGCCTTATAGGCCCCTCACCAAACCTATAATTAAGTATGTGACTATGTCATTGCCCATTACCAACCCTTTTGTCATATCATCCACTTCCAAGGTATCGGTAATGGCCAATTTGCCTAGGCTAGGTCCCCAACTTCTAAAGAAAATGCCCACTATTGTCATCCCCTAAGTCCTCTATTCATAACTAGTGCTTCAACTAACATTAGTTCTTATTCATCCTTATGAATGACACTTCCCACTTCATCCCCCAAATATGCATTTATATTAGTCACATCCATAGTTGCTTCTCAAACATCTACTTTCCAAGGATTAACACCTGTTCAACAATTGCCTTCATCTATGTAGCCTTAGAGTGGTTCTTCAGATAAATCATGGATAAAACAAATGAAGTTAACTACATTAAAAAACCAAGATTTGGTCATAGTGGACCCTCCATAGGTCACATTAGAATTTGACAAGAAGGATAGAGCCATGAAGAGGTTAACCAAGAGGAAGGTTACCTATTTGAACCAAATAATTATATATGAGTAAGAGGGGACCTAATTTGAGTTGACTTAGAAGAAGAGAGCCAGACCTAACCAACATTATTAGTATGAAGAGGACCCCTTCTCAGCTCTAAAGGCATATGGTGATGTAGATGGTAAATTGATAAAAGGAGTGCAACATAGAGTAATTGATTTGGAAAAGTAGCACAAAGCCACATTGCCTGAGGAGACCATAACCAAGGTAGAATGAGATACAAAAGTGATGTTTGATACATTGAATACCTTGGCCCAATACAAGGTAAAGGGAGGTCAAATTTACAATAGGATCCTCAAGGCAGAAGTTGCATATGGGACATATGACAATAAGATAATCAACTTGGTGAATTTGATTAGAATGAAAAAGTTTAAAGATTTGAACCTAGTCCCCTTAGAGGATTTGAGAATTACTCAATCCTATATAATTGATAGAAGGAAATCACTAAATTAGTGGATTGATGAAATGAGATCCTGGACTAGTCTCTTACCCAATAGGGTGATAGAGTCATAACTCTACTAAAAGAGGCTAATATCACATGCCTTGCCAAGAAGGATGGTTCCATTTTTAGCAAGGATGCCTTCAGATCCCAACTACATAACTTTATTGTAAATTTTAGAAAGCCATGGCTAGAGGGAGTAACTTTCTGGTAGGATATGGTAGACTTGGTTGCATCTACCAACTAGAGGATAGAAAAAGCTATGGCAATTAATGAAGTTATAGGACCTCTTCTGAGTAAGCATGATCTAATGGTAGGTCTTACAATAAAATTAATGAAATAACCTATTATATATATAAAACTAATTGAAAATAATTACAAGTGATGCTCTAAAGCATGGAGAGGCTAGATATAAGTTGAGAAACAAGTAGACAATATGCCATAAACTATCACTGGAGGAACTTCCACCTCATTAACCTCTCTTATATTATCTCCTTCTTCAATTGTCATGGGTTCAATGTCATCTTCTTCTACACTAGGAGATTCATCATCAACCACACTAGAAGGATCTCATCCTAATACTTCAAGAATGAAATAGCCATCTGTTGGGATTTCTCTTGATGAAAATCATGTCCTAATTCCCTTCAATGCATTATAAAATATTCCCCTATTTGAATAGGGAATATTATCTAGTTTTAAGACATTAGGACTATGTCCACCGATAGGTGTCATATATTTGGTTCTTTTGTAACTATCTTAGGCATTATAAGGCCTATTTATTGGGGCCCTCCCCCTCAATTGTACCTCAAAATAGAATTTTGTGAAATTAATGCAAAGAGAAAGAAGAATTCCTGGAATTTGCTCATTATTTTCATATTTTATTTTTTCTCAAGCTTTGTTAATAACATATGGTTTCATTTCTTCTATGTTTAAATATGATAATAGTGTTCTGAATGTATCTTATTAGTCTATGCTTTTAGCTATGCTAACAAAATCTATTGCATATGTTTTTTTTCCCTTCTATTCTACAAATGAATGTGTTGAAATCAATTTGTTGTAAGTAGCTATTATAAATTTATAGATATATGCATAATGTTTACCTTATAATACCCACTACATTTATGATATCCTAAGTCTAGAACTAGGATCTCATGAATGCTAGTTTTATTTTCACTATTGTCAGAAAGAACTAAAAGAGATCTATTGATTTTTGTTTCAAAAATACCTTCTTTTTTGATCTACCCTACTTCCCCTTATGAACATTTTTAACATGAATCACTTTAGATTATTTCTTATTGTAAATATCCACTTGTTTGTTTAAAGTCTAGGTATAAATTGGCAAAAATAGAAGCAATTTTACATCATACTAATACAAAGAAATTTTAGATAGATTGTGTCACTAATGAGTTCCTCTTATGCCTACAGTAGGGTCTACTTGTAGACTAAAGGTGGTAGCCACATAATCATTTTGAAAAAAATGAATTAAGCCCTATGTCTTCCAGTACCTACACCATAAAATAATAAATATTACTATTTTATTTGCATTATATCCTTGACACAGATATACATCAACATAAATAAAAACAACTAAAAATATCTTAAAATATAATTAAGCACAAATTATCACACCTAAAGGTGGAAATGGAGGATCATCCTTAAGTGAAAGAGTATTCCAAGTGGAAGGCTCTACCAAAGGAGGTTCCAGATTCACCTTTCCCTCTATAGGGTTTGATGCCACAACATGAGTCATTTCCCATCCATCAAGACGATGAATAATATTGTCAAAAGGTCCAATTGGTGAACCCTTTCAAGAAGGTTCAACATAAAATTTTCAACATGGAAGTGGAAATCTCCACCCACTAATGTTGAATATGAGGGGAAAAGTTGGTACGACTATGGGATGACTTTGATGTCTCCTAGGAAGCTAATGTGGTGGATCATCCCTGGGGACATGGATCACTATGTATGAAGCACTCCCCTAATGCTCAAGTAACTCTTGAAGATGGTAAACTACCATGGCCACCTTCTCGACTTGAACTTGAATTTACATGCAAGCTGATGATATCATAATAACCTTGTTAATGGGAAAAATAAAATAATAATATTTATTGTTTAAAATAGTAGTATTTATGGATTTCCATAATTGAAAAATAATAAAAACTTTTAAAAATTCCATAAGAATTCTATAAAAGTTGGACATTTAGCAAAATTCTAAGGAGGGCTAGATACTTTGAGAAAAATTTAGGATGATAAGGATAAAAAGGCTATGGATCCACTTCTAGGATGATTGGGCTCTGGGGTAAGACCAAAAGGGGTGCTTAAATGACTCTAGATGATTTCAAGCTAGGAATTTAGGTGGAGTAATACCAATATGAGAGAGACTCTCTCATAGTGAGAGGCCCTGATCAACTAGACACCATATGGAATGGGAAAGCTTAGGTTTTAGAGTGGGGCATATGAAATGTATTTAACTTTACTTCCTATAGACAAAAAAATATAAATAACCCAAGTTCTGACAAACTATTTAAACAAAGAATTTTTTCAAAGGCTCTATGAGACCTCAAACATATCATGAGATAATATTCATTAGTAAACATTTTACATATGGATCTCCCCTTATCCATCCTCTAAATCTCCAAAGATAAATAAAATATTATGTTGGTTTGGAAGGAGATAGTCCCCAAGTGAAATGGAGTGGCACTTAGCCCCATTATCTTCTTGGGGATAAATTCCACCACCACAGGGGGGTTGCATGACCATATAGAGAATGAGATTATTATAGTGGATATCCCAATAGGAAAAGAAACTCCTTGAGGATAAAATACTTGAGAAACATGATTTTACTAGGCCTTTTGAACACTAGGAGGGTAGGGATTGACATCAATAACTTCCTAGGATGACTTGGTTACCAAGGGAGAAATGAATAGGGGGAGGGCTTAGGGAAAATTGATTATATAATGTTGGAAACCATTGCCTAGCTATTATTTTCTATGCCACCTTGGACTTCTCAACTTATGGAAGGTTTGAAGAGGGTTTTGACTAAGACATGAGGGGACATTATTTGATCTGATGGTTGAGAGATTGGAAACAAAAATAAGTATTGGGGAGGTTAAAATAAATAACCTTTTATGCCCAACACTTGATGACAACTTGGATATCAATGAATTCCTTTAAACATTTAGTTAAATGAAACTCAACATAGACTTTCCTATTAGGGCATGCAAAATACAAATTGGGAAGCTCATGGCACAAAACATGCCCAATGGGCTGGATAATTTGAAAGAGGAAAGATCACAATGGGATTAGAAGGTCATGGGGTTCAATCTATATTGACACCTAAAAGAGGCATAGTTGGTAGCCTTTAATTCATGTGTCCACTTCGATAGAATTAAGAGCATATTTATGAGAAACCAACTTGATTTTTCCAAAAAAGATTTGACCTCAGACAAATCTTTGAAAGAAAACATAAATAAACCCTTAGTAGGGTTTCAAATACTAGTGACATGGATGTTGAAAGGGTCCCACTGGTGATGAATTTAGGAGTTGAATGAATCCTCATAGGGCACACAACCAATAAAATAAGTAATGAGCGAGTGATTATCTTACCATTTACATACATTATCAACTACATCAGGCATTAAACATACCTCAAGATAAGAGGGAGAGTTATAAGGGTTACCTCATTGTAAATATTTGGTACAAACTTTCTAGTTCACTTGGATACCTCCTTTCTTCTTGCTTTAACAATAATTATAGTAGATGAGGTGGAGCCTATTAAATAACATAAATCCACCCAAAGGGTAGTGCATCAAGAAAAATAAATGCATAGAGAAACCTAGAATCCTTGTAACAATAGTGGTATGAAGGATAATAAGGAAAGACAACCAAGAAAAGCAAATATGATGTGAAAAAAACCTCTTTTACACATTTTTCGATAAACATCATCATTCCATACCATCAAATGAATATGCACATATAGTTCTATCTCATCCATACTTCCTTTTCCAAACTTCGGGGATGGTAAGATTTGCCTCCATATAATACATTTTCCCAAAGTTTTTTAACATCAAAAGAATGTCTAGGTTTGAGTGGTCAGGGCATTTCATTGTCTTGTTTTACTCAATAATGGTGTAAGATTCAAATTTGATGGAAATATTAAAAGGAAAAAATTCATTGTTAAAAATCATTTATTGAGTTTCGAGGTCACTAATTGAGGCACTGTATCAACAGATTAATATTTAAAATGGTATAGTGACATGATCAAGATATATTTTATATTCTAAAAATAGAGGTATTAAAGATGATGTCAATAATAATATGATAGATAAGTTGAGGCACTCCATCAACAAATCAAGATTAAAAATATTAAGTCAATAATAATATGATAGATATGTTGACATGATCAAGATATATTTTAAATTCTAAAAATAGAAATGTATTAAAGAGTATGTAAATAATAATTGATAGATAAGTTGAGGCACTTCATCAACGATTCAAGATTCAAAATACTAAGTCAATAATAATATGATAGATATGTTGACATGATCAAGATACATTCAATTTTATATAGTTGTATATGTTTTATATTCCACAAATAAAGATGTCAGTAATAATATGATAAATAAGTAAAAGGAAATATATTAAGATATAATGTTTTGATTAAGAGTAATGATTAATGTATAAACATAGTTATATATTTTTAATTTTGATATCTTGTGTTATGTGTGCAATGATCTCATACATTAAAGTTATAAATTTACTTAAAAATAAAGCTAATTATAATTAATTTTAGGTATAGTTCCATGTAATCCAATTTTATATAGAGATCTAGCACCACATTATAATATATATATATATATATATATATATATATATATATATATATATATGATAACACTCAAAACAACACTAAAATGATTAAGAGGAAGATAACTATAACATACTTCATATAGATATTTTTTCATCGATGTATACATTGATCTACTATATAAATGTTAAATATATGTTATGTTTTCATTCCATATTCTTGAATGTTTTCTATTTTATCACATTAAATATCACAACAAATGTTCTATTAAATATTATATTTTGTAATTCATTTTGGATGGAAAGTGATAAACCTCTTTGATTTATTATTCATTCTTTCCTACACCTTCATCCAAAATATTTCCAAAAACCTTGAAGTTATATATTAATTAATGGATTTATGAACCCCAAAATGCACCAAAACTTTAGTGAAACATTATAAAATTATCCTAATAACCTTTTACTATTTTATTTATTTTTTGATTGATATTAGGGTTGAAACAGGCCCCCTATCATTAATAAAAATCTCACAAAAACTAACAAAAAACATAACTTTGAATAGTTGTTTTTATATTACTAGGGCATGTCTAGACAAGTTGTCATGCCAAATAGTAACTAGATACAAATACCCATTAAAAAAACATAAAAACCCATGAAGGGTCAAGAAAGTATCGAATAAGACAAAGAACCTATTTTTTAGAAAGATTACCAAAAAAGCTAACTCCATAGTGTTCAAACCAAAATAACCTTATCCTCTTTATCATCCAAAATGATGACCTCATAACTAGGAACAACCACAGAAGAAGACCATCTTACTAATTTCTACATAGAACCCCTGAGTTTGAGTTTGACACTACCCACCGATGAAACAACATGATTACTTTTTATACAACCTTTCATTTCTATCGTGATAGCCTGACATGGTGGCCTAGCCATCCAAGGAGGAGCAATAACTAACCCATAAGTCACCAATTTTTCCAATAATTTTATAGCATCCACTAAAGATTTATTGTGATGAGTTGCCTTCCTATGAGATAATTTAGGAATTAGACCTTTGAGCTACACCAATAGAAGCATTGCCAAAAATTGTCCCTCTATAGTATCATTTTTGTAAACCATTTTTATAATTTCATCCATAAAGCCTACTAAAACCAAAAAATGCATCTCAAAATATTTGAAAGCTAAAACTAGAATCAAACCAACACCATCTAAACTAGAGAAGGGTAGTTTGGGAAAGGGACCCAACTCAACACTATGTATCACCTCCACAAGACCAAGATGATGCTTTGGTCTTACAAAAAACTCCACTAATTTAGAAACCACCTCATAATCCACCATTAGCACCATGATTTTTGTTGTAAACATTTCAACTATTACAAATTTAACCCTACTGTGCATGTAATGAACCATATAATCCTTGCCCAAAATAGTTGACATGGCCTTAAATATTTCTTCTAAGGGTACCGAGAAGATATGTTTGAGCCTAGCCTGATAGATGCCACTCTCAAATGCCATTTCCCAAACTGAGCTGCTACAAAAAACCATCAAAGTTACAAGTAGAAGAATAATTTCTCTCTCCATGCTAAACATTAGGTGCCCATGACAACCAAAAAATAGCCAAAGTGTAAATGAGAAACTTCCAACTGGTGATATCAAATTGAATCCACACTCTTTCCATAAATGCAATCTACCACCTTTTTAGGATAAATTAAAACCTAGATCTATCCCCAAATCACATACAAGAGAAACTATGAAATGAATTAATCAAACATTTTGAAAATAAACATAAACATGCACATAATAGGAGACACAATATTTAATGTGGTTCACCCAAGATGGGCTAAATCCACCATACTTGTCCAATATATTATTTCCAATAATACAAAGGAGAAACAAAATCCTATAGCAAACCCTATTACACCTCTCTACCTTTTTTTCCTCCTCTCTATGTACAATATTTCATTATTTTTCACACTCAAACATCTCAACCATATATCAATACATCTTAGGATAAAAAACATCTAAACATAACCTCTACCATCAGATTTAGAAACCTTTAATCAGCATCCTAGATTCACTATGAAATTATAATTTAACAAGGCAATTTTAATTAAAATTTTCTCCAAAATACACAGGTTCCCCCTTGCAACTCCCCATGCCATCAAAGATTTAAAGAATGGGACCCAAAACCACCTAAAATAACATTATAATTTTAACCTCTGATCCTGGAAGACAATCAGGCTCCACACCTAACAACCACCACCCTTTTTGCATAGATAATGCCATCATGAAAAAAATAGCACTGCTGAAAAGCCTAAGGAGGTGGCGAGGATATTTATGATTAAATCAAACAATCATAAATAATAATCAAAGCCAATTGATTATTATAATGGATTAAAAAAGAATAATTTTGAATTTATTTTTTCACTTTAAAAAAACCCCATATTAATGGAAACTATATTGGGAAAGTCTTCCTAAGTATATCTAAGATTATCCATTCGAATATCTTCTCTTTGTTCAATTACACATTTGGAAAGGATATTCATAACTAAATTGGCCTCTCTATAATAGAGATTTTAATCTAAGGATGAAAAATTATCCAAGCTAGCCCATACATTGGACAAAATATTATCTAGTTTCTAAGAAGTGGTTGTCTTTTTCTTAAGGGTATAAGTCAAGATCTGACAGTCACCTTCAATAATAAGATTGCCAATTTTAAAATGGATTGTAAAATGAATCCCAGTGGATATAGCTTGAGCTTGAGCTTCATTATTTATGTCATCTGAAAGTTTTTTATAAATCACCCTAATCAAGGAACCACTACAATCTTGAAGAATACAACTTCACTGAAAGTACCCAAATTTCCTTGAGAAGCACCATCAAAATTTAATTTAAACCACCCCAGTGGAGGAGCAATCCAAGTAGACTCATCCTTTCTCAAACTTTTCCCTGAACTTACTAATGACCCATTAATGGGTGTGTTATAGTTTTATTACATGAACAAGTACACACATTTTGTTATTCTAATTTACCAACATAAAATGATAATCATGCCCTTTATTTGACATAAGAAAACCCAAACTAAAAAAATCATATAAATTATTTATCATGTCCTTGACAGAGCCACATTTAGACACCTAATTTTGGTATTATATTGATGTAATATGGTTTTGAGGATAACTATTTCCTGCATAACTCTTTAAAAATATATATGGCATGATTAAATCAAAGTAAACTACAATAAGCATATCTAGAATATGCTTGGAAATACATTGAAAATACCAAAAAATAATTGAATGAGAAACAATAAGGGAAGAGAATGATATAAACAAGCACAATTAGGTATTAATTTTGAATTCTAGAACTGAGATAGGATTTTGGCAATGACTACACAACAACCTTAATAATTTGAATATGTCCTATCAAAGGATAAAAATCAACAAATGCATGATTATGTCTAAATAAGAATTGCCAAAGGGTTTATTATGTCTACTGATTATATCCTCTATAACTGATTGTTTCATCTACTAATTTATAGGATCTAAAAATTTATCAACCTCTGTGCATACTGATGTCAAATGAGGTTTTAAATTTGCCTTTAAAAATTGATGGGTAAAACATAGTGAATTATTTCTCCTTTTATATAGACCTAATTCTTAAATGTAGGCATTAAAGAATGTGTATAATTTAGTTTTCCTAAATAACCTCTTGTGGAGTTGGAATTACATATTCCACATGCTTGGAATTAGGGCTCTATGTAGTTTTAGTGCTTGTGAGTGAATCCAAACCTAATGAGAGATATGACTTCACCTCCTCTCTCTAGATAACCAAATGCAAGTATATCATTCACCATGATCTCATTTTTTCACAAGATGTGATGGCACAAAACTTTGATTGGTGTTGATGAAATAGAGGCTAAATGTGCAAACTCCTTGGATAAATGTGCATAATCCTTCACACACACACACACACACGCATGACTCCATAGGAGACTTAAAACATAGGTTGACCTTATATAATAGTATTCAATGTATGGAGAATTAGGCCAAGGCAAAATGGACCCAAAAAAGGATGAGGTTAAAAATTAGAAGAGGGTCTATTCTAAAGAAGACATAATCAATAAACCATCAATTTTGACCTAGAGGGAAAAAAAACCTTAGAACAAAGATCAATCTGAATAAAGGATGATTAGAGGATATCCTTGTGCTAAAAATTGATACATTTGAGGTGTGTATGAGGAAATATCGATGAATCAAGGCATGAATCAAATAAAAAAATAACTCTCATGTGGCTGGAAAGTGCCTTAAAATAGATAAATGTATGTAAATTGACCAAGTGAAATAAAATATGGTGAAGATGTAATAGAAAGTCACATCAAAACTAGGTGTCTACATAATGCCCCACTTTGATGTGTGTGTGTGTGTGTGTGTGTGTGTGTGTGTGTGTGTGTGTGTGTGTGTGTGTGTGTGTGTGTGTGTGTGTGTGAATGCACACATATGTCAAAGTAAAAATAAATTGAATCATGTACCTACACTTACTTGAGGGATGAAGGGATGAATTATCTATATGCTTGGAATATGATCCATTGACATATGTTGGTAAATCCTAGTATACCTATAATTAATCATGAATGGATGCGATTAGTCAATGTATTGATATATCAATGAAAATATAAAAATTTTAAATATAAAATGAAAAATGAACATAGGAAGGAATACACTTGATGGTATGAAAACCAAGCTATCACTCTTGGAAATATCTTGGGTACTGAAATTGAAATTGAAATCTTTAATGGCCTAGGGGCAAGCATAGGGGAAAACTCCACTCCTTGATAAAAAAGTAGACATATCTTTTGGTTCCACTTGAAAATATTTATAATATCTATATATATGCCCATATTTTAAGTTGAGGGATTGGTACCTATTCTTTCAACACTCATCTCAAAATAAAGAGTTATGCACATCATCTGTTATCATAGAAAAATATAGCTGAATTTGTTAAAATATTTGTAAAAAAACATTTTTAAACACATGTATGTAAATATAAAAAATTGATAGTAATATGCATGTGAGTATAATATGGTAATGGGAAAACAATATGCCCCAATGTAACCTGGTAAGGGGGATAAAATTATGGCCCCAATTTGGTAAGATATGGAAGTATCCAACATATATGTAGTACAACATGTGAATAGGTGTAAATAGGATAATGCATGTCTTTATATAGGCACTATAATATCAATAGGAAAATGGGATTATTATTTTCTATATGAATAATATATAAATGATAAAATCTAGTAGATAATCAAATGTATGATTCCCCCAATAACATGATAAGATGGGGACAAAGGATATGCCCGAATATAGAAAGATTATCCTAGGCATGGTGGATATAATAATGAATCACACACATAATGGTAGTATTATTACCCAATAGATGCATTGTAAGGACCATGGAAACATTGGAAAAAAAATTTAATAGACTAGAAGTAGTAGCATTCATGATATGGATCATGGCAATAAGCATATTATATCACATAGTAAAGGCATTGCAATTACATATGGTCAGGCAATCATGCATTGAATAAGAAACCATCAAGAAAGACACATGACCGACAATAATCAATACATGACATGAATAATTTAGGTACCTCTATAGACACACTAAACAATATATTGATAAGAAACACACAAGCACACATAATTATAAGCATGCACATGTAGGCAATAAATTAATTATAGGGTACCCAAGAGAACACATAATGTATCCATGTAACATGAAATATGTAAGCAAGTTAAATATATGTATATTCAATGTAAGTAGATATATATTATAAATATAAATGATAAATGATATTTACTAAGACTCACTATAAATAAATTCCCTAGTATAAGGCATGCCACCAATATGAGAATGCCCCTGGGTGTGGGTGTAAATGTAGCTGCATAGGATTTGAAAGTCCATGATCATATGCATATTTCATCTCACCCACTCAAATAATATGTAAAATTTATATGTAAACTTATATCATATGTTAATAAGCACGATATGTATTTATCAATAAAGATAAATGAAAACATTTTTTTAATTTTCATGCATTCTATTTTTTTTGCTTTTTTTAATATTTTTCTAAAAGAATAACACATGGAAGATTTCAACGGGTGTAAGATAGATGAATAAATAATATATAAATAAAAAAATTGGTAGCCTATTATATTATATTGATCACAATCGTGTCAATCCATATGCACTCTCTAATATTTAATTAATTGACTCCTATGCTGACACATCATGCAAGTCTCCTTACACACTCACTTGAGGCACAAAGGGGAAACTAGGGTGGGTAAGTTAGTTGTGAGAACTGGGGTGGAAACATGTTGTCATGTGCATGTGCCTAAAACTATATTGGCCCTATCCTATTGAAAAATGTCCAAAAAATAGTTTAGATGTGCATATCCCATGGTAACTCCATTCAATTGACTAGCAAAACTTTATTCAACAAGCAGTAAGAAGTTATAAGGTTAACAACAATATTTTTTATTAAAAATCATAGATAATTATCATATAATTAATAACACAATATTAATAATTAATAGTCTAATTTTGCATAACATTTCATGCTTCCGCTGCACCCCTAGTGCATACAATATTACATACTATCTCAATGAGTCCTAATTCTACTTAATAATATTACTCTAGTTCACGATGGTACTCTACACACAATCCAAAAAAATCCTCTAATGTCTTTTTTATCTATTATTAAGAAAAAAATTAAAATTCAAATAGTTTCCAACCAACCTACCATCCCTTTGTCTTCACAAGGGTCTAATTTTTATAGGCACCTAAGAGCCTTTCTTGCCATCAACTACAACCACTTAACAGTTATTGCACCATTTCCCCCACTTGGTAGTTAATGTTTTGGAATGCCTAAGGTTATCTACTATTATATTTAGCCATTGTTCTTCAAATTATTATTATGCTAAGCTATTAGTATTAAATTTTTCCATTTATCCCTTCAATCTTTGCTTTGGTTCTTGGATATATATGGTTTCATTTGTCTTCATCCTATTATTTTGTCATTTTGTGCATGTGGACATGATCTATGGTGTATCATGCATGTATTTATGGTAGTATATGATGGGTGAATGCACATGTTATAGGTATGTATTATGCATGCCACTCTTCAACTATTGGCTTTGGTCTATCTCCAACAATTATGCTTTTGCACTTTAGTCTTGGTTTAGACTTAGCCAATTTTGGGGGTCAACATCACCCCATACTAAGCCAATTTTACATACTTAGATAACCCATGTGTCTATTTATTTATTTCATTATTTAATATAGCTATCTGTGAAGTTGAATAATAATCAATTTTTTCATCTAGATTTATAATTTTTAGCAGTCATTTGTGTTTCACACCTCTTAACAAGATGTTTTCCATGCTTTTGGTGGCAAGTAAAAATTTCACATTCTTCCTCAACCTTCCTACCCATGAATTCGGCTATTCAAACTCACACTCCACTATGTGGAATGACTTTGGTTCATCCACATGTTGTCCTATTCTTTTCTTATTTAATCTCCACCCCTCACATCCTTCACTTATACATGTCGAATCCAAATCTTCTTCTTAGGGTATATTTATTTCATCTTGCCTCCTACAGGGCCTAGATGCACTCTTAGAAACCTTCCTTTATGCATCCTTCATGTTACATCTAGGCACTCTTGTGTCTCCTCTATTCGTTTTCACATGGCTACTCACACAAGATCTTATACAACCTCGAAACTTATTCCTACCTCCTTGGGCCAATTTATTTTGGTCTAGTCATGTGGAATTAATCCAAACATTTATTATTGCTTGCATGACATTTTACTATATGTTACACTTGAATTACCCTAAAAATAGGGGGAAAATCTCTATATGTCCCTAACCATCTAATCAGGGATAACTACCTTGCACCCTTTCCTATATCCTCAACCTTTACCTCTAACAAACACTACCAAGCACCCCTTTGTCTCACTTTCTCATGAGTCTAGGCCAACACTACCAAGGGTTTTAATGTGGAGACTAGTTGTCTCCTCTCTTTACCTCACCATATAGTTTTCTCCTCAAATTTACACCATATTATAGATGGATAACTCTATCACTTTTTATCTTTACTTGCAGACTCTCCAACCTTCTCTGATGTGAAATTATACTCACCATCGTGGACCTACATCCTCTTCTTCTTTGAGTATGTTTCATGCATAGTTATGATATGATATTCCCATGTCTTTGTATGTGTTTTCAACCATCTACCCATATATGCTTGAAGGAGGGCATTGACTCCTTACGAATTCATCTCCCATTTAACCATATAGTTGGAACACTTAATATGCATGATTGTTCTACCTAGTCAATGATTTTCTCATTCTCCACCCTATTACTTATAGGACCTTATTTTTATTGTAATCTCCTAAGAGGGGGAACAAATTTTTTTTAGCCTTATTGATTCAAACTATGCACACATAAGAATGTGTGTGGAATTTATATTATCAACCTTTCAAGTCCAAAAAAGGTTTTTTAGACTCCCTTTACCAAATCTAGGATATCCTATCCATAATATCCAAAGTTTAGTCCTTAGGCCTCAATTATTTCCCTCTAAACCTCTTACCTCCTTTCAATGGTTGCCTCCCAGCCTTTTTTATCTCAATTAAAACTATAACAACACCACCTTATCTTAGCATCAACCTCCTTTAACAATAAATTTGTTAGGTGAACTTTGTTGTGGGCCATATACCCCCATTTATAGATGTTAGAGTGGGTCATCAATTGATACAATTTTTGGGTAGGCAATTATCAATCTAGTAGGTTTTCCATCTATCTCTACCACTCATGCTAGGGTATCCTAGCTGAGTCATCACTTGGGCCTTTAAATTGTGATAGGTAGAATGGATAATCATGCCTCAAGCCCTTCCACTCATATCCATTTGAGACCAAGTCACCCTTTGATCTACTCAATTATTATAGAAATCAATTTAGATCAACCTTTATATATATCATCCTCTCATGTCCTTTCATCCTATCTTTACTAGGTGTCATTTCATTCAACTAGATAATTAACCTTCTATTAATTTCTATCCTCATGGTCCAACCCTATTGCTTCATTTTATATATTTGGATTTTTATACATGTCAAATCCTTTTGTGTGTTAGCTCCTTTCTTCATGCATCCTACATGTGTTATCCTCATTCTATGCATGCCTTTTTTTTAGATCTCTTCTACATGCCACTTATATTATGATCATGTAAAAGACCCATGTGCACCATGATTTCTTACTTGTGGACACCACCATGCACACTAAATCCTATGATTAGTCTTATAGTGTAACAAAATTTGTATCTCTAGCCTTTTTACATGTTGTTGCTTGCACAACACACCCCATTTTTAGCCTAAAAATGGGGATCCTCTTTTTTGGGCCTTTTAATCTACTCCTGTGTATGCTCATGCTTCATTAATCTTAGCATGACAATTTTATTTGGTGGTCCATATTAATTCAGTTATCAAATTGGGACTCAAAAAACAACTATTGAAAAGACCATGTCCATGCAAATTAGCTTGGTATTTTACACTAAGTGTAGAAATGGAGTTAGGGCCTCCCAATGTGATTTTGAAGCTTGAATCTCATGGATTTCCTTAATTTCTTAGCCTATTCCCAGTGGTTTTCTCATGATGCTATTGAGAAGTGATAATACCATCAATTGATAATAATGTCATTAAGAAATAATAATGTCATCGATCGACAATGATGTTGTTAGTCAATAATAATTCCATCGATCAATAGTAATGTTACCAATTGATGACAATGCCATTGGTCAATAACAATGTCATCAATTAATGACAATGCCACTAGTTATCCATATTACCATTTGTCGATGACTATGCCACTAGTTAGTTGCATTGACATCTATTGATGACTATGCCACCAATCAAATGCATTACCATTGATTGCCTTGAACTCTTTATGTGCTATCTAGTTTTATTTTCATTAATTTAGCACTTTTTATAAAGTTATTTGTTCTCTTTTCCTATGTATGTGGTAAATAGTGTTGGATGATGATGAGGGGAGCAAACTCTACATCAAGAGCCATCAGTGGTGAACAATGAAAAGGTGGTGAACTTTACATCAAGAGCCATAGGTTGACCACATTCTTCTAGTTATTGAGCATTAATATAAGTGGTTGGTTATTATCAATAAGTAGCTAACACATTAAAGGTAGTTTTTTTTGGTCCACAATCTATATATTAGATTATTTTGTCATAATAAGGGTTGGTTTTTCTTCTTTAGAGAGCTAGTCGGGATGGTTTTCTTCTTTGAGGAGCATTTTTCTTCTCCAAAGGAGATGGGAGATCCATCTACCCCTTCTTTTCCCCCTTTTCCTTATTTTTTTCCTCCCTCTTCTTTACATGGGGAGATGTTATTGAGATTTACACGTGGATGATTATTATAACCCTATTGTGCTATTCAAGCAACTTTTTATTTAATACAAAAAACTTTGGAATATTTTTTTTACATTTTTTGCATGTGGTATACATTAGAAGTGTATATTTTATTCTTAACTCCCTTCTCCTTAGATTCTAGCACTAGTTCACATTATAGTTGTGTGAATGTTGGTCAGATGTAGGATTGGTTTGTGGGTGGCAAGTGATGATATAGATGTGGATTTAAATGCATCTTAGCAGTGTTAGGTTGTGGAGCTAAAAGCTTCACTGATGCAGACACGGAGAAGGCCATTGGAGGGGTTGCTGAAGGTTGCTGAGTGTCAGAGCAACCGGCATCGATCTGATTAGCCAATGTCGGCATTACAGTGAAGAGAAGCAACTGACGTCGGTTAGGTATCAGCCGACGTCGGTCACCTATAGGCAGACAGGGACTGACGTCGGTCGCCTGTGTGGTTCAACTGCGAGTTTATTACGGGCAGTTGGTTGATGAACCAAGTGTTTGCATGATCAGGGCTATTTATAGACTGAGAGCTATGGATCTAATTATTGTAATTAGATGTCTAATTATTGTTTGGATGAGATCTATATAATAGACTCATGGTTGTATTGTTAAGTGTAGAACTTGGAGAATCCAAGTGTGGAGCTTGGAGAGTTCTTCCCATGGTGGAATCAAGTAGGATTCCCCATGTATGTGCTAGGGAGTAAGAGAGCAAAGAGCTCCTTCAGAGAGAGGTAGAGCAATGGTGCGTTCCTCCTAGTGCCACAGTACCAGGCATGTTGGTGCTGGATTGGAGAGCCAGATGGGTTCTTCAGGTATGTATGATCTTGGTCATCAGGTGAGCATGGCCCTTATAGGAGATCTACATGGCAAGTAAGGTTGGTTGATTTGCAGATGTGTGTATGCGAGGGTCAGATAGAGATCAGCGGTTGGCCAGGGTCCAAGGTGACAGCAACACAATAGGGAGCAGGATCAGGTAGGATCTACTTAGAGTACAGTGTGTACTCACTGTGATGTACGTGGAGTGCATGGAGAGCTAAGAGGAAGGCAAGGCAGTTCTTTCCATAAGTATGGTCTGTTGAACAACAGGTTATTGCAGGTTCATGGGAGATCTACTTGAAGTACCTTGAGTACTTGTGGAGTGCGTGGAGCACTGGAGGTGAACACCAACTCTGTGTTTGAGTTGTGTGTTGGGACCTGAGAGGGAGAGCTTTGAGGAGAGAATTACTATTCACTTGAGGTGTGGGAATCCTCTGTAAGGTGGTGGAGAAGAGGTGGCATCTTCTTTAATGTATTCTTTTCTATAAGAGTTATTAATACAAGTTGTGTATTGTCTCTCATATTCTGTGTTATTCTGAATTCTAGTTACCTGTGAATCTGGTTTAATTTTCACATATTAAGTTGCTTGGTTTGGTAATCATATTGTGCTCTTTCTGAGGAGCAAGATCCTAACAAGAGGAATCAGAATAGATGTGTTTGTTCTTGGATTCCCTGACAAGTGGTATCAGAGCTTTTGGTTGGGATGCTAACAGATTGGTTTAGATCTGGGTAGTGTGTTTTGATTAGAGGTCACTCTCAGGGGTTTTTGATTTGAGTGGGAGTAGAGCAACGACAGATGAAAGTAAGCTAAGAATGGAGGAGTTGAAAAGCACAGATGGTCACTCACGGTCTGATGGAAAGAAAGAGTAGGTAAAAGAACATTGTTGGTTGGTAACAGATTAGCATGAAGAAACTGAAGAAGTAGATGTAGCAGGTGTTGTTGCACAGGATGCTCTGGGAGGTTTCTTGGATAAAGTTGAATCTTGGATAATAGATTTGGTTGCCTCTTTCCATGCAGCCCCAGGTAGAGGAGTTGGTGAGCCTTGCCAAAGAATTGGCAAAGGTGAAGTGAAGCTAAAATTGTAGGCGGCCAACACACGGGTGTTGATGAAGGTCATGCAGGTCCCAGGCTTGGAGATATGGCTAATTTCTTCAGGAAAATTGGGTGATGAGAGATGCACAAGAACTCTCACATCGGGTGCACTTGAATTAGCTAGTGGTAAGAAAACATGTACTCTTTATCTATTTGTTTATATTACTGATTCTTCTTCTGTTGCGGAGACGTGGCTTCGTAGGCTTGGTCACATGAGTAGGAAGGAGATGCATGTTCTTAAGTAGAAGATAGATGTATTTGATAGGCTTAAGAACTAGAAAGCCTTGGTGTTTATGGAGGAGATGGCAGACAGAAACCAGTGGATGGTGTTGGGTACTTCTGAGTAGGGTAGTTTGGACATGGAGATTGATTCAAAGGAGCTCACGGGTAAAAAGTCATTAGTCACAGGCGAACACAGATACCGGCGTCAGTCAGGAGGAACTGGCGTCGAACAAACAGGTGCTGATGTCGGTCATGTGCAGATCGAAGGCGGTGATGTCAGGTAGGGTAAGACTAACGTCGGTCAGGAGGACCAACATCGGCAGTAGGTAAGACCGACGTCGGTCAGGAGGACCGACGTCGACAGTAGGGACACTAATGACGGTAGTGTCGGTAGTCAGGGACAGATGCATGGGAACTGACGTCGGTCAGATGCAGACTATGTAGTGGCCGAGGTCGGTCACTGTAACAGATTTTGGGTGGACAACATGCTGTTAAGGAGTCTCAAACACCCATATGGAGGATCGAAGACATAAGTAAGCCCTCAAATTTGTTGTTCCTCTTCTTTACACTAGTTGTTGATTGTAGAGCAGGAAGGATCCAGGAAATAGGTGGGAGCATGGCAGGGATATGATGCAGAACCAAGCGGAGACTTGGTCAGGTTGCCAGTAGGTAGATAGCATAGAGACAAATGGATTCCTTAGTTGAAGAATAGAGAGAATGGATATGTGAGATGAAAGACCAGGCATATGGTCTTGAGGAGCTGCAGGACAGTGGTACAAGTTTTTTTGGCAGGTGGAAGACGAAGCATGGCTTCAGTCAATGTCAGGGTAACTACTGTGGTTTGTCTTACTAGGGGGATGATGAGTCATGACATCATTCTGTTACTGTATGTGGATGGTATGTTTTGCTAGCAAGTTTGTACATACAGGGTTTTGCTGAGCTAAGGGTAAGATTAGTTCATTGGCATGTCATGAGGAGTTTTGAGCAGTGAAATTCTTTAGCATGGGAGGCATGGAGATCATAGGTAGATTTTGTCTCCAGTAGGAGCTGATGTGAATCAGGTGTTGGCGAGGTTCAGGATGGAGAGCTGGAGCACACTAAGGGCTGGACAGGTACAGTGTCTGAAATCACATGAGGTCTAGTTTAGACCTGAGTTTTCCCATGCAGTGGGAGCTGTCAGAGAGTTAGGAGCCAATTCATGGAAGTGGGTTCTTAGGTATTTGAGAGGGACCAGCAGTAGGTATTGCTATGCAGGGTTAGGACTTCACTACAGGTTGTTTATAGGTTCAGATGTGGCAAGGTACTCAGATGACAGGAGGTACACCATGGGATGTGTGGTGGGTTGTCTTCAGGATTGAGCTTGAAGAGGGATACAAACCAGGAAATAGATTAGATGGAGTACAGGTACAGGTACAGTGTAGCTATTTATCTCCAAGTGGGAGATTGTTAGGTTGTGGAGCTAAAAGCTTCACTGATGCAAACACGGAGAAGGCCATTGGAGGGGTTGCTGAAGGTTGTTGAGTGTCAGAGCAACTGGCATCGATCTGATCAGCCGACGTCGGTAGTACAGTGAAGAGAAGTGACCGATGTCAGTTAGGTATCGGCCGACGTCGGTCACCTACAGGCAAATAGGGACCGACGTCGGTCGCCTATGTGGTTCAACTGTGAGTTTATTACGGGCAGTTGGTTGACGAACCAAGTGTTTGCATGATCAGGGCTATTTATAGACTGAGAGCTGTGGATCTAATTATTGTAATTAGATGTCTAATTATTGTTTGGATGAGATCTATATAATAGACTCATGGTTGTATTGTTAAGTGTAGAACTTGGAGAATCCAAGTGTGGAGCTTGGAGAGTTCTTCCCATGGTGGAATCAAGTAGGATTCCCCATGTATGTGCTAGGGAGTAAGAGAGCAAAGAGCTCCTTCAGAGAGAGGTAGAGCAATGGTGCATTCCTCCTAGTGCCATAGTACCAAGCGTGTTGGTGCTGGATTGGAGAGCCAGATGGGTTCTTCAGGTATGTATGATCTTGGTCATCAGGTGAGCATGGCCCTTATAAGAGATCTACATGGCAAGTAAGGTCGGTTGATTTGCAGATGTGTGTATGCAAGGGTCAGATAGAGATCGGCGATTGGCCAGGGTCCAAGGTGACAGCAACACAACAGGGAGCAGGATCAGGTAGGATCTACTTGGAGTACGGTGTGTACTCACTGTGATGTACGTGGAGTGCATGGAGAGCTAAGAGGAAGGCAAGGCAGTTCCTTCCATAAGTATGGTCTGTTGAATAGTAGGTTGTTGCAGGTTCATGGGAGATCTACCTGAAGTACCTTGAGTACTTGTGGAGTGCGTGGAGCACTTGTGGTGTGCGTGGAGCACTGGAGGTGAACACCAACTCTGTGTTTGAGTTGTGTGTTGGGACCTAAGAGGGAGAGCTTTGAGGAGAGAATTACTATTCACTTGAGGTGTGGGATCCTCTGTAAGGTGGTGGAGAAGAGGTGGCATCTTCTTTAATGTATTCTTTTCTGTAAGAGTTATTAATACAAGTTGTGTATTGTCTCTCATAATCTGTGTTATTCTAAATTCTAGTTACCTGTGAATCTAGTTTAATTTTGGCATATTAAGTTGCTTGGTTTGGTAATCATATTGTGCTCTTTCTGAGGAGCAAGATCCTAACAAGAGGAATCAGAACATGTGTGTTTGTTCTTGGATTCCCTGACAAGCAGGAAATTTTCTCTCTTTTCCCCCTTTTCTTTTTCCTTTTTTTTAATTAGTGGGTTATCTAGGTTTTTGAGTTGCAGTCTAAGTCAAATGCTTATTGTGACTACATGATTTTATCTATTGCTCATTTATGCATTGTTTAAATTATAAGTAATAAATGTGTCTCTCTAAATCAACTATTTATTCATAGTTAGATCATTTGGTTGGTTTCATAGGGAAAACTCTTCATTTTTTAATGCATATTGATATGATTAACACACATTGACATGGATGAAACACATACACAGTCCCCTTAAATGAAATGGTCATAATGAGTTGATTGGGTTACCCTACATACCAAGACCTAGTAACCAAAACCTTGAGGATATTTTCTCACATGAGTCTCTTTTTAGGAGAGGAAAAGACTAACAACCCCTACCTAAGATGGTGCATTGAGATACCTCATCAACATTTTGGCAGGCTTGATTAGAATATTTCAAGCTTGTCATTGTTTTTTTCAACCTAATGCCCTCTCATTTAAACTCCTCCCAACCTGTTGTATGCTTAAAATGCTCATAAAAAAATTGGAACTGGAGGGAATTGCCTAGTGTTTTTTTTAAATTTATCTTTTGTTTTTAAGAGCTTATCCTAGTTGTTTTCCAAGTTGTTAGATTGGAAAACTAATTATCTGAGTCTCTTAATGGCCTTAACTTAGTTAGGAGGACATAACTATATTGTGAACATTCTAGGAAATTCCCATCACCTACCCAAAAACCCCCATAAATTTTGTGCAAAGTGCATCCATGGTGGGAGTTCAACTACTTACAAACACATCTAGGATTTCAAAGAAGCCATTATAAAAAAATAGATTCAACATGAGGATGTGGTTTTCCTTCTATTCTTCTTGTTATTAAATCAAACTTCTTATTCTTGGTACCTTAGTCTACTAGAAGGGTGCATCACAACATGGGCTATGTTTGAGAACATATTCCTTAACCATTTTTGTGTCCCATTGACCCTTATATATTATTCTATTCATTTTCAACAGCTTGTAAGGGGCCTAATGAGCTAACTAGTATGTTCAACCATAAATTCCATAAATTATACACTAGGCAAAGGTGTCCTTTATTGAAAATAGAGGACACAACAATTAGGTTCTATCTCCAAGCCTTAAAGCCTCTAACTACCATGTTTATTAAAATGAACCCCTAAGCTATCACCTAATTAGCATTGGTATAGTAAGATGCTATCAACATAGAGAAATAATTAATGACTCAAGGTATTTTTTCCCAAAATACTTCAACTTACATGCCTACAAGTTATCCCATAGACTGATATGTGCCTTGCAATGAAGTGTTGTCTGAAACCTTTATCCAACCAAACCTCCTTGTGATCAATGAGAGTCCTTGTTTATTTGATGCATAAGAATTAGTTAATTTTGTGTACAATCAGTAGGGTACTTATTATAATTTTAATGATCATGTATCTTTTGATGTTGTTACTAATGAGATACCATTTATTACAAGATAAAATCAAGAGGAAATGCACAATCTGAGTTATGAAGCTGCATATCCTTATGCACCATCTAGAGTCTATGATTCTAGTCGCACTACTAATGTAGAGTTGATCATGCACACTGAGGACATCCCATATTACAATCATGATTCATTATTTTAAGGATATAATAGTAATGATGATGATTCAGAGGATGAATAAGCAATAATTATATAAGGTAGCTTAATGGTTGAATAGCAAATTGATGAGAAGTTGTCCACCCAAAGTAAATAATAAGACATCTCTTATGATCAACTAGAAGAACAATTAGAGGATTTAGATCCATTAGATGAGGAAGATGCATCCTATGCACCTAATACATTCTTATCATATGATTTTACCTCCCTATTTGAAGAGTTGATTCAAGATGGTCAAAAAATTGGTGGTATTAGTTTGTCTTCCCCTTTATCATTTGAAGAGGAGTGAAAAAGAGAGTAAAGTAATGATGAGTTAAGTTGATTACATAATGAATAAAACTAAAAAGAAGGTGGTTGTCCCTCTGAGAAGAGTAGCTATAATATTCCAAAATTGATGATCTCTCTCCTCAATTCAACATCTCCTCCAAAGCATTTAATGGTACCCAAATGTCCATCTCAGTAGAAGAGGCATTAAAAATGGGAAGCCATGAGCACAAACATTGGCCTAAATGAAGAAGTCATGCCAAACGAGGTTCAATATTAGTATGAACTTATTCAAACCAACTCTCCACATGCTTTGGCCACTGATGACAAATTTAGGAGGTCTCTAACATAATAATAACCTAAACCACTCCCATGCCTTTTAAATGTTTGAGGATGACAAAGACAATGCTATGCAAGCATTTATTTGCATCAAGAAGTAGCCTAAAAGTGACTCATATTTTGTATACCATCAATAACATGCCACATTCAAGTTGGATCTTTCAATCAGTTTGGTATGTGTGAATACCCAACCCTATACCTCATTGCAATATAAATTTTGGGAAAAGGTATTTTCTAGAACCTATCCCTCATGTTTTCTATAATTTAGATACAAACATAATGTATAATTCTAAAGTAATAACTTGTTTAAGTTGCATGAGAAATATAAATATTTATGGGATAGTGTTTTCTATTGTAGATGGAAACATAGGAAAAATTAGGTGTGCCCACTACCCTTAAAACCCTAAAAAAATTAGGTGTTTAACTAATTCAAGCATGCACTTTCTTGAACATTTCATATGAATACTTTTATTTTTCCTTCCATTTTTTATTTTATTTTGATTTTTCTTATCCCTTGTTGTTAGTTTAGGTTTACTTTTATTTTTTTTATGTTTTCATTGTTAGGTTGTCCAAATTATTTTATGCTCATGTTCCCATTGTTGATCAAAGATATGAAATAAGGAACTATTGTAAAAGTAACATGGGTGAAACTCAAGGAGCCTAATTTTAATTTTACTCAAGTAACTTTTGTGAATTGCTATTATTGAATTCTAAAGGTTAATGATTCATAACAGAACTATTGAATTTTAGAATAACTATTTTCTCATTTGAATCCATCTAATGCACTTGAAAAAATATTTAAAGAAAAATGTAATGTTTCTTCAATTCTAGTTTGTCTTAAGTTGTTGTGGCTTACTTATTTATTTTTACCTGTGGTTTGGTCCCCAACCCTCTATGGATGTAAATGTAAAATACCCTTTCAAAATAATTGATTTAAAATGTAAAATCCAAAATTATCCTTGAAAGGGTGATCTTGGCATCCTCCACCATAGGCTTTTCGACCTAGTTGGCAGTGGAAAAAGGACTTTGGAAGGGACCAAAGGTATTTTTGTTGGGGAAATAAACACTTAGATGGAACTAAAGCAATGCCCACACCACTTCCCCCCAAGATAAATTGTAAAATATTTTCCCTCAATAGTTCTGGCCTTATACAAATCTGACTTACTATGTGTGAATGTAAATAAAATGAATTAATCACTTAATCATACACTTAGATGGTTTTATTAGGATTATAGCTCAGTATATCACTCATTCTTATAGACTTTAGTGACTTTGAATTTAGGTTTGTTCTAGGTGATTGCTTGTAGCTAATGCTTTTTACTCTTGTGAAATCAGAGATTCTAGAGTCTCAAAATACTCAGGTGTATTTCCTAGTAGGAGTCACCATTTGTTATCACTTTCACAAAATGCCCAATTTTTAACCTAAAAATGGGGACCCTCTTTTTTGGGGCCTTTTTTTTCACCCACATATGCTCATGGTTCATTTATCTCAACACTACAAATTGCCCTAGTGGTTTGTCTTGATTCACTTGTCAAATAAGGACTTGAAACTATGAATATTAGAAAGACCACGTCCATACAATTCAACTTGATATTTCACACTTAGCATGGAAATAGAGTTAGGGCCTCCCAATGTGCCTATAAAGCCTGGATCTCACAAATTTCCTTGATTTCTTAGCCTATTCCCAGAGGTTTTATCATAGTGCCATCAAGTGATGGCAGTGCCATCAAGCAACAATTATATCACTGATGATAATTCCATTGATCAATGATAATATTTATGGTTGATGATAATCCCATTGGTCAATGGTAATGTTTTTAGTCCAAAAAAATATTGTTTATGATGATAATGTCATCATTCAATGACAATGCCACCAGTCAGATGCATTATTGTTTGTAAATGACTATACCACCAGTCAGTCATATTACCATTTATCAATAACCATGTCACTAGTCACCTGCATTATCATTGGTCACCCTAAACTTTCTCTATGTTGTCTTTTTTTGTTTCCATTATTCCAGTAATTTTCAAAAAGTGACTTGTTCTCTTTGCCTTATGTAGGTGGTGAATAACATCAGATGATGGTGAGGGGAGCAGACTTTACATCAATAGTCATTAGTGTTAAATAGTGAAAAGGTGATGATATGGAGTGAACTCTACATCAACATCCATTGGTCAACCACATTTTATAGGTCATTAAACATTAATGTAGTTGGCCATTGTCAAAAAGTAGTTGGCACATTAAAAGTAGTTATTGTTGGTTGAATATCTATATATATGGATTATTTTTCCGTAATAAGGGTTGTTTTTTCTACTTTGGAGAGCCAACCAAGTTATTTTTTTTTCTTTAAGGAAAATTTTTCTTCTCCTAAAGATTTGGGAGATCCATCTACCCCTTATTTTCCCCTTTTTCCTTATTTTTGCCTCCCTCTTCTTTTCATGGGGAGAGGGTATCAAGATCTACACTTGAATGCTTATTGTAATCCTATTGTGTTATTCAAGCAACAATTTATTCAATACAAAAAGCTTTGGAATGTTTATTTTTCATTTCCTTATGCATGGTATATGGTAGCAATGTATATTTTTTTATTATCTCCCTTCTCCTCAGATTTTAGCACTGGTTCACATTATGGTTGTGTGAATGCTATCCAGACATAGGATTGGTTTGTGGGTTACAAGTGATCGTATGGATGTGGATTTGGATGCATATTCCCATGTATTTTTCTTTCTTTTTCCCTATTCTTTTTCATTTTTTTAATCAATGGGTTAAATTAGGTTTTTGAGTTTTAGTCTAACGTGAATGCTTATCTTGACTACATGATTTTATCTATTACTCATTTATGCATTGTTGAATTTATAAGCAATATATGTGTCTTTATGAATCAACTATTTATTCATAGTTAGATCATTTGGCTAGTTCCATAAGGAGAATTCTTCATTTTTTAAATTCATATTGATATGGCTAGAACATACATGGACATGGCTAAAACACACACACAGGCTCCTTAAAATGGTCACAATGAGCCAACTAGGTTACCCTGCATACCAAGGCCTGGTAACTGAGACCTTGGGGAGATATTAAGTATCAAACCACCATCATAAGCCATCATTTTAATCTTGTGGTATCATGTTTTTTATCAAACTTTATATAATTATTTTTAGATTATGTGTGTTATTGGTTTGTGTATGCTCTCCTCTTGTGCCTTATGGAGATATTAAGGATCAAAAGTAGACAAATCACTTTTTTTTACTTGAGGGAAAGTCACATATTTTCTCCTCTCACACCTTAAGGTGAAATCTATGATCAAAATCAATCATACCTCCTTTATTTTTATTTTCTAATGAAAATGTGATGTGGAATTAATCCCCATGCACTTGTCATAGTCTTTAGGAGGGTTATGAAATGGATTTCATCACCATGCACTAATCAACACCTAGTATTTTGATAGGGTATAAAATTCAAGGAAAAATATCGTAAGGCTAAGTAGGATTCCCAATAAAGGGTTATATGAAGTGAGGAGGTCATACTCTAATACCTAGGTGTTAGAAAACATTCTTGTAACATGAACTTGGGCATTGTGTATAGAAAGGTATTTAGGGGGCACACGTAGAGAGCCTTGTAAAGCTTATTTTGAGACTTATCATCCACAAATAATTAGTATTTTAGGGGAAACAACATCATCAAATATCACTCACAACATACATCAATGAATTGAGGTTTGGGAGACCAATCTAGTCACCACTTCATGAGAATACATACATGGAATACTAATTATGTTTTACACCCTTTATACTATCATAGGGATTATGGCTTGCGTGTTCTTGTTTGTGTGTTGTTAAAACCTATATTATTTGGAAACCCCACACTCTACACCAAACCAAATAAGAACCTAATCAAAAGTGATAATCTAAAATCAACCAAGGAATATACATCCCTAAAATCTAAGTTCAAATTGATAAAAATATTTTCATCAAATTTAAACAAGTCATAATCTAAACAAATTTCAATATGATCACTACATCATCAAGGTAATATAAACAATCCAATCTATAGTCTAAGTTTTTTTAGATCTAAATCAAGATAGTCACCTCAACCACTTGAATTTTATTTAATCCATATCAAACCCATCCAATCACATATCATAAACCAAAAACCACACAATCTTGAATCCTAAAATCAAGTTTGGGACTTTTAAACCCAAATCAACATCCACTTAATACCATCCAACATCCATCTATCAAATCAAACTTGAGAAACCACCTCTAAGACAATCCAATAACTTTAGATATCTCAAATCCAAAATTAAATTAATTAATATCAAGGTTCACTTACAACCTAATCTATTAATCCAACCTATCAAAGGTTATCAAAAATATAATCACATCCTTTAAGCTAGATCCTAGTTTTCATCCCTAATTTAACTCAACATCAAGGGTTACTCATAATATCAATCACATCCAAATATCAATCTAGAATATTGATCTAAATAATCAATTGATATCAAGGCTTAACCATACCCTAATAAGTCAAAGTCAAATTATGTTGCATCCAAAATAAATAAAATTTACTCAAGCTTATCCAAAAACACATCAAATCAAACATTTCAAATTCAAACATAATATAAATCCATATCAATCCAAACCAAACTTGAATCAATCCAAAATAAAGATAAGTTTAAATCAAACTCACCTCCATTAACACATCAAAAACATTTAAGACAATAATAATGGCACTAAAAATCTAATACTAACTTAATATGGGACAAACCTCACATAATGAAGATCTTGAAAATCCTTGGCATATTGAATGAGATCATGATTATGCTGAAGAAAACATTGTAAATCAAGAAAAACATGGTCAAGATAATCATGACAAATATTTGGAAACATATATGGATATAGCCAAATTTGAACAATACATATTTTTAAAAAAGGATGTCATTATTTTGCATTGCATATAAATAGGTGCTCAAATTCTTGCATATTTTGATCCCATAAAACCTAAGTTCCATCATAAGGAATAATAGTCAAATAATTTAACATCAAAATATGACTACTCAAAGCATCCATTCTAGACAAACTCAATAAAACTTCCCATCCACCATTTACATTCTTAATCATGGCATCTACCATCACACTAGCAAAGGGAAGCCCATCCTAACACCCCTATTTCAAAATCAAATATCCAATATTAGTTTTACCCTAGAGCCCCAATAAAATCAACCATATAGTTATGTCATGCCATTAAAAATATATTCATTTGACCAAGAATCAAGTAAAAATATATTCATTGCTCCCAACAAATACAATATATTCCTCTTAGTAAATCCATGGAAACAATCTTTTACCGACTTGTCATATAAAATATGGTCATGTATCCCTGCACCAAGCCTTTTGACAAGAACAAACGAAAGCCTACTTGGTCTAGAGAATGTAAACAATGTGAGAATCATAAGATCCAAATCTATTATATTAATATATACTCTAAATTTAAGGATTATATCTAGGATTTTATTAACGACAGGGACATCAAATTAAAACTTGTTAAATCCATGTCTAATAGTAAACAAATAGGGATAGGCCAAAATATATTTCTAGATTATCATCAGGATCCTCCACTTCTAAATCAAGGATGAAGAAACAAGGCCTTATTCAATAATCCCTTATTCGATGAGCCTCTCTTCAAAATTTCACCCACCCTCAAAGATCGTATCTTTGATGAACCTACCATTTCCCAATCATCCATCTTTGATGAACACATCCTTAATACACCTATATTTTACAAATTCCTCTTTGATGAGCCTAATACTGAAGAACCCATCATTTACCAACAATCCATTCTACATCCATCACACAAAATCTCCCATTTTTAGGAATCCCTCCATCCCAAAGCTTCTATTTCCAAACAAAAAGTAAATAATGTACTTATGGACAAACAATCCAAAAGAAAATCCATAAATCTCCTATCAGAAATATAAAAATAATTCAAACATAATTTATCATCAACAATAAAATCAAACAAACATCTCCTATTAGAAAAAACAACATAGTTCCAACATATTTTATTAACAACAATGAAATAAAATCCATATTTTATGTATCAACTACACACATCCTATAAATTAATACAATGACATCGATGATCCTTTTAATATTATTGATGAATCTTTATTTGGCATCAAAGTAGGTTATTCTAGTATCTTTTATGAGGATTGTGATCCCACCCATATTTTTTAAGCCATAAATCCTTTCATTGACACCACCAATCTTTTCCATTATCTTTTAATTAAATCTCTCACACTCATTGATTAGGGTCAAAAATATCACACACCAAAAAACGTATTCCATGATGACACATCAATCATAAAATTCATGGGAATCCTAGACAACATCTTTATGCACCTAAAACTACTCACCTTAATAATGATATTAAACTCACTAATTTAACCTATAACCATAACACTTGCCAATTAACTAGTATCCTAATTCCTAAATAATATCCCCTAAATCCCATAAACCTTACCATACCCTTATAACCAATTAATTACCTCATTAACCTACTAACTATCCTACTTAGCCACTAATCTATCCACTAGCCCACTTGCTAATTTAAAATTCCTTTTTATTCACCTACTCCATATCTACCCTACCACCCTAGCCTTTCCTACACCCATATGAATACTAAAAATCATTAACTCCCTTCTAATCTCCTATTATCCCATAAACTAATCAATAAACCTCTATAACTAGGGATGCTCCTCCAAGGTTCTAGAAGTCTCTAAACTAGAGGCTTCTAAATAATTCAAAATTCCCTAAAAACCTCCTTCAACATCTTATATAAAACTTTCTTGGGTTATGGCCAAGCTAACTTGGAAATCACTAAGCTTCCATTATACTCTCATAATCAACCATTTTCAAGCATCCTCACACTATTGTCAAGCCATCTAACTATCCAAAGAATCCATTGGAGTCACTTTGAAGCTCAAGACAAGCAATCCTCATTCAACCATTTTGGCTTTAAAATCAGCTTAAAGATCTTAGAGAGGAGTTGTAAGGGGAAAAAAGATGGTAAGAATTCCCTCTTAATTTTTTGATTGTTCCTTTATCCCCTCCTTTGATGTTGTTTGTGTTATTGGGTTTTTATTACTAAATATAGTAGTTTTAAAAATAACTCAAAATATGATCACATAACACCCATTAAGAATATCATAATAAAATATTAGAAATCAACTTATATTCACCAATGTGCTTCAAGGAAAGAGAATATCTCCTTAATCAAAATCATAATAATAATAAATCAGGGTCCTATAGTGAAAACCTCCTTGAGGTGTTAGTGAAAAATCTAAATCCAAATCATAAGCAACAAAATGAAAAATTATCATCTTGTAGTGAAAACCTCAATGAGGTGCTAGCGGATAATCTTAGAATAAATACAACTATAATCAAGATTAATATAATCAAGACATGTTTTCTAACCTACAAGGTAAGGATGATGAATACATCATTGAAATCAATATCATAACAACCAATGAACTAAAAATCATAAAAATTGTATACTCTTAGTCAAAAGGAGAAAAAATATCTAGTAGTTCTCTTGAGATAGCTTTTAAAGGTCTTTGACCTTAAAACATCCAAAAGTGTGTCATCTGAAGCACACATGGAGGATATAAAATAAAAAAATGGCATTGTGTTTATTGGTCCCAATTTCCCTTGGACTTCCAACAATTATACATCCCTTAAAATCATGTCCTCCATCCAAATCCTATACACTACCATCAATTCATATTTTTTATCCAACTCATATCAAACTTGACCCTCTCCAGTATCTCTTTCTTTTGTAGGGGATATAAAGACACCTAGTTAAGAGGTCCAAAGGAATCATAATCAACAATGAATGAATATCAATGACATCAGTGGATCCCACATCAACAACATGATCCTTAAAACAACACTACCAAAAACATGTATTTATTATAGATCAAAGAGGATCAACATCAAACATCTCAACATCCTTTAATAAATAGAGTTTCCAAAAAAAGAGAAAAAAATAATGATAATTGATCCACTAATGAAGACCATTTTTATGGCACCTGGCATCATGGAAACCAGATTTCAATGTCATGCAAAAATTATCTATTATCTACAAGTACCTTGACACTTGAGGGAAACCCTATCAATAATATATTTAATCATACCCATCATTATCCTATCACACCCATCCTTTCTTCCCATTTTTAACTTGATGAGGATGTAGAGCTGGAAAAATCTTGGCATATCCTTTGAATTCCACTTTAACGACTAAATATTTGGTTCACATGTAATACAGTCCTTAGATATCCATAATTCATTCCCTATTAGCCACCATCCCCTTTAAGTATAATAAAAAACCCATTCACCATTCCATTCCACCATTATTATTCATCATGGTTGCTAGGCTTAGTTTTCCCCTTGCTAGTGAGCCCTTTTATACATAAGTACTCCCAAAAATCTAAAAAAAACTTAAAATCTAAAAACCTAAAAATATCCCAGTGGTTTTGTCTTAAGTGCTCAATAAAATTCATATGCCTATCTATCAATTCATTGTGACTTTCTTTAGTCCAATCATTTATCATTGCCTAAGGGTAAAATCAAGGAAGGTTAATTTGAATCATGATTCGTTCACCCATCCAAAGGATTTTAACAAGGCAAAGAATAAAACAATGATCACATAAAACAACATACATTAAGTACTTATCATGTAAATCATTGAGTGTTCATTTTTTTCATAAAAATTTGTTGTTATTTGATTCATTTCTGTATCTTTATTAATCATGTATGTATTTGTTCATTATGTATATTTTAAGATTTTTTTTTATTTTTTAATCAAATATTCATAATCCATCTTTTTATCAATTCTTATTTATTTTTAGTTAAGTGTGTCTCTAAGTCAGGCATTGTGTAAATAATTGTCAACCCTTTTATCTTATCTTTCTACCTTATTTTTGTTTGTGAAATATCATAAAGCAAATATGTCATCTTGATTCTTAATAATAATGGTGCATTATGCTACATGCTAATTATATATTTTTTTAATGTTTTAATATTTTAGTCAGTCTAACATGAATTTTTTGAAAAATTATCATGGTTACACATATCATGGTGCATACTTCTTAATGCTACATTAAGAACATGATTGATCGTAAATATGGCTCAATTTAATGTCAACACAAATCACTTCAACATCTAATCACTGTAACACATCAAAATTTATACCCAAATAAAACATGAAATCATCTATCTAATAAAATCAAACATCTAATTCTAATCATATATATAAATCAACTATCAATTAAATAATTTATCCTTCATTTAACATATCTAACAAGCACATCTAACAATCATCACTAATCTAACTCTCATCCCCTCAACTATCATTACACATTTTAACTACCTAATCCTACATTAATAAATTGAGTTACGTTTGTTCATCAATTTATCATCATCACTTGCATATATAGTTTCAGAATATAATCAATGAGATATATTATTCCCATATCCAAATCAATCAGGAGACATCATTCCCACCTCCAAGATCTTAGATTTTATCTATCACATATGTTCTTGCTTGGGTGACATCAAGCCTACAACTAATCATTATTATCAATCATCATCCACCTAACTGATCAATCTAATTGAATCTTGATCATTGTTCCCTACATGATATCATCGCTTGGGGCACATCTAATTTGTAGCTTAATTATTCAATCTATCCAAAGCTTAAAAATTCTCCCTTTTATATACCATTAATTGGGACACATCCAAGTTTGTAGATTTTTCCATTCTGCTCCCATTCATATATTGTTGCATGGGGAATAATCAATCTACCCAATCCAATTATCAATCAATCGTAGCTCACTAATCACAAGCATTGAATTAATCACATATTGTCATATTCATAACATTAAATTATCATAATCTTCATCACATTTATCCCAACCCCTCTCTTCTAGTGACACATCCCATCAATTTATTTTAAGTGGTCATTTGTCTCATTCTTCCATGCATGACCCCTCATGGGGGCATCACCCATTATAATTTTCATTGACATGCTAACCAACACGTTCTTTCACTTCTTTTAAATGACATTGATTCTTCTAGTTGCATCACCCTTTCAAAGAGGGGGAAAATGTATAAATTTAAATTTTTTCTCTCCTCTATCATTACTAATTTTATTATCACTAAATTTATCATCTGATACCATGACTTCCTAACATCACCACTACTAATATTAATTTAATATTCCCTTTATATTTTCTTCCATCATCTCAACCTTATCTTTCTTCATATTAAAATTTTATCCTAATTAATCATCTACTCATTACCTAATTTTAGTATGAATTAGATCTTGATAATATTTAAAGAATTTTATATTCCTTCATAACTACCCCCAACTACCTCCACTAACATTCCTAGCAAATATTAGAACTCGATTTTATAATTGGATGACTCACATGTTGCATAGAACATTATGAGAAAAACATCATTTTATTCCCAAGACTAATTTAGTTAACATATTTTTAATGTGTCATTTTTCCTCTTTAAGATCAATGAATATAAAAATAAGGATATTGGATAAGGGACCCTTGTGGATATAATAATATATTTAGATAACCTCGAGCATATAAAATATAATGTAATAATGTCAATTTTATTATAGGTAGTTTTAAAGTTATAAAGTGACTAATATGTAAAAACTACAAAGTCATCACTTTGTGAATATGTCTAAATGATTGATTAATATTAATAATTAGTTGTATATAAACTATGATAGGTTATGAGAAGAATTGGAAGAGTTTCTATGTAGTCTTAACTCATTTAATTGATAATAGAGAATTGAACATAGTAGATAGTTATATTTTAATCACACTAATATTATTATTTTGCACTCTCTTTCTTATTACAATACAAATATATAGAATACCATCCTATAATCATGGAGATCTTCTCTACCTATAATATCTCCCAATCTCTTATATTCATGAGTTGGTTGAACAACTCCTCTAACATATAATAATATAGTAATAAATGCTAATCATAATATTTTTATATAACAATATTTTGATAACTAATTACTAACCAAATACTAACTCACAAATATGATATTTACCTCTCGATAAATATCAAACTATAAATACTCATGTAAAAGTTAATCCTAACATTCCCCACATAGTTTTTACATGGTACAATATATCTCTTTTTCTAATTGTAGCTTTCCACCTTCGTGTGCTCATGATCTTCTCTACATACATGTGCCATCGCACATCTATTCCTTCACACTTATCTATAATTAGTTTTCACATGTTCACCAATATCGTTACAAAATGATTTTCACGGGTTCACCACTAACCTTACAAAATGGTTTTCTCAAGTTAACCACTAACCTTTCATCATGATTGCTATAATGATTTTTTAGATCAACATTCTACAATATATCTAAAAGAGGGGTTACATGATAATATATTTTAAAAGTGAATAGGTGCAACTTTTCTTATTTTTCACACATAATGGAAAAAAATTTAACTACCACATAGTGGAAAGCAAACACACACCACACAATTGAAAAACAAAATTCATAAAAGCTTTATGTGACCCTGTTATTGGCAAATAACAAGAGGATGTTGTATGTCCTCCAACCTCCTTTGCCTACTTACTCTAGTAGATTTAATTAATATACATAGTCTTCTTCACTTAGATATTCTATATGATTAGTATTTGTTTGTTCATCACTCTCTTATTCTTCATCTATGGTCATGGCATTTTATTGTAGTTTGCCATAAAGTAAATCTTGTGATCTTTTTCTACAATTCATATACATGTGACAAACTTGTTTATAATATAAATAGGTGAGTTGTTTCTTTGTATCTCTAGAAGTTGCTCCATGTTTCAATGTAAAAACTATATTAGAATAACTGGGTGGCATACTATTCAATAAATTTTCTTTTACATCATTATCATGTACCTAAATTTTAATTCTAGATAATTGATTTGAGATGGAGCAAAAATGACTGATGTGATCCACCTTGTTGTCACTTTCTTCCATTTTGAAACTGAACAATCTTTGCTTTAATGTAACTGATGTGCTTCCAGCTTGTGAATTAAGCAATTTGTTTAATGCTAGCCAAATTATATTTGAGGACTTAGACAAATCAATATGATGCAAGTAAGCATCAAATCACCCCAATCCAATGATTGTTGTAGCTTTTCGATCTTTGCTTTCCCATTTTATTGCTTCATTTGCATCTTTAGTTTTTTTCACTTTACCATCAACAATATCCCATAGGTCTTTGTTGATTAGAAATAATTGGGTTCATATTTTCTAGGTGTGAAAATATTTTCCCTCAAATTTTTCAACATGACCAAATATTTCCATTATGACACTCTCAAAAGATGTTGGTTTAAACTGATAATGTGTCCTTTACATAATATGCCTTAACTATTAACTTCGACAAGACAATATTTAATAATGACTTCTAAAATAAGATACTATAGACTAATATTAAACCCAAATGACATGACTATACAATCCTTATAAAAAAATGACTCTCATAGACTAAAAAATTATAAGAATGACCCAAGTATAAACTAGATAACAATTAGTCAACTATGGTATTTTTATAAAAGATATAAAAAGACTAGACACTTCAATAGTAAGACTCAATTAAAGAAATAATTAATCTACTAAATAAACACATGAACTACAGTCAATTATTATTGACACATTAAATAAACAAACACTATAAAATAATAAAATCTTATAGTAAAGAAAAAACTACACAATGTTAATTTGCATGCTTGATGGTGAATGGAATGTTGGTGGAAGAGGAGTAAGATGACGGTGTATCATGGAGATTGGTAGAAGTAGTGAAGAACTTAGACATGTTTGCATAAGTGATGCTAATGCCTTTATTCTGTATGGTAACCCATGTGATGGAGTGATAATTACACTGGAAGTGCATGAACTTGCCAGCTATGCAAAGACCTGTAAATATGCTATAACAGTTCCATTGAACATTTGATGGCACTCAAAATGCACACATTCTATTTTATATGTTGCATGTTATTGAGAAAGTATTTGCCATGTATCATTTTCTAGTAGTGAATAATGGCTAAAAGGATCTATAGAATCGATGCACAAGGACACTATATTGGTAGATAAACATTCTGCTCATTGTATTACGCTATTATAGTAACTTCAGTCTACAATTATATGTTTATACAACCATTATTACTACCTCACACAATTCTTAGGAAGTCATAAGCTCTCTGATACCAATTATAAGAATTGGAAGAGCTTATATGCAGTCTTAACTCATATAATTGACAATAGAGAGCCGAACATAGTAGATAGTTGTATTTTAATCACATTGATATTATTCTATTGCACTCTCTTTCATATTACAATACAAATATATAGAATACCATCCTATAATCATGGAGATCTTATCTACCTATAATATCTCCCAATATCTTATATTTGTGAGTTGGTTGAACAAGTCCACTCACATATAACAATATAATAACAAATACTAATCATAATATTATTATATAACAATATTCTGCTAACTAATTACTAACTAAATACTAACTCATAAATATGCTATTTACCTCTTGGTAAATATCAAACTGTAAAAACTCATGTAAAAGCTAATCCTAACAAGTTATTCTATGAGATTTTTGGGTAATCTCTCTATCATAATTTAATAATTTTTAATTTTGAAAAGTTTCTTAAAAGATTTTTTTAATCAAAATAAATCACTTAAAATATGATATTCCTGATTGCAATAATATCATTTAAAATTAAAATATTATATTTGTTATTTTATTATAATAAACTTATCAAATCTTACAAAATAACTTATTATAATTTAACCCTATTAATTTTAGATATATTTAATTGACAAAAAAATATTATATTTTTTATTTAGTTAATTAGTTTACTTTCCAAGATTAATATTCCATGGTTCATATGCAAGTTCCTTTAACTTGTGAAAATAATTAGTATGATCGAGTCCCCATGTTGTATGCTAGTCTATTGATTCCTGGGGTTATTTTTCATTTATTTCATTTGATTTAATAAGTTATTGTATATGTTAATGTAAAAAAATTCATGTAATAAATTGAGGATGCATTGAATTATATATGATATTGTAACTAGGATTTTTAAATTGAATTTTTCTAATTCTATTATTTATTTTTTAGGTAGGGGAAAGGGAATAGATGTTGAGCACCCTAATTTTGTATCTACTTGGTACCTAAATGGTACCACATTAACACTTAAAATTTCTCATATAATTAATTTATCATGTATTTAATATATATGTTTTCACTATGTTTTATTAATTAGATGGAATTTGAATCAATTTAAAATAGTAAATTTGAAATGCGTTAAAAAAATGATGATCTAATACGTGTACATATATGTACATGTGTTGTATACTATATATCTAATAGTTATAAATTATACATATCATGATATGATTGGTTACTTTACACTATTATTAAGTAAATAATTGACAAGTATTAGATAGTACATACTTAGTTTATAGTGTAAAAAATTATGTATCCATGTCAATAAATTCCATCAATGAATCACATCATAACAATAATATTATTTAGTAATTGGAACATGCTCAACGTCTAGTGCCTTCCCCTATATTACTTGTCAATTGATAACATATTTTTAGGTTGATCTCAATCTGTACACATGAAAATTGGAGGAGGTGATAACACTTTCAAATAAAATCTAATGATTTTTTAAAATATAATAAAAATATCCCAAACTAAAAAAAACCAACTCAAAGTGGAGCAAATATAATCATTTTTTCCCTTCAAGGCCCTACAAATGGCCTTCACACATTCTTTGGTTGTTATATTGTATGATTTTATAATGTTTGTGTCCTTGTTGACTGTTGACTTTATAACAATGAAAAACTTCATAGAATTAATCCCAAGAACAAAATGATTTATATTTACAATATCTATGTACATGTTGATCACTCTCAATTTTACTCAACACTATAATTCTATTCTATATATGCTACGTCCTTTAATTAGTTTAGCATCCTAACAATATTAATCTATTATGTGTGTGTTGTATCAATATAACACCATCATTTACATTAGTATTATTCACCTAGAATATGTATTAATTAATTATTCAAAAACCCCATTTAATTCATCATAGTCTTGAGAATATGAGAGAGAATTTATGAATGTCTCAAACTTCTCATGTACAAATGACTTGGTGAAGACATCTATACATTGATCATGTGTGGTGAAAAACTAGAGCTAGATGTTATGTTGTTGAAAATTATTGCATTTGAAATGAACCTAAACTTTAATGTGCTTCATGAACTCATGAAACACTGGATTGTAAATAATTTTTAGAACACCTTGATTATCTTGATATAAAAGTGTAGGTTGTGTTTTTGGTATTATAAACCCTGCAAATATGTGACATAGCCACATCATTATGCAAATAGTACCTTATATTGCATGATATTCTACTTTAATGGAAGATCATAAAAAAATGTAGTCTACATCTAAAATCTTCCTCTCCTTAGTCATTACTAATTTTATTGTCACTAATTTCATTATCTAATACCATGACTTACATCACCACTACTAATATTAACATAACATTTCATTTAAATTTTATTCCATCATCTTAATCTTATCTCTCATCATATCATGATTTTATCCTAATTAATATTATACTAATTAGCAGAGGTTCCTAGTTCAACAAAACATATTAAGGATAAGGATAACTAAGTTCTACTAGTTTATGTAGGAAAGAACAGTGAATTCATAGTTAACAGAAGAATAACAGAGACAAATTATGCATGCTTGCAAGTAGCTAGAATAAAAAAAGAGTTATTTAGATATACAGAACATTCAAATTACTTTTAAGATATATTAAACTTAGCATTAAACACGATAACACAAAACAAACATAAACACAAGAAATTTGACAGCTAGCCATGAATGAGATAGCATATATTGATCTCAATAAAGGGGTCATCAAATTATTCATACAAGCATACATATTTATAGTCACTTCAGTTCTAGACTCTTCATATTCTTTTATATACAATGGTGCCAAAATGAGGGGACTGTTCATTTTCTATCTTTTCACAAGCTGAGAGGATAAGATAAAATACACAAGACAATATATATATATATATATATATATATATATATATATATATATATATATATATATATATATATATATATATAATACACAAATATTCAAGGAATATCATGTGCAAGCTTACTTATCTAATTTTATTCTCCCAATAATTTCCCAGAATTAAAGTGTTGTATTGTCCTAAGATAATGTTGTAGGTTCATTTGTTTGTGTACTGAGGGTAGAAGCTTGAAAGTCTAGGTAGACTAACAAGAGTCAAAGTAATCACTCAAGGTGTCATTTTCAATTTTCATCTCTTGAAAACTACTTAGCCACCTTTTTATGGTGATGGTAAGGAGTCTTTAGGGTACACCTCCAAGTTAGGAACTAACTACTTCCTTCTATCTATGGTGACCAGTCTACACCATAGTGGTGGTGAAAAAGTTTCTAGGGTAGGTTGTGGTTTCTACTTAGTAGCTGATTGGCCAAATGTGTATTCCTCTAAAGTGGGGGATACTTTTGTCTCTCACCACATTCTCCGCCTATGCATAATCATTTCTAGTGGAATTTTTTGTAGGGGTGTGAAAATGACATTCGGTGCGTATGTGAGGGTAGATTGGGCCTACAAGAAGTCCATTCTATGTTAAAGTTGTTCTTCCTCTTTTTTGATTGTATCCAAAATTATGGATGGTAGGCAAGCTGGGAGTTACACTCATAAGTTTGGTGGTACCTACTTTTCAATTTTTACCGTACACACCACCTTCCAAAAAAAAAACTCTTTTTCTTCTTCCTTCTCATAATAGTCCCCAACCATGTTTGCCGACATGACTTGGTAGACCTCTTATGAATCAGTTCCCATATCCATGAGATTGTAGGACCCAAAAATTTATAGAACCTTTGAATCATCTTTTCATGGTATGATACATGTTATTCACTTTGGAGGAGGTCACACTGAATAAGGGTCTGCTTTGTGTTTCACCTTATGTTATTATAAACTAGATGCTAGTTTTGATGTTTGCACTATAAAAATATATGAACCTGGTGGTATGGATTATAGTGGAGTTTCTCACCTTGTTGTGTGATATTTATATCTAGCCACCTCAACCTACTCCATCTCCATTGTGATGAAAAATGGAAGTGATTTGAAGGGTGAGTGTCGCAGCTTGTGGATCATAATGAAAACTCCCTTTGGTAGTAGCATCCCATTGGCATGTTGTTTAAGATATTGGAGGACATTTGGTGGGACTCAAGGGTGTGTTTTGATGTGATCCAAACACTCCTCCCACCATTCTTGTAAATTATCCTCATGTGTGAGGGCTCTTTATTCTTGCATGCATATGATGTTATGGAATTGCTACACTAGCTAGTAATTCATATCTAGATGCACTTTCCCCTTAGGCAACTTCTACTAAATGAAGTAAAGGAAGAGGATGATAAATTGATATTAGAAGGTCTAATTTATATTATTATGTCACTTGTCAATGCTTATGAGCAAATCTTATACAAAATACTTAGGCTAGTTGAATTGTTCGCCTCGGTGGATCATCCTGTGCACAATGTCAACAACTCCCTTCAGTATTTATTTGATAGATTTAGTTACCTAACAAAAACATTTGTTGATACATTAGGAAATAATTTTCATAGGTTCATTTGGGTTCTCATTGATGAATCCTAGACTTGGCCAATAAAGAATCTATGTGTATAGGCATGCACAAATTTTGGGCCATGGTCGCTAATGATGATTGTGTCATTCAGCCCAAAATGATATCTCCTTCATTGCATCATCCAATAAATACCTAAATGATTTTTACCATATCACCAAAGGTTGGCATTTAGAGTAGGCATTCAACATCTATATTCTAGAATCTGTGGGGAACTAAAAGGGCAAGTGGTTTCACAGCATCCATAGGGTTTGACTAGAAGATGTTTTGTATGGTTTTATGCAAGTATTAAAAGGGACTATGATCACTATATTTTGTTTACCAAAGTTCCATATCGATTCCCATAGATTCCTTCTATGATTTTGAGAGATGTCAAATCAATGACATAATATCCATGGTGGCATGAGAAGATTTTTAATTACTTTTGAATGCTCTACACAATGGAATTGGTTTAGATCTTGATAGCTGCAATTATCTAAAATCTAATAAGTATGAAATGCAACCATGGAGTTTTAAACATAGATTTTATAGATTTTTCACCTCTTGGCTTCTACATTGAGGTCATACCTAGTTGTCCACTCATCTTGAATGAAATGATGGATGTGGTGGATCAATTTTGATCCAGCCATTAAAGTAGTTATTCATTGGTGCATGTGTGGAGTTGTGTTGTTATGTTCTTAGGTGTTTGTACGAGGGGTGTGAGCTACTGATGTTGACTAATCACCAATTTTTATAAGATTGCATCTATTGACCCTTAGCTTTTGTATTTAATTTTGATAGATGACCATTATCTGAAGGATTTTTTTTTGATGTGATATTTCATCTTCTTTCTCAAACTTAATAATTTTTTGGCCACTCCTCGTTGACTTCTCTAGATGTATACATGAATTTTCTTATGCATTCTTGGTACATGATATACTTGGTCTATGTACATCACAAATGTCATTTATTGAGATCATCTAAAAAAACATAGAAAACAAACACACATAAGAAACTTAATAAAATAGGGAAATCCTAATCTACATGGTGCTACTCAACACTTACTCAATTTGTGAAATGAGATCAATATCTATTGGTGGTAGGGCTTAAGCTTACATCCATTTACTCATCTTGGTAATATGATTCCCTATAAATCCCTTAAAACTACCATTCCTTGTGTTAAGTCATATATAATGTAAGGCCCTTTCCATCTTATTTGTAATTTTCCTAGGAATACTATGAATCAACTATCATATAACAACACTGGCTTATCTTTATGAAATTTTTTGTCACAAGTTCCTATCATGCCATGCTTTCTGACTTTATTTATGCACTTCTTGTGTCCTTGATACTATTCATCTAAACTCATTCATCTATTTATATTTAAGAGTCAATTAGTGAGATATTCTCACTCTCCTAAGTGCATAACCATAGTGATGCATAGGCTGGGTACTAGATAATCCATTGACATGACTGCTTCCAGACCATACACCAAATAAAATGGTGTAAATATTTTATCCCTTTTATAATTTGTGTGATATGCCCATAATATCATAGGAATTTTATCTTCTTAGTCATCCTATTTAACATCATAGATTTTTGTGAGCATTTTCCCCAGTACCTTATTAGAGGCTTCAGCTTGGCCATTCACCTATGGATGATAGGCAGTGCTTTTATGATGGGAAATCATGAATTTTTCAATCAAGGACTTGATAGTATTATTTATGAAGTGCATTCCTCTATCACTAACTAGTTTTATTGGACATTTAAACTTGGTAATGATATTTTCATATAAGAACTCTGTTGCATCTTTCACACCGCAACTAGGTGTGGTAGTAGCTTCAACCCATTTAGTAAAATAATTTGTCATAGTAAAGATATATATATATATATATATCCTTGTTAATATATATATATATATATATATATATATATATATATATATATATATATATATATCCTTGTTACATTTTCTTGGTGGGTTTATTATTCTAACAAAAGAAATACCCCATTATTCTAATGGTTGCTCTACTAGTAGGGTTTGTAATGGCATCTCATCTTTTTGAAGTGGTTTTCCCATTCATTGGTAGACATCACAATGCTATGAAACTCTATGAGCATCCTAGAATAGATTTAGCCACCATAATTTGCCTTATATAATCTTTCTCATTATAGCCTCTCCTATGAAATTTCCTCTTATGACTCCTTGATGAGCTTCTTCTAAGAGTTAAGGGCGTTCATGTTCAAAGATAACCCTGTACAAGACTTTATCCTTCCCCAAGTGATATAGTAGTCCATTAATTATAGTATAAGATAGTCCTCTGATCACAAATTATTTTTTATCCCACTCTTGAAAGTGCATAGGGAAGATTCCTTTCTTGAATAAATTAGCAATTGCTTCAAAAAATTTAAGAATCACAGTGATACAGAAGAGGTGAGCATTAGGTGAGTCTTCTTGTAGTTCTTTTGGCTCTTCACCATTTAGAATTTGACTGAGGTGGTCAGGTCCCACATTCTCTCTACTTGGTTTTACGTTTATTTAGAATTTAAATTATTGAAATAGCATTATCCAATGAGATATTCATCCTCCTAGCATTGGTTTACTGACCAAGTAGCATAGAGCTTGATGGTTCATGAAAACTTTGAATAGTGTCACCAAAAAATAGTGACAAAATTTTTGTAGTGAAAACACAATGGCCAATGCTTCTCATTCTATGGATGTATAATTTTTCTCTACATCAAACAATTTTTGGCTATCCAAGTGAATGGGATGGTCAAGTCACCATCTCCAGGCTATGCAAGTACTGCACCAACTATGATTCCCAAAGCATCTACATGTACATGAAATGCCTTAGTCCAATCTACAAAAATAAGTATAGGTGTAATGACCAATCATTGTTTGAGCTCAATGAAATTTACTTAGCATTCTTATGTAGTAAAGTTTCTAGTGGAGATGATATCACTGCATAGCTTTTGATAAATTTTTGGTAGTATCTTGTATGTCTAAGAAAGGAATGCACTTTAGTTGAACTAAGAGGTGGTGGCATACTTAGGATTACTACAATTTTAGCTTGATCCACAAAAATTCCATCACTACAAATAACATGTCTAAGTAAAACACAAAAAGGTGTAAATAATAGACATTTATTCAAATTTAAAGTGATGAACAAAACTCAATATCATTCTAACATCAAATGTAACTTGGACAAATGCTCTTTAAATAGGGAGAAGACTACCCAATCATATAAATAAAATTCTAAGAAATCATGGATGAAATATTTGAATGTTGTGACTACTACACATGAGATTACCATAGGTGCATTCTTCAAACCAAATTTGGCTCTCTCCTACTCTATGATCAGAATCTGATGGTATCCACTAAACCCATCTATAAATGAATATACATAGTGGCCTATGACAAACTCCAAAACTTCATCTATAAATGGTATGGGGAATGGATCATTTATGTAGGCATCATTAAGAATGTGGTAGTCTCCTCATACCCATATTTCTCTTATTTTCTTGGGCTACACTACTATTGGGATTACCCAATCAGCTTTTTATACTAGATAGATTATCCCTACATGTTGCATCCTATTCAATTTTACTTTTTCTTTTAGTTTCATATTGGGGTTGAGTTTGTATGGTCACTTCTTGATTGGACATGCACAGTCTTTCAATTTAGTGTATATCTCACCAAGAGATGGATCAAATCCTCAAACCTATGAGAACTTAGTGGGGAATACATCTTGTTAGTCCCTTAAAAGTTTTAGGGCTTCTGAAATCTCAGTCTCCATCCAACAGTCACCTATACTTTATAATTTTGAAACCTCCTCTATTTTGATGTTAGTGACGAGTTTCTTGAGAGGCTATTGATATATATTACATTTTTATTCATACACTTATTCTTGAATCTTCCTTTGCCCTTCCTTTTTTAGGATCTAGATGCTATGTATCTTATCTTCTTTAGTTAGTATTGTGTTGGTGTATTTGAATGGTTCTATAGGCTATTCAGGTCCAAATAAATCATTCAAATCCAAATTTGCATCAGAATCAAAGTCTTCATCATTGTCTACCTTGTCTTGGATTTGGTAACAAGGTTACATCAAATATTATTCTTTAGTCCTAGTAGATTTATACCTTTATAGTGAAAAATTAAAATTAGAAGCTACATTTGTCTGCAAAGTTGCTTATGTTGTGGTGCTCACATCTTCCATGCACCCATGGCATAGAAAGTATTTAATTTTCTAAAGTGCATTATGGATTAACAAATTTTCATCTTCAAAAACAAAAGTTTGTATGAAGTCACTCTATACTTGTGCCTAATGTTTGGTTTCACTCCTACACTCCTTGTGTATGTACCATGATATGGGTAGTGAAGCCAATGTATAGTGAAAAATATGAACCCAATACTTAGGTGCCACATGTTCTGCATTCTAAACTTCAACACATTTATATACATGAATCTTAGGGAATTCTCTTTATTGAAAAAATGGTCAGTTAGTGTAGATGAATTATAGGAGCTAAAATATACTAATCATGAGTTCAAAAGAATCATCCCACTCTAGCTGATTATCCTAATGAGTTACCCACGAAGTTGTAATAACTCCCTTGAAAGCATAGTTTAGTGTGCTAACCTATTGATTGATATTTGGAATATGGACTTGTAGTCATAGAATAAAATCATTAATTTCCTCCATTGTGTAATATACAGGTAGTTAGAATTCATCTGCAAAGACCATCTTCATGGGCCTGAATTCATGGTCATCATAGGCCTAGTTAAGGAGATGCATATCTAAATCACCACTAATAGAAAGAAGCTGCTTCCTAAGGCACTATGCCTTCCCTCATTGGTTATGTGTAATCCTACATGTGACCATCAGCTTGGTATAGGAAATCAAATTTTGAATGAGTGGGTTATTTAATAGACATGGAGATGTAGTCTTCATTGATGAACTAATTTACAATTGGCTACACAACTTTTATTTTTGGTCTCTATTTTTCTGCGATGCTCAATTATTGGGTAAGCATCGACTGCACTTGGGTTTTGGCTTGTTGGTACATGAAGTTGCATTATGTTATGCACAGATCATTGGGATTATCCTTTATATTGACCTTCATCTAGTTATTTTATTTCAAAACATTTGGAAAGTCTAGTTTAGTAGGAATTATATATGATTTATGTGCTCTATTGAGGGGAATGACCACAACCTTATCACCTTGATGTGACTCAAACTAGTTAAGTATTATATTGATAGTCATCTGACCATCATACACCCATTTAATTCCTATCAGGGTAGGGTAGTGCATTGCCATAGTCTTCATGTTAATGACCTCAAAGTCTCCTTGTAGAGATAAATCTATGACTTTAATCTCAACATCCTCCAATTGGCCAATAGGCTCAACTTTCTCATAGATATCTAAGCTCAGAGTTATTAGGATGTAGCTAAGGGCTGGTCATCCAATTGCTTCCCATGTGTATTTGGGAATCATATTTACTATGTTACTAAAATCAAAGACAACATTTAGAATTTCATATCTTATAACTTCAATATCAATCTGCATGTCCATCTCTCATAGTTTCTTTGTCTTGATGTACCAGACCAGTGTTTTTGTCTTTTGTTGGCCATGTTATGCACATTATAAAAGATTATATAATAGGTTTGTGATGTTCTAGTATATGCCTTCATTGTAAAGAGTACTCAAGATTTTCAATAAATTCATTAGCATAGTGACAAATCCATCTTGTCGTATGGTGCACACAATTTAACCATACATTTGTGTTTTGATGGTTGTAGCATCACCATCAATAATTTTCTATTGTTGAATGTTTTACAACAACTATGTATTTTCATTCATAAGACTCTTTTCTATGGTTAGATATAGGTATTTATCTTTATAACCTTTTTGATACCCTGATCTTGAGGCATTTCAAGTGGAGGGAGTCCTTTTTTTGCATGTTGTTGCTGTGTCACAACATTTAGAAAGGCATTTTCTTTAGGTTCTGAATTTACCATGTTTAAATTTTGGATAAATTTGTCCTTCCTAAAATTTTATAGAATAGGAAAATCTTCTGTATCATGTCGATCAAAGACTCTACAATATGCACAATATGATTGTCTCTATGGATTCACTGGGTAGTTTTTTGAACATGATTGTACTCTCCACATATGTAGCATTACAAAGGAGGTTGTTGATAGTTGTTTCATTAGTCACTTTGGTATCCTCCTCCATTAGATTTATATCCTCCTCAGTATCCTCCTTATGGTTATGTAGAATTCCAATATTAATACTATTGATTATTGTCTCCCATACTGAACTGATATTGCATAGATGGTAGAGTCTAGGTTGATTGTCATGGTTACATTATGGGTGAATTCTAAGGTGTTACATACTGGTATTGAGGGGATAGAGGTGCCCATCTTAGAGATGGAGTCCATCCAGATGTAGTAGGAGTCCATCCAACCAGGCTATGTGGTTGGTACTATAATGAACTCAAAATCCACTATGGACCCACTTGAGTCACACAATTCTTATCAACAACTTGTCATAGGATTATTTGCTTTACTAAGGAGATTTATTATGCTGTAATGGAAAACACATTTTTAGAGATACCCTCTTTAAGTTCCTATAGAGATCTATAATTCTTCTCATCATAATTAGTGGATTTATAGAAACTATAATACAAATTCTGAGGATTTTTAATATATTGTTATAGTAGATGACATTGTGTCCTAGCATGCCCTACTACTCAACAAAGTTTGTAAAATTTTGTCTTTACTCTCAAATAGTTATTTTGGCGGTGTTCCTCTTTTTCACACTCTATACACCATAGGTTCAATTTGGGTTTTTATATTTCATTATACTACTCCATTACTTTCATGAAATACTATAATGTGTTTTCAAATTTAGAGTTAGAAATAAGAGCTTCTCTATAGTATTCAATCTATTCTACTCATGGTGCAGTAGCTCTAGCATCTACTTTCATCTCATATTATGATTACACAATGGCAAACCAAATTCTACTTTGTATTTCTTCAACAAACGATGTTGTCTTATCCTTATGTATCAAATCAAATTCCTCTTTAATCATTACATCAAAAAAATGTGATCATAGTCATAGACCAACTCTCTAGACTTTTGCCTTATCTATTTGAGGTATTATATTATCTGGCTAGTACATTTCTTAATCTTAAACTCTACGATGAGACAATATTGCACATCTTTAAGACTTTCCTATTGTAGATATCTTTTGTACATGAATTTTAATGTTTTCTCAGCTAGTACCCCTATCAATTTGCACTTTTGTAAGTTTTCATCTGTGACACCCTTAACTTGCCATTTCATGGCCAAATTTAAGAATCCTCTTGATTGATTCATCATAGGAGCTAGTAAATATGGAGTATTATACATAGATATTATTTGAGGTGACTATGGCCTAGGTATTCCTACCTACATACTACTCTACACACCATAATAATTTTTGTGTACACTCTGCTTGTCTTTACTTATTTGTTATTATTGTTCAACCTCACCTAATCCTATATAATTCAAAGCCTTATTAATTTATTTTATTTGAATCTTCATACCCCAATAATTCATGTGCTCTAAAAATGATTTTACCCAACTCTTCTCCCCTTACTTAGTTGGCTAAAAACTTCTACTATGATATATAAGATTGGGCTACAAGGACACATACACTTTTGGTGAATAATCCTTTTTAATGACTTCTTTCTCTGCTATGCTTGAGCCTTTAATTAATATGTGACTAATTTCTATTTATTTTTTTATTTTTTATTCTTCTATCAGTACCATTTTTTATAGCTGCACACTACTTATAGCTTTCATTCATTCTACTCTTAGACTACTCTCATCTTCTTCCTCACATGTCTCTTATTCTACTCACTCTTTCTATTGGTATCTACCATCATTATCTTTATTTAACCTTCCCTCATCATCTCGATCATCACTTCTATGTACTCATTCATAAATTACTCTACTATTATTCTTAATTCTATTCACTATTACTTGGGTATTTATTTGTTTATTCCATCTATTCTATTGTCATAGTTCCCTTTATGAATCCAGAGTTTTCTTCTAAATCTTCTTCCCTCACATCTCCATTCTAGATTTAGGCTCAATCTCTATTCACTCATTTATCCATCATTCACCATCATGTGCACATATCCCCATATGCCTGAAGTAACTACTCCATACTGGATAAAATAGGCACCATGGTCTTTTTCATCACTAATATTTTCAATAGAAGAGATAGTCACTATAAAAATTTCCCTTTGATTCCTTGAATGAAGCAGTCCTATGCAACCTCGAATGCTATATAAATTTATACTATGAACTTAGTAGTGTATCTATATATATATTGGTTTTAACCCAATAATCTATCACTCTTATCTTATTAGTTTCTATTTTCACTAACTGATATATCTCTTTTTAGTCCAAGTAATGTTTTCTCCCAATTTAGGATGGAAGTAGTAGTACTCAAGTATTTTCAACTAATTAGCCAACAATTAGGGGAGATCACACTATAAAATTTCATATATTTTTTCATATATATGTTCTTTAATGATTTCACTCGTAGTGAGGCCTGTCGTTTTGGATTTTTCTTCTATGAAGTTTTTTGGTCTAACTAGGTTTCAATATCTCGTTGTCCCAGTAACCATATTAGCATAGTTCTCCCTAGAAGGAGTGTTCTTATGCTCACTAAACTATTATTATAAGAGGTTCTTAGATCAATAAAACATGCTAAGGATGAGGATAGCTAATTTCTACTAGTTTGCATAGGAAATAGTAGTGAACTCATAGTTAACAAAAGTATAACAAAGATAAATGATGTGCGATCATAAGGAACTAGATTAACCAAAGAGTTATTTATATGTACATAAAATTTAGATTAATTTTAAGATAGATTAAACCTTATAATTAAACATGATAACACAAAATAAGGATAAACACAAGAAATTTGATAGGTAACCATGAACTAGATATCATAAATTGATCTCAGTATAGGGGTCATCAACTTCTTCATACAAGCATACATATTTATAGTCACTTTAGTTCCTAATTCTTCATATTATTTCTATATGTTGGTGACAAAATGAGGGGACTATTCATTTTCTATCCTTTTACAAGCTGAGAGGATAGGACAAAATACACAAGCTGATAATTATACATATAATGCACAAATATTCAAGGAATATCTTGCACAGTCTTATCTAATTTTCTCCTCCCAACAATACTTATTAATTAATTACTAATTAGATCCTCACAATATTTTTTGAATTATATATTCCTTCTTAATTTTTCTTAACTACCTCTATTAACATTCTTAGCAAATCCCATCACTAATCCCTCGTTTATTACACTAACATACTCTAAAATCTTATAATCCACCTCCTTGAGCTCTTCATCATCCTCTCTAAATTCTCCATGGAATTTTTAATTCCTAAAATCCTAACTGCCTAATATTCTCATCCATTCTCTACCATTGATAAAAAATTACCATGACTCAATCCTAACCATCAATTCCTCTATATGGCTCCTATTAATAGAGCTACACCCAGTTCAAACCAAATAAAAAAGAATAAGAAAAAAATAAAATAAAAATAGAGAGAGCAATATATAATAACTCCATCAAGAAAATCATTTATAGCTAAGTGTTGTCCAAATCTTGAATAAATAAAGTAATCACACATCAAGAACATCAAACAATCAATTTAATTGAGAAATTATTCTCCAACAAGAAAAGGGTATTCAAAGGAAAAATAAGGTATGATTAATTTTATTTTCATGGTTTTTGATTGATACTTTTCTTAACCCAATCTAAGGTATTATGACTTGAATTAGAGAATAATTTTTTATGGTTTTTAACACACAACTCTAATTTCAATTGCATATATTTTGGCTACCACATTGGGAGAGTATTTTGTGTTAAAAAAAAAATCTAAGTTTTTTCATTAAAAAAATTGTAGTTGAAATCCTATCAAATGTTTGCATAATAATGTCAAATTTTGTTAAAAAATAATGTAAAAATAAAATTAGTAGATTCATGATTAGTACTAGGATTATAAGATTTGAAATTAATCTTAAGTCATATTGGCATTAACATTTTGATCTAGTAAAACCACTAATTAATTTCTAAATTCATTGTATTTTGTTAGGAAAGCCTCAAATCAAACCACACTTTCTGCACAACTAAAATAATTCTTGAAATATCATAAGCTATTTTTAGTCTACCCCTTTTCATTTCAGGATATAAATTTATCAAATAGGTTTCCTTTGAAAATATTTTAGAGATGGGATCATAACTTACATGCTCCTAAAGAGCTTGCTCAACCATCATTTGGCAAGTTTTCCTCTCTACTGCATTGCATTTGTTTTCAATAAATCCATTGAAGAATCTAACAGTTCAAAATCAAAAAATTAGAGTGTGTAAAGTGTCATTTCTTCAGTTTTGATCTTAAATATTTAAATTTTGAGGAATATAGTTAAAAACATTATCACTACATCATTTTAAAAAATAAAATAGCACTTGGTCCATTCCAATCGACTATGGTGGAAGGATTGGAAATGGTATATTGAGACCCCTTCTCATAATTACACTCCTTGGCTTGGCTATGCCTTGATCACCCCATATTTTCCCATGGTTGAAAATATTAATGCCTACTGGGGGCTATACTCATCTATTAAAACATGGAGCTTTTTGATTCAATTTTGTTTTGGGGGCTTGTGTGGAGCCCAAGCTTGATCATTTTGCTTGGTGTATACTACACCAAGGCTTACCTATTGGTAGAAGACTCATCTAGCTTGGAGTCTACCTACCTACTTGACCTTTCTATGGCTAAATTGAGATACTTCCTCATCTATTTTAGTACATTTCAAAATCTCAAAGTGTCTAGACTTAGATCAATGATATTTTTAGGCCTTTCTATCCTGAATTCTTCCTTTGGTAGCATATCCTCTTTGGAGATAAACTCACGATGCCCTTCAAATACACAAATTTCTATCATACTTTTAGAGTGGATATTCTCTTCTATATTTGGAAATAAAGAAATAATTCTATGTCTAACAATGCTTCTACTGATTGTAATGTTTCTACTTTGTATAAATATTCTATCATCTCTAATGTTCTTTTATAGATTCAAGTACAAGCCAATAAAGTGGTTATGGAGCTTGGGCATCTTCAATATCTCCTCTCTCATTGGGGATATGATCCTTATTCTATGACTCAAGTTCCATCTTCTCCACCCAAGGATCCCATATTAGATGATATAGTGCCTCAACCACCTTGTGGTGGGCATCATCATAGCCATTCTAGGTGCTAATCTCATAGTGGCACCTCATACCAATGAGTTTCCCCTCCTAGGTATCATTGAGGGTGGAAACCACCACCTCCTTCCCTTACTAGATAGGATGGATGGGGTGATCCTCCTCCTCCTTCATGCCTAAATACTTAGGGGGAACCACTTGGAGACCAAACGGATGTGTTGGATAAGTTCTCGAGGCTTTCTTTAGCCATTTCTCCCACTCAAATAGAAGTAGAAGATGATGACACATACGCTACCCAAGTTATTGGTTGGAACCTATTCTAGATGGTAATGACTTTCCAAGCTTTGGCTTGGGTCATGATGATATGTATCCTCCACCTTCTAGCCTTGTTCTTGTTGTATAAAATTTATCTTTTTAATGACTTTGTGACTTATTTCTAGTCTTTGCCTAGATTATGATACTTTTGATTTTGCTCTTAGGCTCTGCCTAGTGTGACATGGCATGCTTTCATACCACCTTTACATTTTTATGAATTATTTTTATATTTTGTTAAGTTAATATATAGATATATTTCATTAAAAAAAATAGTGAGAAGAGGTAGAAAAAATGTGTCAAAGTTTTTTTAATTATAATTTGTCAATTTTTATTTTCAAAAGTGGGAAAATCATATAAATAGGAGAAATTTTAAGTCTAAATTTTAGGTACATGAATTTCAAAGGTCAAACCCTTTAAAATATTAATGTTGTGTTTATAGTTCTACTTGTCAAATATTATAATCAAAACTACTAATAATGTGTTTGCAATATCACTAGTCAAATATTAAGCATCAGACCAACATCATAAGCCATCATTTTAATCTTGTAGTATCATGTTTGTGATGAAAAGTTATACATTTATTTTTGACTTGTGTGTGTTATTTGGTTCATATATGTGTTCCTCTCATGCCTTAGGGAGATATTGAGGATCAAAATTAGACACATCACTTTTCTATTCCCTAAGGAAAGTTGCATATGCTATCCTCTCATGCCTTAGGGTGATCATTACAATAAAAAGAGATCTTATCTCCTTTATTTTTATTTTATGTGGGAAACATGATATGGAATTAATCCCCAATCACTTTTCATAGTCTTTAGGAGGTTTATGATTTATATTTCATCAACATACACTAATCCACATCCTATGTTTTTCTAAGGTATAAAAATTCAAGGACAATTATTGTAAGGCTAAATGAGATTCTCCATAAAGGGTTCCATGAAGTGAGGAGGTCATAATCCAATACCCAGGCATCAAAAAACATTATTGAAACATGTAATTGGGCCTCATGTATTGCAATGTATTTATGGAGTGCACCTAGAGAGATTTGTGTAAATCCTATTTTAATACCTATAAGCCATAAGTAATTAGTATTGTAGGGGAAACAACATCCCTGAAGATAACTCATAACATACGACCATATAATGAGGTTTATGAGACCAATCTAGTCACCATTTCATGAGAGTAGATTCATGGGTTACTAATTACATTTCACACCCTTTATAATATCATAGGGATTGTGGCTTGCATGTTCTTGTTTATGTGTTGTTGATACCCTTACCATTTGAAAACTCCACAATCTACACCAAATTGTGAGGATCCTTCTACACAAATTTATGAAATATAAAAAATAAAGGAACTATGAAAGGAAATTTGAAAAATAACCCAAAATAACCTTTAGATCATAGGCCACTTTGATGGGTAAACTTATTTTGAGCAAGCTCAATACAATAATATTCATGGATGCCTTCATTGGGCCTCAAAACTTAAATACTAAATATATTCTAATAAACACTACTTCCCATGTATGTGGGTTAATTAAAATATTCTCAATGGATGATTTATAAATCATATGCACCCATAACAACTAATACATTAATAATGCAAAGAGAAGGGTAGGACACAGGTTCCTAACATCCCCTCCCGCTTAGAAAAATTTGTGTCCTCGAATTTTTAGATGTGGGAATCATTGTTGAATTTATAATAGTGGTCCCATGTTGCATCTTATAGTTACATGTTGTGTCACTAGATTGAGACTTCCATGATTGAATAAGACTGAAGTTGGTGGGTGCACTTGTCTAGGACTATTTTTAGTTCGATAAGGATGGAGCCTTCATTATCAATATTTAGTAAAATAGTTTGCACTCTTATGGTGGTTCCATAAAAATTCTTCAAACAAGGGACATGAAAGCTAGGGTGAAATTGGGAGGAAAGTGGAAGCTCTAACTTGTAAGTAATGTACCCAATCTTCTAGATAACCTTATATGGCCCATAAGACTTTAGAATAAGCTTATGACACCCTTTTAGTTTTAGGGATGATTGTTTGTATGGATATAAATAAATAAAAACCATATCACTAGGTTGAAAGGTTCATTTAGAATGGTACTGATCAACCTACTACTTCATTCGGTTATATGTCAAATGGAGATTGCCATTTAAGGTTTTGAGAATCTAGTCCCAATGTTGAAGAGTAGTGTTGATCACCTAAATTGGTCAATTGCCAATTGTATATGGGAGAAGTGTTGGGGATGCTTGACCATAAAATGCTTCATATGGAGTTATTTTAGTAGAAGTGTTGTAGGAGGTATTATACACCATTCTACAAGGGGAAGCCACTTTTCCCAATGTTATTGTTATTCCAAAGTAAATCAACTAAGGAATGTTTCTAAACATTTTTTGATAATTTTATTTGGCTATCTATTAAGAGGTGATACCTTGAGCTCATCTTGAGTTGTGTGCCTATGCATCAAAATAGCTCTATCCAAAAATGGCTAGTGAAAGTTGCATCACAATTAGATATGATTGAAGAATGGATGCCATGAAGATGGAATATTTGATCCAAAAAAACTTGTTAGACTATGGAGGTTATATAGGTATGGTTGAGGGCATAAAAATAACTTTATCTGGAGAGGTGATCTACCATGACTAGGATCATTATTTTTCCTCCAAATTTAAGGATCACCTCAATGAAATATATATAAATATCTATCTAGATCCTATTAGGAATGGACAAGGGATCGATCAAACCAAGAATCATTATTGTTTCACCTTTGTTGCATTAGTAGATATCACATTCATCCACCATCTATTTAATTTTACCTTTCATCCCCTTCCAAAATAAGTTTCAATGTGCCTGTTCATATGTTTTAAGAAATCTTAAGTGACCTGTTGATAGAGAATCATGGATTTCATAGAATACATTTTGATGAAATTTTGTGATATGGGGAAGCACCAAAATCCCCTTATATGATAGAGAATCACCATCCCATGAGTAATGTGGTATTGCATAGGGGTTAGTGGCCAATTATTGAATGAGGTGGTGTAAAGAGGGATCATTTTCATATGATTGGTATATAGATTACAATCAATTTAGAATGGGCATGGAGCTGGCATAAAGGGAAGTCTAGTCCTTGAATATGTATGAGAGATAATCCACCACTACATTATATTTAACTTTCCTATAAGTGATCTCATAATCATAGCTTATGAGTTTTTTGAACTATTTCTACCGTGTTAGTGATGAGTCCCATTGTTCTAGGAATATTTCAAACTCTGGTGATTAGTTTTGATGAAAAAATAATTCCCAATTAAGCATGGCCACCATTTTTATACTACATGCAAAATTTCCATCATTTCCTTTTCATATGTATACAAAGCCAAATTTTGTCTAGAAATGGATTTTCTAGTGAAATTAATGGGAAGAACCTCTTGGAGAATTAAAAAACCCATGATATTTCCATAAGCATCACTTTTTATGGTGAAATATTTGTTGAAGTTTAGCATGGACAAAACGGGTGTGTTACACATAGCCTGTTTGAGTGCCATGAATGTCTGGTCATCTATATCATACCATGTGAATGAATCCTTATTAAATAAGGAAGTCAAAGGATCCATGATATTTCCATACTCCTTGAATAACTTGTGGTAGTATCCTATAAGGCCTAGGAATCCATAAAGGCTCTTGAGGGTTGTTAGATGAAGCCAATGCTACATGGCACTAATTTTTTTTGGATCTATGTAGACCCCATCGGCTAAAACAATATTGGGTGGGATGCTTCTTGGAAGGAGAAAAATGTGATGATATTCAAGGTGTCAAGGGGGAAAACCCACTCACTCTATAAAAATGGAGCATTCTTTTCAAGGATGGCTTGTAAATCAGCAAGGTAGTTAGTAGCATTGGAGAGTTAGAGTTGGATGGAATGTATTTGGGTAATGACCCCATGTGAGCCTTTTTTTAGAAGCTTTTCCATGTGATGGGAACTGATGATGTGATCATATTTGGGTAATAACCTTTTTAAGGTGTGTTTCTATATACTATCTTTGAACTAAATCCAAATCTCAAAGAAGTCCCATAAAATAGGTCCCAATGTGTAGAGCCACTGCACCTTTAAGACTACATCACATCTTCCTAAGGGTAGGGAAAACATATTTGAGTTAAGAGTGGAATTGCCTATTATGATACACACATTATGACACTTCTAATTACATGGAAATATTTCCCCATTAACAATCATGAATTCAAAGCTAGAACAAAAGTGTACAAATCAATCTACCTGCTTAGAAATGTGGGGATCAATGAAATTGTGAGTGTTGCTAAAGTTAATGAGGATTGTGAGAGGGATAGTTTTAAATAACCCCTTGACCTTCATGGTTTGATAGGTGGTAACACCTAATAGTGCATGTAGATATATATTGAGTTGAGTCTCTTGAGCCATTGAGTCTTCTGAGGGGATTGTTCTACTTGATCATCCTAAAATTCCTAGATATCAGGCTCGCTATCCTACTTTAGCAATGATTCCACATCTAAAAAGTAGAGTTTTTTTTTTATTCACCTAAGAACCTTAACCCATTTTTCATCATAATTATAACATAATCCTTTCTCCTTATGATCCCACATCTCTACCTCAATAAGTTGATTGGTATGGTTGTGGTTGGCCACTAGTTTGTTGTGTTCTTTATAGGTGGGAAAGTGGGAAGTCAATATTGCACTGAGAGTTTATCTTCTGCTAACTTAGCTAGGCCTAAGTCATCCATCATGTCATTGGGCTAAAAAATTTTCACCTTTGATGAGATTGGCTCTTTGAAGCCACTAATAAAACAACTCTTGAAGAAGTCATCAGATAACCCTTTAGTGTGATTAGTCAATTTCTCAAATTCAATCTGATAATCATGAATGGTTCTTGTTTGGTGGGGTTTTGTAAGAGCTCTTATAAGGTCCTTAAATGTTGAGGGACCAAACCTAACCATAAGTAAGGATGTAAAGGTTTTATAATTGGGTTCATCATTTAACTTGAGATATCAATGGTAACATTAGAGTGCTTCTTATTCCAAGTGGAAGGAAGTAATTAGGACTTTGCTGACAGGATAAGTAGTATGAAGGTTGAATAATTTCTCAACTTGATATATCCATCTATAGGATCTGTACCATTGAACCTTGGAAATTCTAGCTTGGTACCACATGATGTATGGGGAGAAGATAAATTATTCTCTGAAGAAGACTCCTACAATTTGTTGAACAAAAGTCTAATTTATTGAACAAAAGTCTAATTTGTTGATTTAGTCCATGCATCATATCAGTTAACTTAGTGACCTAGGATTTCAATGCTAAATTTCTTCCTCCATGATCTTTGTGCCTACATGAGTAGATACCATAACCTTTAATTTTTTTTGGAAATGGATACAAAAACACATTCTAAGACATGGTCAGTAAAGAAAAAATTTAATTTGGACTCAATTTGAAGGGGTAAATGCATTTTTACTATTTTTTGGCACCTCCTAGTTAGGATTTATGGAAGTAAGGGAAATTTCATAATCGTAATGGAAAAAAAGGAAATTTTTTCCAAGAGGGATAGAGGAGTATAAAAGAGAAAAGTACGTTATAGGAAAGTTTCAAAGCAAGAGCGAAAAACTAAATAAGTTATGGCAAAACCCCAAAAAATAAAAAATTAAGATTTTTACCTAATAAAAGTGGAATTTGGATATGGACCCTCAAGAAAAAAATGTGCATAATGGAATTTTGGGTGTTTCAAGAAATTTTGAGTCAATAGAACTATAGAGGGAGAGATATGGTGAAAAATATTTTTTTTTACTTTTGTTTTGAAAACCTTATTTCTAATTGGTTGTTCCTTAAAAAAACTATCTATAAGTGCATGATTACCAACTATTCTCAACTATGATCACTCTATTATTTGTCTTCTAAAATGGTTATGTTAGATATGGGCCCCAAGTCTTTTCAGTTAGTTAAGGGTTTTAAGGAGTCTCTCTAGACACCAATATTATTTGAATGAGTACCGCTATCTAGAAAAGTTTTGGCCATGGATTTACACCTAAGCAATAGATATTAGTTTACTTCAAGGGTGGAAACAATTCAATAAAGATGGGGCCATCGCCTTTTTTACTGGCAAGTCCTCTCAATGGGCCAACTAATTTAGGGTTCCTATGGTACTCTTTACAATGACTTTTAGGGCTTATGCCCAAGTATTTTCCATAGTTATATAGAGGTGTATTTAATATTATCCAAACCTATAATGTATATATATAAAATATAGGCAAGGAAAAATATTTCCATAAATGGCATAGCTCTTAGAAATCCACTGATAAAACAAATTCTCCAAAAACTACCTGCAGGCTGAGAAAGTGTTCTGATACAAGATGTGAGGATCCTTCTACATAAATTTAAAAACTACAAAAACTAAATGAAAAATGAAAATAATTTTGAAAAATAACCAAAAATAACCTTTAGATCACAGGCCACTTCGAAGGGACAACCTCCTTTAAGCAAGCTTAATACAATAATATTTATGGATGCCTTCATTGGGCCTCAATAATTACATAAATACTAATTCTATTTGAACAACTATTACTTCCCATGTATGTGGGATAATTTAAATATGCTCAAGGGATGACCTATAAAGCATATGCATCCATAATGACTAATACATTAATAATGCAAAGAGAAGGGTAGGACACAGGTTCCTAACACAAATCAAACAAGAAACTAATCAAAATTGATAATCCAAAATCAACCAAGACATAGACATCCCTAAAATATAAATTCAAAATGATAAAATATCTTCATAAAATCCAAACAAGTCATAATCCAAACAAAGTCCAATTTGATCACTATGTCATCAAGGTAATCCAAATAATCCAATCTATAGCCTAAGTTTTTTCACATCTAAATCAAGACAATCACCTCAACCACATAAGATTATTTTAATCCAAATGAAAATCATCCCATCACATATCATAAACCAATAACCACACATAATCTTGAATCCTAAAATTAAGTTTAGGGCATATAAACCCAAATCAACATCCACTTAGTATAATCAACATCAATCTATCAAATTAAACTTGAGAAAAATCCTCTAAGACAATCCAAATAGCTAAGATATCTCTAATCAAAAAATTAATCAATCCATAACAAAGGTCATTTATGGCCTAATCCATTAATCTAACCTATCAAAGGTTATCAACAAAATAATCACATCCTTTAAGCTAGAGCCTATCTTCCATCCCAAATTTAACTTAACATCAAGGGTTACGCTATCAATCACATCCAAAAAATAATCTAAAATATTGATCCAAATAATCAATCAAACATCAAGGTTTAACCATACCCTAATCAGTCTAAGTAAAGCTAGCTCACATCCAAAATATATAAAATTTTCTCAAGCTTATCTAAAAACCCATCAAATCAAACATTTCACATTCAAACATCACATAAATACAAATCAATCCAAACCAAACTTGAATTAATCCAAAATCAAGCTTAATATAAAACAAGCTCACCTCCATCAACACATCAAATCCATCCAAGATAAACATAATGGAACCAAAAACCCAATACCAAGTTAATATTTGATAAACCTTGTGTAATGAAGATCTTGAAAATCCTTGTCATATTGAATGAAATCATGATTGTTATGAAGAATTTCTTGTATATCAAGAAGAACATGGTTAAAATAATTGCAATGCTTTTTTGGAGTAGATGTGGATATATCTAAATTTGAAAAACATATATTTGAAAATAATAATGTCATCCTTTTGAATCTCATAAAAATAAGTGCCCAAATTCTTGCATATTTTTATCCCATAAACTAAAGTTCCATCATAAGTAAGAACAGTCAGACATTTCAACATCAAAATCTGCCTACTCATATCATTTGTGCTAGCCAACCCCAATCAAACTTACCATCCACTAGTTTCATTCTTAATCATGACATCTCCCATTAAACTAGCAAAGGGAATCCCATCTTGACACCCATATTTAAAAATCAAATATCCAATACTAATATTGTCCTAGAACCCCAGTAAATGCAACCATATAGCTATGTATTTCCATCAAAAATATATTCATTCAACCAAGAATCAAGTGCCTCCACATCGGAACATGGTTCCAAATAGATCCAATATATTCCTCTCAATGAATCCATGGAAATAATCTTTTACCAACTAGTCGTAAAAAATATGATCATGTATCCCCACACCAAGACTTTTGACAAGAACAAATCGAAGCCCAATTGGTATAGAGAAGGTGGATATTATGAGTATCATAGGATCTAGATCCATTCAATTAATATATTCTCAAAATTTAAGGACTATATCTAATATTTTATTGACCACATGGACATCGAATGAGAATCAATTACATCCATGTCTGAGAATCAACAAATGGGGATATGCCAAAATCTCTTTCTAGATTATCATCAAGATCCTCCACTTATAATGCAAGGATAAAACACCAAGACATTATTCAATAAGCCTTTATTTGATGAGCCTATCTTCAACATATCATCCACCCTCAAAGAGACTATATTTGATGAACCTACCATTTTTCAATCATCCATATTTGACCAATTGTTTGTCTTTGATGAACCCATCATTGACTAATATTCCATCCTTCATCCATCACATAAAATCTCCTATTTTTAGGAATACCTCCATCCCAAAGTCTCCATTTCCAAACAAAAAGTGAAGAAGGTACTTGTGGACAATGCAATCTAAAAAATAAAATACAAAAATCTCCTATTAATAATGGAAAAATAATCCAAACATCTTTTATCATCAATAATGAAATCAAACCAACATTTCCTATTAGTAGTAATAACACAGTTCCAACATCTCCTGTCAGTAGTAGTGAAATAGAATACAAAATTTATGGCATCAGCTACACACATCCTATAGATTAGTATAATGACATCAATGATCCTTTTAAGATTATTAATGAATCTTTCATCAACAACAAAACAAGTTATCCTAGTAGCTTTTATGAGGATCATGATGCCACCCATCCTTTCTGTGCAACAAATACTTTCATTGACACAACCAATCCTTTCCACTCTCTTTCAATTTAATCTCTTGCACTCATTACTTAGGACCTATTAGGAAAAATAACACTCACATGGATTTGTTAGTGAGTGAATATTATAATGTGAAAAATTATGTGAAAAATAATTCATTAGTAGTTATATTTGTTAGAATGTTGAGATTATATCCTATGTTTGGTGAATTGCATATATAACTCATGTTAGTTTATGAGCCTATGAATGATTATAGGTAGTTAGGAGGTTATGTGGTTGAGTTATTTTATGGATATGACTCTCCTTATTTATAGAAAATATATTCCTATATAATTATATTATCCCAAATGACTTGAAATACAATATAATCATGTGTGATTATTATTATTCTTCATGTGTTCTCTACATGTATTCAAATCTACCTTTATTTGAATTCAATCAAATTATATATGATCTCCTCTAATTATATATAGTGGTAACATAGCAGTCTAAGCCTTGCCCTATGATGAGCGAGTAATTTGTTTGAAGGGGTAGATTTTTTGTTTTCCTTGTTTCCCTGATGCATGAGAGTTTGAAAGACTTTATGTGAAGATATTAGTGTAGAAAATATTAACATAGGTTATATTTTTATATTGCAAGGCTCCCGTATAATCCAAAACATATTCATTTATTCAAATATGTGTATCAACATCAGGTTGTGTATTCTATAACTTGTGCTCATAATAGACTCCAACTCAAGCTTTACCAGAATTTGCATTGCCTTGTACACTCATTCAAATATATTTCACATTGGGATCTAACATTTCACACATCCCTCGAGGGTATGAAAATGATCTTACATTGATGGTGGTTCAACATAGTTTCTACAAAATATTTACACATTGATGGTTATTTTACTATTTTCTATCCTATGCATGCAAATTTCATCATTAATCTCCATCATCTAGAGTGAGAATAATGATATTCATTCCAAGGTAATGTCTATTATTCAAACACTTCATGTAGTGACACTGATATATTTAAGGTGCCTGTGCTTAGTTTGTTTGTCATCCCTTTGGGATGCACATCAATCCATCATTATTCTTAGACCTTACCATGATCTCTATCCATTACTAGGTGTTCAACTTTACAAATGTCATGATTACATACACATATTTCGTTTTCCATGAAATAATGATGTCGTACCTCAAATAATGTGTATTTATATCTACCAACTTTCAATGATTTAGAATTTGATACTTTAATATAGGTATGCTTAACATTTAAGCTTGTACTAGCTTATAGTTAGTTAATCAGTCCTTAAGGTTATTATTACTTTTGTTAGTTTTAGTCGGTCAAGTTTTTAATAATAGCCTTATTATATATTAAAATTGATGTTAAGTTATCCAATGTTAGAGTCATAGTCAAAAGTGTTAAAAAAATTCACTATATTTTGTAATTGGGTGTATTTTCAATTTAACTCATCATCCAAGATATTTTACATTATGGGATGAATTCTCTTCACCAATTTAGTGAATTAAGCCTTAGAGATAAATTTACTATGTAGTTATTTATAAGAGGATGGAGGCAATGGAGGTTGGAGGACATGTAACATCCTCTCATCAGCCACTATTAATGGGGATGCATTGTGAATTAGTGGCATTTTAGTTTACATTTTACTCATTTTTGTATAGTGTGTTGAATAAACATCTGCAATTTTTTTTTTTAAATATCACATTGTAAAAGAAGCTTTCTTCTTGAGGGAAAAATTAGGACTTTGAGTTATAATCAACATGGATTGTTCTAAGGTTTGTGAATCTTAGTAATTTAGAAAATTGGTTCTGGAATGTGGTCTAGGAACTGATGAATTTAATTCTAGAACCACATATTAGAGTAGTACCTAGTATGATAAAGTATTAGGTGCTACAAAAATATCATGTGTGTCAATTGGTCTCAATTTAGCTTGGAATCCCAACACACACCTCTCTTTAAATCATATCCTCCATCCAAATCTTATACACTATAATCAATTTGGATCCTTAATCCAACTCATCTCATATCTTACCCTCTCTGGTAGCTCTGTCTTTCATAGGGGCTACAAAGACACCTAGTTAAGAAGTCCAAAGGAAGAATAATAAAAAATCAATGAACATCACAATGACATAAGTGTAATTCACATCAACAACATGATCCTAACCCAACACTACCCAAAACATGTATCTGCTAAACATAAAAAAGGATCAACATAGAACATCTCAAAAGCCTCTAATAAATAGAGATGCCAATAAAAAAGAGAAAAAAATAGTAATCCATCCAATGATTAAAAACATGTTTATGGTGTCTTGGGCAAGTACCATCATGAAAACTCATTTCTGGTGTCATGCATCATATCTTTATTCATACCCATTATACCCATCATTATAGACATTATATAGATTTCAATAATGTTTTTTAATGTTTCAATAGGATTTTGTATGCCACACGAGCATGTGTTTTACTAATACTATGCCTATATATACCAATACATAGGTGATTTTTAAGGATTAATTAATTTTATGGTTCATTATGCATGTATATATATATATATATATATATATATATATATATATGCTTAAGTGACTAACAATGATATTTTGTTTGTTTAGTTTATGACCACACTAGACACTCCTCCATCTATTCGGGAAGGAGAAAATGTAGGTGTTATTGTTGCAGTTTCATCTACACATCAACTCACTAAGGTACATGAGAGTTATTATAATGTTAAAGTGTAAATATGGATGTGTGTTTTGTAATTGTCCTCTGTACTTGTGCAAATACATGATGCACTAAATAATTATCTTTACATATTCCTTTGAAGATGTCTCTTGGTATTGCTTAAATGATTAACAAACATGATGTGGTATAGTTGAAATTTAATTTTTAATTTTTTATATTATATTTCAATTATTTATTTAATTGGCCTAAATGTTTATGAGCTAATTTTTTATTTTTAGTTTGTACACACACACATTTTTAGGGACCCATCCCTTTCATTATCATGAACATGTCACCGACTCCTATTAGTGATCCATTTCACACTCCCATTTACTAGCGTGAATGTATCATTGACCCTATTGAGTGTCAGTCCCAAATTGACTGTGACTGCTAGCTTGTGATAAGCGCACCTGTGATTTTTTTTTTTGTATCATTTTAAAAACTTGTTAATTTTTTAAGTATCTTATTCTAGTACATGTAAAGTTTCTAATAATATTTGCATATGAATAGTTGGATCTATAGGTGAGTTTGAGTGGAAGAGTAATCATAGTCATCCAAATCTAACACGTCCATTTATGAGTAAGGCATCCAAGGAAGAGGCTTCTATAAGCAAGGCAAAGAGAGTGATGCATTTTTATGATTAGGATCATTTCTTATGACATTTTGGTGTATGCCTATATGGATTGATATATAGTTATTTGGCATTATATGCCTATATGACATTGACCCAAGATATTATATTGCGTTCACATTTTTTATGCCTTTATATGGATTTTATGAATCTATTATATACATATATTGTTTAACATTTCATTTTTTAAAATATTCTTGTTGATTTCAGCTTTTAGATATTGTTTTAATTTATTACATATTATATTACATGTTCACATTATTGTATGCCTTAAGATTTTGTTTGATCATTAAAAAATATACCCTGAAATCTATTTAATGTTGTTAAAACGTATGAGAAATTTATGTATAATTATATTATGAAATTATTACAAAAGGTGTGGTAAGTGATCCTAGAATATATTTTTTGAAGTTAAAATAACTATATACCAAAAGAACCATTCCCTTTGTTTCTATAATTTACTTTTAGAATAATAAAAAAATATACATAAGTTGTTTGATGAAAAAATAGTTGGTAATGAAAAGGATAAGAATTTGTGATGTAGGGGTTCTAATAGGCCTTGTACCATGCTAGTCTTATTCTAGGCTAGTGACCTACTCAACTAGAGTCTTTAACCAACTATAATACCTTTACCAAAATACTTTATTAGTTCTCGTGTAATGGATTATTTAAGGTATAAAACTTAACTTTAGGATGGTTTCTCCTTGATAGACTTGTAGCCTTTATTTTAGGCTTAAGAATGGTTATGGAGCTAAGTTCTACTTAGAGGATAAAAACACTTCTAATTTAGAGTCTAACCCTATAAAATTGCATAAACCTTATAGTATGGCATATGGGATTGTATGAGAGGTGTCAAAAAAGGTTTAAGTGGTTGAATATGTATAAATAAATATATTTTTATTTTAATGTCTACAAAACTGTATATAACCATAAAATAGGGGTTTTTGGAGACTAAAAAAAATCTTATAAGTCAATGACTAATCAATCAGATATGATGAAAGTTTTTTATAGTTTCTAGAGTCCTTCTCCCATGTAATAATAATGATTTTAAACTTTTGAATCCTTTAAAAACTCAAATATTTAAGACTAAGTTTATGCAAGTCTAAAAAAAGTCAAGGAAACATAGGGATGGAAGCATGAAAATTCACTTATCTCTGAAACAATTGATCTAAATCCTTCCAAACTTGGTATGTCGATACTATAAAGGTTCCTTAAGAGGACCTAAACCTTTTCAATATTTTAAATACTTAATTGAAGAAAATATGTGTGGTTGTGTGTGAAACATACCCTATCTTAGATCTAAAAATAAAGCTAAACTTTTATGATCTTTCCATTCAAGATTGAGTCTTGAAATGTTAAATAGATAACTAATAAACCTAAAATACAATGTCTTAAATGATCTTAGGGATCATCTTAGTCAAAATATTAGTTCATAGTATTCATGTTTCTATAATAGATTGAAATGTTATAAGCCATAAGAGAGAGACTACTCTTCATGAGTATAAATCTAATGGATCCCCAAATAGAAATGTTGGAAGAGTCTATAAGCATATAATGGTCACTAATTTGGGAGAGTTAGTAACCATTTTGAAATAATGAAAAATCTCATTGATTTTGAAAAAACCAATATAATAATGTTATAGCTATATTGTTAAGTGAGAACAAGACTTTTAGTGAGATAACTATAAGAGGAATACAAGCATGTTTTGCAAGCCCTAAAGAAACCTAAAGTGTTCACTAAGATTGCAGACTAACCAAAAAAATACTAAGATCAATATGAATATGAATATTGTCATCTCCAATATTAAAAAAATAAGTAAGAAGTATAGTTAACGGAGAAGTGAATAGATTCTTAAAAGAATGAAGAAACTAAACAGGTAAGAAAAGTATTGTAAGTTGATTTGCATTAAGTCATGGATAATCATCTTGCTTGTGATCAATTTTGGGAAGGTATTAAACAAACTTTTAGTTTCATTTATAGTACAATGACGTGACTAGAGAACCTATAAGACATATTGAAAGATACCTTGAGAGGTCTACATAAATGAGAATTGGCCATAAATAGAGTGAACAAGTAGGCTACTTACATCACCTTCCAAGGATTAAAATCAATTGTATTAGATATAAAACATTATAATAAATTGCCTATCAATTTTTTATGGTATTTGAGTGAATTTTTAGGCTACTTTATATTATAGATTTTTTAAATAACCTGAGTTATAGGATGTGCCTTAGTTTCACTAGTAAACTATTGTCAAGATGCAAGCTACAATTGAAGATGTATATCTATGGGGTCTCATGGTTGAAAACTAGCATTGCCACCATGTCAAGGGAGTAAAATTAACCTATAAGACCCACATTAATGGCATCTAAGTATGCCTGGTTAGGAGATGAAGCACCCATTTTTCCCTCAAGAGGGAATTTCTCTAGATGCAAGATATAAACCACATTTTGGAGATCCCTATCTCTAAGGTCTCATGGCTAAAAACTAGAAATCACCACCACATTTGGGGTAGAGATTGACCTCTGGGACCACATTATTATCATTTTATTATGCTCATTAGGAGACAAAATACATGTCCTAACCTCAAGATGATATTTCCCTAGATGCAAGATGCAAGCCACAGTTGGAGATCTCTATCTTAGGGGCCTCATGGATAAAAATTAGCATCACTACCATGTCAAGGGTGGTGATTCACATATAGAACTACATTTTTGACATTTGAGTGTGCTTGATTAGTTGATGAAACACCCATTATAGCCTCATGATGGTATTTCCCTAGATATAAGTTGTAAACCACAATTAGAGATCTCTATCTCTAAGGCCTCATGGATGCAAAATAGTATCCCCACCATATTAAGGGTGGTGATTAACCTATAAGATTGCATTATTTGTATTTGAACATGCTTGATTAGGAGATAGATCACCCATTTTGGCCTCAAGATGGCATTTCCATATAAGGTAAAATTTTTGTTTTTAAGTCAAACTTTAGATATGTATAAAATGGAAATCATAAGTCATATACACAAATTGAAAGAACTAGAACATACTTTTCAAAGTATTATAAATGAACATTGAAGCCCTTAGATTGAAAATAACCGATGAAATCATGGTAGAAGATTTAGTGATCAATATTAAATGCAAATTTTATGTAGTTAAGAGATAGGTTCTTTGTCTCCAATATACATTTTTTCTTCTGGGACCTCCGCTTCAAAATCCATTATTTCCAACACTTTGAGATGTGTAATTTACATGATTTCCCACCACCATAGCCTCAGAATTCATGTGGATACCCTTTTTTTTTAAAAAAAAATGGGCTTGATTAATATTAACAAGAAATGTTGTTAAGATACAAGCCACAGTTGGGGATTTATATCTTTGAGGCCCATGGCTGAAAATCAGCATTGCCACCATGTTGAGGTGGTGATTTATGATGCAAGAACATCAAGGTGTTTTACAGTAAATCCATTGAAATATTATGTAATGAGTATTAATTGAGTATGAAGGGTCATGAAGGGTCCCATAAGATGAATTGGAGTCATTAAGAGTCGTGAATTGTGTGTTTTAACCCTTCAGGAATTTTCTTGCCCAAAAGGGAATTTAAATTTTGAAATTTATAATTAAGCTTGGAGTGGTGTTTCTAAATTTTGAGATATATGTGATATTTGGATAATGTTTTTTAGGTCCTACTTGGTCTTAGAAGTGTCTTAGAGATGTTTTCAATGTAAAATTCATGGTCATGAATAAAAAAACAAGAATTTTGAGTTGTAACTACCACATGCATGGCATTGGCAAGATTATAAAAGATTGGAGAGAGAGAAAGAGAGAGAGAGAGAGAGAGAGAGAGAGAGAGAGAGAGAGGATGAGAGAGAGAGAGAGAGAGAGAGAGAGAGAGAGAGAGAGAGAGAGAGAGAGAGAGAGAGAGAGAGAGAGAGAGAGAGAGAACATTATCTACCTTAGAAATTATGTCCATGAAGGTTTTAGAAAAATAAACTCATAATTAAAAAGTATGGATTGCATGTAGTAGATATAGGTAGAAGGGAATAGTGTAAAATAACTTTAAGAGATATTTTCAAAAGATCAAGATAGAAATGAAACCCTACCTGAGTTTTAGAGTTTTGTTTGGTTAATCTGTACATATGTTGAAGATAATTAGAAAGACGGTTTTTGAACAAAGTTTCTTTTGAATCATTATCTCTAGTCATGGAAGTTATTTGGGTTAGTTTTTGTGTGTGTTGATATTAGTTTCTTATGAATAATTTTTAAAATAACAAAGTAATAATCCCCTGTTCAAGTAAGTTTAGTAACTTGTTTTGTCACAACCCAAACATAAGAGAACTAATGTAACTTTTGAACTCATTAAATTATCATAAATGATGAAAATGTGGTGAATATTCTTTAATATGTGAATAAATTTATTTTTAATTCTTTAAATAGGTTCCAAGTTCAATACTAAATACTCATTAACAAATCAAGTGACATAGTCAAGGAACAAGAACCCAAAATTATGTAGATATACCTTTTGTGAATATTTAATTATGTTTCAAGAGATAAAAATCATTGGATAAGGTAAATTTAATTGGGGAAGAGCTTAGATAAGGATTAGATTCCTATGGAGAATTTAGAATCTATTTAAAAGTGTAAGAGATCAGAAAAACCTTCACATAATCTTGTAAAGTGACATAGTATTTTGTAAGTGTGTATGATGCAGAGGAGTATTGATTGTTAAAGGAAAAATTATTTTTAGGTAAGGTAAGTTAATTTTGGATATACCTATTAACATTTTAAAAATACTTTAAATTTGAGTAAAATTCAAATAGACACCTTTTGTTCCCTCCCGGGCACTCATAACCCTGAGTTAATTAGAACTAGGGCTTTAATCTTACATCTTGGATATCTAGAGATTCCACCCTAGGTTTTATTTCAATATTTGTGATTCATTTTAACTTTATGACATATTAAATATTCATGTGGTTTTAGGTTGGTACAGTACATACTAGTATGGAACCTCATACTGGGTAAGCCAATAGGCCTAAAAAGAGGCCTAATTGGGAGAAGGGGGTGTTGAGTTGATAGGTTTGCATTGGGATTGGAGTATTGAAACTTGTAAGGAATAAAAAAAATATAAATGTTATTTGGAATTGGTTTTATATTTATCATAAGATTTATGGTTTGGTTTAATTTGCCATGTTTACATGAACAAAGGGTTACAAACAAGAAGCCTCAAAGAAAGAGATAGTAGTTGGATTCAAAGTTATTAGTTGGATATTTGGATATTTGGTTGAATATGATAAAAGTGTTCAATTAGATAGATAAGAGGTCATATGATCCATATCAAGATACAAGAAGCTTGAGATCATGAATTAGGCTTTAAACCTATGAAATTCCATGAGTGTGAGCAAGCTCAAGTGAAGAAAGATAATGAATTTAAGGAAGGTGGATTAAGATATGATGATGGTGATGTTTCAAGGTTGATAATGAATGTAATAAAAAAGTTATATGGAAGTAATAAGGGTGATATGTCTTCAAAAATATATAATTCTATGAACCTATGAACACTATATCCAAGAAGGAGTAAACTAAAATCAAGATTGAAGAGCGAGGCTATGGAAATGGAAATGAAAAGGATGGTGTCATAATAGAAGGATCAGAGTTAAATAATGTGGAAATAATTTCATGATTAAGAGGGAGGTATAGATACCTAGAGAAAAATGAGTAAATCTTAGTAATAAGCCTAGTGGAGCATTACAGAAACAAGATTGATTATAAGAATAAAGGTAAGATGTGAGGTTGCAGAGTGAGAATGTGAGACTAATGATGAGGTATCTATAAAAATTTAAAAGAATATTATTGGTCTAATAAGGTTAATAATCTCTTACAATAATTTTTAATCAACAAGGAGGTTAAATAGAGGAACATAATACCTATTATAAACAAGCAAATCGAAAGTTAGACAAATAATAAAGAATTGAAATTAGACCTTAAATGCTAGGTGGATGTACAAGGTAAGTGTATGTATGTTCCACTACATCATTTTTTATGTTTTTTGTTGTGTTCTACATCAATTGGTATTAGAGTGGGAAGATACAATTGGGAAAAGATAAAGTCAACCTTCAAACAAGGAAAAAGGTACATGTTTTGATTTTGTCTTCAATATATGTTTATGTTATGTAAATAAAGTTTGAAGAAAATTATTACAAGATTAAATCAAGTGAAATAATTACCCATAGAGGTCAGTAAGAGAGAATAAGTCTAGTGGAGATAGTAAGTGGAATAGCATTGGATCTCAAGAGGTAAGTTGAGAGTTGTGGTAAGCAGCCATGAAGACATTGAGGCTTTGAATAAGGTAAATAAAGTTTTTAGAAGGTCAAATGTAATCTCAAAGAGAGCTTAAATAGATAAATAAGAGTCCTAGGCAAAGGACTAGATAGAAAATAAGGCCCAAGTGAGGTCATGAAAGAGTAAGAGACCCAAGTGAGGTCATAAGAGGCAAGTAGATAAAAGGTTTCTAGAGGAATGGGTATAAGTGAGGCCTAAAGACTAAGAGATAGGTAAGAGGAATATGGAAAAGAAAAATTAGAGCATGGATGAAATAAATTACCACACAGATAAGATGGTGAAATAATACACCTAAAGGAAAGAGAGGGATATAGAAGAATAAGAAGTGAAAGATACGAGGTAGAATCTATAAAAATTAGAAGAGGTAATGTTCATGTTAGAGAAAATACAAGAGTAACAGACCCATGGTATAGATGGGTCATGAAAAATTCAAAGATAATTTAGTGGTTATTGAGATACTAATGAAAATAAGAAAACATAAAGTTATGAGGGAATAAAAAGTTCCTATGTAGGCAACTTGGGAAAGATATAAAGCAATATCAAGTGAGTATGCAAGAGAATGAAGGTGATCATCACCTTGTGAATGATGAAAAAAACTTTAATGAGGAATAAGAAATCAGTAACAACCATACAAATGATGGAGAAGATGAAGATGAAGAAGCATATCAGCTTGTGGGCATCATTGAAGGCCTAAAAAGGGAAGAGCAATTGAATGAATAAGGTCTGAATTTTGATTGCATGTTTGTAATTGAGAGTGCATAATAATTGGAGGCAGAATTAACATAATTGGAACAAGCCTTGTATATTGATGTGATAAAGAATGAAGAGGAGATAATTGAGGTAGATCATGAAGAAGTGAAAAGTGAAGGAAAAAAATAAAACAAAATAGTGAACAAATCATATTGTAATATGAAAAGAGAAGAATGGATAAAGGAGACAGCAAAAGGGATTCAAAAGTTTCAAATTTCTATATGTTTTACCTTAATTATTTGTGTATGTGTAGTTTTGCTCATTAAAGTGATGAACTACATGAAGATGAAAGCTATTGAAATAACTCAAGAAGAAATTATACAAGTTGAAACAGTGAAATTACTCAATTTGGAGGACAAAGATATGAAAGAGAATATGTAAATACATAAATATGAGGAGAATTTTTTCAAGATATAAATAATGAAGGAGAAAGGGTGCAAAGAACCACAAAGAGGTCTGAATTGTATAAAGGTAACAAATAAGAGGCATGAAGATGAAGACATGGAAAGATGAAAGTCCAAGTGGACCAATAAATTTTTGGGGCATAAACTAACCATATGAAAAATGAAAATAGTAGAGTATAAATGCACATCAAGTGCTAGTTGATACAAGCAAACAATGGAAGACAGGAAATAGAGTTATCTTTGATAGAGGCAAATAAAAGAACGTAATAAAAAGGTTAGATGAAGAATAGTGAAAGCATGAGGGAATAACATCATAGGAAGAAGATCCAAGAGACAATAATTGGAAGATCAAAAATAAAGAGGACCAAGTACACTTGAGTTAGAGCTCAAGTCTTTCCCTCATGGGAAGTATGATGTAGGATCATCAAGTTGTTTCTGAGTAAATCCATTAACATAGATGTAATGAGTATTAATGAGTATGAGGGGTCATTAAGGGTCCCATAGGATGAATTTGAGTCATTAAGAGTCATGAATTATGTGTTTTAACCATTTAGGTATTTTCCCGCCCAAAAGGGAATTTAAATTTTGAATCTTGTAATTAAGCTTGGAATGGTGTTTTTTTTTTTTTTTTTTGAGATATATGTAAGATTTGTTTAATGTTTATATTAGGTCCCACTTGGTCCTAGAGGTGTCTTAGAGATTTTTACAATGTAAATTCATGGTCATGAATAATAAAAAAAGAATTTTTAGTTGCAATTGCCACATGCATGAAGTTGGCAAGAATAGAAAGTTAGTTGTATGATTTATAAAGAATAAAAATGCATTTTGAGAGATATAATTGTGTTAAAAAGTGAGAAGGAGAGTATAGGTACAAGGATACATAGGTCTATAGTTTTAAGAAATAAAATAAAGTTAAGGACTTCAAGAGAACCCTGTATGCCTTAGAAATTTTATGCATGAAGGTTGTACAAAAAAAAATCACCATAAATAAGAGTATGTATTGCATGTATTAGATATATGTATAATGGAATAGTGGAAAATAACTTTAAGAGAGATTTTTTAAAGATCAATATTGAAATGAAACTCTACCTGTGTTGCAGAGTTCTATTTAGTTAGTCTGTACACATGTTGAAGATAATTGTAAAGAAGGTTTTTGAACAAATTTTCTTTTGAATCATATCTCTAGTCATGGAAGTGATGTGGATTATTTTTTATGTGTTTTAATATTATTTTCTTATGAACATTTGTTGAAACAATAGAGTAATAATCCCCTATTCAAGTAAGTTTGGTAACTTATTTTGTCACAACCCAGACATAAGAGAACTGATGTAACTTATGAGTTCATTAAATTATCATAAATGATGAAAATGTGGTGAAGATTCATTAATAGGTGAATAAATTTATTTTTAATGCTTGAAATATGTTCCAAGTTCAATATTAAATACTCATTAACACAATTGACACAGTCAAGGAATAAGAACACAAAATTGTATAGATACCCATTTTATGAATCTTTATTGATGGTTCAAGAGGTAAAAAACTTTGGAGAAAGTAAAGGGATCTGGGGTAGATATTATACAAGGATCAAAATCCTATGGATAATTTATAATCTATTTAGAAGTGTAAGAGATCACAAAAACCTTCACATAGTCTTATAAAGTGACACAATATTCTATAAGTGTGTATCATGAAGAGTAGTATTGATTGTTCAAAGACAAATTATTGTTGGGTAAGGTAATTAAATTTGGTACAGACCTATTACATATTTAAAAAGACTTTAAATTTGAGTAAAATTCAAATAGGCCTCTTTTGTTCCCTCTCGAGCACTCATAATCCTGAGTCAATTAGAACTAGGGCTTTAATCTTACATCTTAGATATCTAGAGATTCCACCCTATGTTTTATTTTAAACTTTATTATTCAATGTAACCTGATTACCTCTTAAATATTCATGTGGTTTTAGGGTTATACAATATGTACTAGTATGGAACCTCAGACTAGGTAAGTCAATAGTCTTAAAAAGAGACCTAATTAAGAAAAGGGGTTGTTGAGTTGATAGGTTTACAATGGGATTAGAGTATTGAAACTTGGAATGTATCAAAAAATAAATAAAGGGTATCTAAAATTGGTTTTATATTGATTATAATATTTGTGTTTTGGTCTAACCTGCCTAGTTTGCATGAACAAAGGGTTACAAACAAGAAGCCTCAAAGAAAGAGATAGTAGTTAGAATGAAATTTATTGGTTGGAGATTGGGAGATTTAGATATTTGGTTGAATATGAAAAAAAGTGTTCAATTATATATATAATAGGTCATATGAGCCTTATCAAGATACAAGAAGATTGAAATCATGAATTAGGTTTTAGGCCTATGAACTTCCATGAGTGTGAGCAAACTCAAGTGAAGAAAGTGAATGAATTGAAGGAAGGTGAATTAAGAGATGATGATAGTGATGTTTAAAGGTTGAGAATTCATGTAATAATATATATATATATATATATATATATATATATATATATATATATATATATATATATATTAGGAATAAGGGTGATATATCTTCAAAAAGAGATAATTCTATGAACCTATGAACACTAGATCCAAGGAGTAAACTAAAATCAAGATTGAAGAGTGAGGCTATAGAAATGGAAATGAAAAGGATGGTGTGATACTATAAGGATCAAAGGTAATAAAGGTATAAATATTTTCATGATTAAGAGGTAGGTATAGAGACCTAGATAAAAATGATTAAAGCTTAGTAATAAGCCTAGTGGAGCATTAGAGAAGCAAGAATGATTATAAAAATCAAGGTAAGATGTGAGGTTGCAAAGTGAGTATGTGAGACTAATGATGAGGTATATATAAGAATTTTAAAGATAAATATTGTTCCAAGATGGTTAATAATCTATTTTAAGAATTTTGAATAAAAAATGAGGTCAAATAAAGGATCAAATTAGCTTATTATAAACAAGCAAATCAGAAGTTAGACATTTAAGATATAATGGAAATCAGACCATCGGTACTAGGTGGATGTACAATGTAAGTGCATGTATGTTATTTTACATCATTTTTTATGGTTTTATTTTCTATTAATAAATTAACCTATATTTCCACATTATTAGCATATGAGTGTGATCGGTTAAGAGATAGAGCACTTGTTCTAGCCTATAAATGCATGATGTAAGTCACAGTTAAAGATCTATATCATTGGGGATTCATGGATGAAAATTAGAATTTAAACCACATAGGGGGTGGTTATTAATATATAATAACAAATTATTGGCATCTTATTATCCCAATTATGAGATGGAACACTCATTCTAGCCTTAAGATGACATTTCCCCAGATGCAAGATGCAAGCTGCAATTAGAGATCTCTATCTCTGGGGCCTCATGATTGAAATATGGAATTTTAATGAAATCTATGGTGGTTATTAACCTATAGGACCACATTATCTGTATCTAATTACACTTTTTTAGGAGACATAGCACCTATTTCAACCTCAAGACAACATTTCCCTATAAGGCAAAATTATTATTTTTTAAGCAAACTTTGGATAGGCATAAAATGGAAATTGTAAGTGATATATATGAAAAAAATAATATTCAAATTAATACCTAATTCCTCTACCTTTACCCCAAATAAATATTATTTCAAATCATCAACAAATTTGTGGTAGAGGATTCAGTGATCAATCCTAAAATGGAACTTCTATGTAGTAAAGAGAAAACTTCTTTGCCTCCAATAGACATTTCTACTTCTCGAACCTCCACTTTAAAATCCATCATTTCAAACACCAAAATATTTTAAATTTTCATGTGTTCCCATTTCCACATCCTCATAATCCACACGGTTACCCTTTTTTGTAATAATTCTAGCCTCGAGCAACATTGAAAAAAATGTTGTCAAGATACAATCCATAATTGGAGATCCATATCTATGGGGCCTCGTTGATAAAAATTGGAATCACCACCATGTTAGGGGTGGTTATTAACCTCTAGTTACACATTATTGGAATTTTAGTAAGCCTGGTTAGGAGATAGAGTACCCATTTCAACCTCAATATAACATTTCCCTAGATGCAATATGCAAACTATTATTTGATAAATCTATCTTTGGGGCCTTATTTCTAAAAACTGACATCACCACCACATTGGTGGTGGTGATTAAAATTTATTAACACATTATTATCATCTTAGTACACTCTATTAGGAGATGGAGCACCTGTTCCAGCCTAAAGATGGCATTTCCCTATAAGGAAAAATTGTTGGTTTTCAAGGAAACTTTGGATGTACATAAAATGAAAACCATAAGCCATATCCATGAACAAAAAGAATCATTAGATGATTTTTTAAGTCCTATAATTTCACCCTTATGTCTTTATATTATAAATCATTAATGAACTTGTGGTAGAGGATTTAGTGATCGGTCCTAAAATGTAACTTTTATGTAATTAAGAGACATGTTCTTTGCCTCTAATAGACATTTCCACTTCTAGGACATCTGATTTAAAATATATCACTTAAAACACCTCATGATATTAAATTTACATATTTTCCCACTACCACGGCCTCAGAATCCATGCAAATACCTTTTTTTGCAATAATTCTGGCCTTAAGCAACATTGACAAGAAATGTTCTCAAGATGCAAGTTGCAGTTGGAGATATCTATCTTCAAGGACTCATGACTGAAAATGGAATCACCACCATGTCAATTGTGGTGATTAACCTCTATTATTTCATTCTTGTCATCTGAGTATGATTGGTTAGGAGACAAAGCACCCATTCCAACCTCAAGATGTCATTTCCCTAGATGCAAGATGCAAGCCATAATTGGAGATATTTATCATACAATCATAAGGTAAAACAGACATGAATGGATTATTTAGGATGTAATATTATTAAATAATTCATATTAATCCCAATGTATACTCCCAAATCTCTATTCACTTAGTTTTGTCTTCAAGTGAATACAAATCAACTTGGTCTATAGACTAGACTAGGTTTATCTTCTTGTCTTGATTGGTCACTCTCAATATTTATGAATTTAACATGACTTTATAAATATTTATCAAGTATTATTAAGATTATTATATCATAATTACATCCTAAAATTACCCACTCTATCATCAATCTTCAAATCTCTTGATTACTATCAAATTGTCTAAAAAGGGCTACTAGGCCTAAAAGGCTAATTTTTTGGTTATTATTAGGAAATGAATTATAAAAATCTTAATTTTATTTAGTAAACTTAAACTCACATATAAAATTTATTCCAAAACAAACTCAGACCTTCACTTAACTTGGAAACCCAAGAAAGTACAAAAATTCCTTCTTTCTAGCCCTTAATTAGGATTTTTTTATACCCTTATCTTACACAATCAGCCATATATGCATTTGAACAATATCAAAAACCCTAAAAACATAAAAATACATTAGAGGACACTAAAACATACCTTCATGTCAATTTTAAAGGAATCCCATTAAATAAATAAAAATATATTAAACTTTTTGTGAAGAAACCTTAGGTTGTCATGTCACAGGGTAACGATCATAAAAAATACATAAATTGAGAAAAAAATGTTTCAAAACCTAGTTAAAAAGTTAAAAGTTTTTTTTTTAAGTTTATACAACTTTTGTCTTTTATGATCAATGGCTGATTTTGTATAAATTTGCTCATACTTTAAGGTTTGCTTAAATTTGGGTTCTCATAACTCTAGTTTTAGGGGTTTCTAGAGCTTGGAACATAATAACATCAACGAATGAAATCAAACAAAGTTGAAATACATATATATGATTCCAAATGTACCTTATAATCATATATATATATATATATATATATATATGTGTGTGTGTGTGTGTGTGTGTGTGTGTGTGTGTGTGTGTGTGTGTGTGTGTGTGTGTGTGTGTGTGTGTGTGTGTGTGTGTGTGTGTGAAAGGTGGGTTACAAGTCAGATACACCTTAGAAACCATCAACAACCATGTTTTTCAAACCATTCACTCCACAAACAATGATATTATGGAATAACAAGTCAATAACTTATCAAATATTATTTAATCATACTTACAAGAGCATGAATAATATTATGGAAACCTTTTTTAATTAATTTATTGCTTGAAAACTACACAAACACCCCTGCAACCTCCTTACACACTATTCATCAATCCAGCCAATTGAGTTTCTCCTTCATTATATGCTCTTCTAAGCCTCCTCAAGGTTTAGATCAAAATCTATCCATCACAATTGATGTCTAAACTTATATTTAGTTATTTAGTGACCCCAAAAACCTCTCAACCATCTTAGATAACCTTATTATATGTCAAATTAAGCCTTCTTCTACGTTGGGATGAGGCTTATCACTAGTTTAACAATTTACAAAGAAGATAAGAGTAAATAAATTTCACTATAAACTAAGAGATTCCTAAATAATCCTAAACAATGGTCCTATAAAACATTGACAGTTATAAGATAAAACATTCAATCATCTACATGAACTGAAATCTTCTCTTAGCTTTGAGAATATGGAATTCTCCAATAATGATGGTAACCACATGAAGGTAGAAGCTAATTTGGCACCACTAACCTACAGAAAATATGTTAATATGTAATTAAATTAAAATTTATATGTAACACCTAAGACATAAATAAAATTTGTTAAAATTAAACACATTTGTATTTGAAAATTCAAAATACTTTAGGAGTTCAATCTAAGGAACCATTAAGATCGACTCTATTATTTATAGTAGCAAGAATGATTCAAGATCATATTCATGAACCTTCCATAGAGTTATTTTTAATGATCTACCCTAATATTTATGCAATTGAACACTTGTTTCAAGAACCAAATTTGAATAGTGGAGTATCTTCCTATGTAATTCTTAGTCTTCAAAAACCATACATTTGAATTTTTTTATAGGATAACATTGAATCCAAGTTTTAGTTACTACCATAATTCAATGGGATAGTGAATTTTTTCCCCATATATTAGTGCATAAGTTAATTTATATATTTCCTCTACACACTAGCATAAGTAGTAGTATGTCCCCTCCTCATTATCCTCATCTGTAATAACTCCATAAACATGCCCTATATAACAAAAAAACATGATTTAATAACATGATCTATTGATATATTTACCAAATTTAGTACATAAAACACATGTTAAATATATGGTCCCTAGTTTCAATAAATCAAATACATGGTCAAAGTCATGTGATGATGTCAGATATGTAAGTTGTAATGATGGTGGAACTTGATAAGTGTCAATTGGAACTAGAGGCCTATAACTCCATTCATCCACCCATTCTTGTGAATTGCACTCATTCCAAAAAAAGTCAATGCATGTAGAACAAAATCATGCCATGTGCCTTGTATGAACCATCCAAAAACCTACAATTGAGCTACGAAATGAGTGTGACTCACTCAATTCTATTACTATCATAAAATATTCATAACTTGTCAATTTTTCATCCTCCATCAACCAAAAATATCTATGAACAATGGACTTTTGTTGAGCACCATGGACCATATTTTCATTACACCATTAAACTATGTTTTTTTCATATATCAGATTAGTGACCTCTTCAAACTTCAACTCCTATCTTGTAAGTGCTCTTCTGACACATGTTCTTGCACTGTCATGCTCCCATTTTCCATGGCCTACTTTAGTAAATTCCAAATATGTTGTACACCAGTGATCACATGCATCCTGCTCAGTCAATATAACATCCATGCAATCATAAATTATGATGTATAGCTATCTAACCAAATATAATGTTGATTGAAATTAATGTTCCTTTCACTCAACTTACCATAATATAGCTGAAAAAAGGCTTGCACATTAAGATAGAATTCGTACTCCCTTAATATTTTTCAATAATGTTCTATACTATTAGGTGAATGCATGATTTTTTTATGCACAAGAATGGAAACATGTTTTGAATTTTAGTATTGTAAATACACCTCTCTTTGTGGTTGCAATGTTTAATTCTCTGCAAAGTCAACTACTAAAACCATAGTACTAAGTAGGAATGTGTCCTTTCTTAACTTGATTTATTCACCTAGACATTGAGATTCGTGTGTGTGCCTTACATACTCATATGCAATTCCATCCCTAAATTTATACATAAATTTGGAAATAAGTATTTATTCTATAACAAGCTCACACCTTTTATATTCCTTTCCATCTTTTAATTGATATGTCATAGATTTATGTTTAGTAAAACTAACCAATTATTGTCTAATTTCATGTGTATTCTCCTCATGGGTACAATTTTTTAGTTTTGACAACCCACCATAAATGTTGTAAGTTGCATCCAAACATGCCCTATTATAAAGAAATTGTCCATCTCATCTTTCATAAATAATATATGGAATAAATTCCCTTGATGATTTTTGCAGGGCTTCCACTCCACACTCCTACCAAACATTTTTATTATGAAAATTACAATGAGCACGATGAAAAATATCATAATGCATTGAAAATTATACATGTTGCCTACAACAACAAGTAGTGCGTGTGTGATTGATTTTCACATAGAAGGGTTTGGCCATTTCAAAATATCTTTGACTAATATAAATATGTGGATATTTTTTAACAAATTTAGAGTATAATTTTGTTTGAGTCATATCAAAAAATGTTTGGGATGTGGTTCATGGTTATGAGAACCAACTCTTATTTTTACTACATCTCTAATATTAGGTGATAACCTCATGTTATCTTTTCAAAATTATGCAAGTGAATATGTTAGGGCATCAACTATAGCCTTGTCTTTCCATGGGAGTCTATCAGAGAATGCCCACATGTCATTGTTATAGGAAACATCGAGTCTTATATATCTCCTAATTGATTTCATTAGTAATTTTCTATTTATGTGTAATGTTTGGCTTGTTTATCTAATCAATCATTTATTCTTTATTTGAAAACTTAACAAAAAAGTTGTAATAACGTGTTGGGCATCATTACCATATTTGGTGCATTTCTTCACACCTACTTGATGGTATGCATTATGAAAATTTTCAACAATTACCTTGTTTACATTATCAATAATAGATGTTCTTAGTCCTAGGGTGTTCATTGTAGGTCTCATATTAAACACTTTCATCAATGTAACAAACAATTGGCATCTTTGAGTTTCATTTAATTTTTCAAAGTGCAAGTCTTAAATTATTTTATCTTTTCTTCTCATATGGCACTTAAATATTTTTTTAGGCATTAGTTTTAAAATATTTTTATCAATTTCAATTAAATACATGGGTCTTATTTTAAAAATCCTAGGATGTGTTCTTAGTGATAAATTTGATTGATTTGGTGTTTCCATATTATTTTCTTCATTACTAGTTTCTTCATTCGATGGTGTTCCCATATTTTTTTATTAATTGCTAATTTCACCAATAAGTCTTTCCATGCAATCTACATCATCATGCATACTATCATCATCACCAAAATTAAAAACCTTAAAATTTAAATGTGGAGTTGCATTATTATTTGGTATACTATCAGAATTGATAATTGTACTTTTAAAATTTGGTATACTACCATTATTCATTTCATTTTTATTTATGACATTAAATTCATTAGGGATAGTATATTTACATGAAGTGTTTACATTCGCTACCTTTGTTTTTTTCTCTGCACTTCTAATTCCATTGGTGTTTTTCATTTTAACTTATTCTTCTTGCTATTACAAAAATATCACCCATGATTGCACAAAGTTGCTAGCTTTTGAGGGTGGGGACAATAATCCAATTATTAAAAAATAGACATATTTGATGTGCACTACCAAGTGGGGACATCGATCAAATCATTAAAAAATAGACCTATACTCTTTAATCAACCATGAGTGGATAAAAATTTTTACTTTTGAGAGTGGGGACATACATCAAATTGGTAAAAAATAGATCCGTAACACATGTAGAATGAAATAAAGTAGAGTACACAAGGGACATAACTTTCAATGAAAAAAATGATGTTGACCATACATTTTTTTTAGTAGTATAATAATTGCGTACATGGGAATATCATGTACATGGTAATATCACATACACAATATTAGGTGTAAAAACACCCCTAAACCTAAACCCTTAACACTACATCCTACACCCTATACTCTAAACCTTAAACCCTAAGCCCTAAACCATAAACCCTATACCTAAATTATAAACCCTAAGCCCTAGACCCAAATCCCTAAGCCCTAAGCCCTAAAACCTATACCCTTTACCCTAAATGCTAAACCTTAAACCCTAATCCTTAAACCCAAAACCCTAGAAAAACTAAACCATAAATCATAAACTCTTAAAACCCTAAAATAATCATTTGAGCACCAATTACCATCATTTATACTAAGAACTAGATTCACAAGGATACATTTGGCCCAAATCACAACACTAACTACCCCAATTAACTAATTTGATTGATTTATGATGACATGGGAGCTAATGGAACCCAAAAACACATTTTGTATTCACTAATATGCTCAAAAAACTCAGACTATCCTCAATTACCTTTGTGGTTGGACCCTAAATCCTACATCCTATACCATAAACCTTAAACCCTAAGCCCTAAAACCTAAACCCTATACCCTAAATTATAAACCCTAATCCCTAATCCCTATACCCTACACTCTAAAGTTTAAACCCAAATCCCTATAAACCCTAAACCCTAAATCATAAAATCTTAAAACCTTAAACTAATCATTTGAGCCCTAATTATCATCATTTAGACTAATAATTAGGTTCACAGGGATAAATTTTGCACAAATCACACCACTAACTACTCCAATTGACTAATTTGCTTGATTTGTGATGACATGTGAGCTAATGGAAGCCAAAAACACATTTTATGCTCACAAATAGGTTTAAGAAACTCAATTATCCTCAATTTCCTTCATAGTTGGACCCTAAACCCTACACCTTATACCATAAACCTTAAACCCTAATCCATAAACCCTAAACCCTAAATTATAAACCCTAAGCCTAAATCCCTAGACCTTAAACCCTAAACCTTAATCCATAAAATTAAATCCCTATAAACTTAAACCATATATCATAAACTCTTAAAAACCTAAACGAATCTTTTGAGCCCTAATTACCATCACTTAGACTAATAATTAGGTTCATAGGGATAAATTTGGCCCAAATCACACCACTAACTACCCCAATTGACCAATTCACTCACTATGTGATGACATAAAGGCTAATGGAACCCAAAAACACATTATGTGCTCATAAATAGTTTTAAAGAACTCAAATTATCTGTAATTACCTTCATAGTTGGACCTTAAACCCTACACCCTACATAGTAAACCTTAAACCCTAAACCATATATGCTAAATTATAAACACTAAGCCCTAAGCCTTAATCCCTTAACCCTATACCCTATACCCTAAACCTTACACCCTAATCCTAAACCTAAAACCCTAGAAACCCTAAACCCTAAATCGTAAACTCAAGTAAAACCCTAACCAATCATTTAAGCCCCAATTATCATTATTTAGACTACTAATTAGGTTTATATGGATAAACTTAGCCCAAAACACACCACTAACTACCATAATTTACTAATTTGATTAATTTGTGATGACATAGGGGCTAATGAAACCCAAAAACACATTATGTGCTCATAAATAGGTTTAACAAACTCAAATTATCCTTAATTGCCTTCACAATTAGACCTTAAACCTTGTAACATTGTATGCACTAAACCTTAAACTCTAAGCTCTAAACCATAAAATCTAAACCCTAAGTTGTAAGCCCTATAACTTAAACCCTAATCTATATAAACCTTAAACCATAAGTTAATTATTTGAGCCCCAATTACCATCATTTAGACTAAGAATTAAGTTCATAGGGATAAATTTGGCCTAAATCACACCATTAACTACCCTAATTTACTAATTCATGTGTGATGACATGGGGGTTAATAGAACCCAAAAACACATTATGTGCTCACAAATAGGTTCAATAAACTCAAATTATCCTTAATTACCTTAACATTTAAACCCTAAACCTTGTAACACCCTATACCCTAAACCTTAAACCCTAAGCCCTAAACCATAAAACCTAAACCTATATGCTAAATTGTAAACCCTAAATCTTAAACCTTAATCCCTAAGCCCTATACCTTAAACCTTATACCATATGTACCCTAAACCTTAAACTCTAATCCTTAAACCCTAAGCCATATAAACCCTAAACCATAAATCATAAACTCTTAAAACTCTAAACTAATCATTTGAGCCCCAATTACCATCATTTAGACTAAGAATTAAGTTCATAGGGATAAATTTGTCCTAAATTACACCACTAACTACCCCAATTGACTAATTCTATCAATCTATGATGACATGGAGACTAATCAAACCCAAAAACACATTATGTACTTAGAAATAGGTTCAAACAACTCAAATTATCATCATTTAGCTATGCATTTAGACTATAAACCCTAAACCCTATGCGCTAAAACTTAAACCCTAAGCCATACATAAACCCTAAACCTTATATTTTAAACCATAAGACCTAAAGCCTAAACCTTAAACCCTAATCCATAAACCTCAAGCCATGTAAAAACCCTAAACCCCAACCATAATCTCTTAAAACCCTAAACTAATCATTTGATCTCTAATTACCATCATTTAGACTAAGAATTAGGTTCAGATGGACCAATTTGGTCTAAATCACACCTCCCCAATTGACTAATTCACTCAATGTGCATTGCCATGGGGGCTAATCAAACCCAAAAACACATTTTATGGTCAAAAATAGGTTCAAGCAGCTCAAATTATCCTTAATTGCTTTTGTGATTGGACCCTAAACCCTAAATTTTAAACCCCAAACCCTAAACCAATTGATTTAGACTTAATTAATATCCTTTAGAGTAAGAATTAGGTTCACAGGGTTTAATCTAGCCCAAATTACATCTCTTTGACCTAATTGACTAATTGGCTCAATCCATGATGATGTATGGTCCAATTGAGCAAAAAATCACATTTTGTAATCATAAACAGGTTAAAGGAGCTTAATTTTTCCCTAATTACTTTCATTATTAGACCTTATACCCTAAAACCTAAACCTTATATACCTTAGGCCCTAAGCCCTAAACCCTAAACCCTAAATCTTAAACTCTAAACCTTAAACCAATTGATTTAACCTCAATTAACATCCTTTAGAGTAATAATTATGTTCATTTAGGGCTTAATTCAATTCAAATCACATTAATTATTAGCATAATTAACTAATTGGCTCAATTTATGATGATGTTGGGGCTAATTATGCCCAAAATCACATTCTATAGTCATAAATAAGTTCAAATAGTTCAAATTATCCTCAATTTCCTTTGTGATTGCATCTTATACCCTATACTTTATAACTTAAACCCTAAATTTTAAACCCTAAACCAATCTGTTTAGCCCCAAATAACATCTTTTAGAGTAAGAATTAGGTTTACAGGGCTCAATTTGGCCCAAATTACATCACTCATAGGCCCAATTGACTAATTGACTCAATATATGATGATGTAGGGGATAATTGAGCCCAAAATCATATTTTATAGTTAGAAATAGGTTCAATGATATCAATTTATCCCCATTTCCCTTCGTGATTGAACCTTATATACCATAAAACATAAATGTTGTGCCCTAATCCCTAAACCATAAATTGTAAACACTTAAAACTCTAAACCAATCATTTTATCCCCAATAAAACAACATTTAGACTAGTACATGTAGGTTCACATGGATTAATTTGGCATGCAAAGTATTTAACATACATGATATTATGTGTATGTGGTAATTCTACATAAGCGATATTTACACATATGTTGTAATTCCATGTATGTTTTTTTATGTATGCACGGTTCTTATATTTCAAATTTCAAACACATTCTTGAAGGCTTGGTAATTGCTTGTATTCTCGATCATGAGGCATGAACCTACAAACACATAGTCGAATGCATATTTTTTACTAAAAATAATAAAATACAACTTTGGTATGCTAAACACTATGAATTTTATTAAAAAAATTCTTGAAAATATTAATACAACATCGACTACACTCTCCTCTTTCTAAATATATATTTTTTATATATTTTTATTACTTTGAGGTTGTTATCTATATTTATTACTAAGTATGTCTTTTTAAAGTGCTATATGCCACAACTATACATGTTCATCCTTGTTTATGTGTCTTTTCATTCATTATTTCAAACCACAAAAAAATTAAATGGTTGCAAATTAGACCTAATTCTATACACATTCAAAAAAAATCTATTTTTTGATATTTTAGAGGTAGTTAGGGGGGTTGAATAGTCGACTATACATTATTGATCAAATTTTAGGGTCTATTGACTTGTGAAATTAGTAAAAATTTAAATATTCATTAATTAATTTAAAAAATATACAGGTTGAAAACTAGATGATCTTATCTAAGTTTCCACCAAACGGTTTTAAAAAAATTAAATGATGCTAAAAAAATGATGGGCTACATGAAAAGCTATCTACTTTGATTTTTTTGAAAAAGAATACTACCTCTTTGAATTTATGATGTTTGACCTACTTATAATCAACCATTTCAAAAAAAACATTAGTAATTTAGAAACTAAACTCAAAATGCTACAATTCATATTCCTATGATATCTTTAAATTTTGAGTTTAGGTGTCTCAAATAATCTATACAAGTTGAGGTTTCTTGTTTTTCAATAAAAACATGTCCACTTAAGACCCTCTTTTAGCTTGTATATCTTGTCCTTGTGTTGCAATGTCCTCTTATTGAGAATGAGATTGATAAATAGAGGATAAAGGGGGTGAAGGGTTGAATGATGAGGGGAAGATGAGGGAGAGAACGTATCCCCTATGTGTCAGCTTACTAGTGCCTTTGTATAAGTAGGTGGAAAAAGAACCTTCTTTGATCACTTATAAGTGCAGACTATCTTAGTAGGTTATTGCTCCACAACTTTTTCTTATTTAAACTTTATTTCCTCCACCACTAGTGGTGTGAGAAATGATCCCATGTATTTTGCAATGGAAGGAGATGTCCTCAACATTGTGTGTGTTTTAGGTCTACATATTAGCAGTTGTTGAGGGATTACTTATTGTTCTACACCTTATTTTCCCTCTAATTATGAATAGGTATCTTTCCCAACAAATTATCCTTCTCCCACTATAACTTAGAATATGGTTATAATTATATGTTTTATATTTTCTTCATCTATGATAGTTTCGACTATGATTGAAGCTAGAGGTGTGGGAATACCAACCATTAGAATTTTTGGTATGTTTTTGGGGTCTTAGAAAGTGCGCATTACTTTATAGAATAACAAATATTTTCCATCTTACTCCTCATATAGATTTGTTCCTATGTCTTCCAACATAGAGTTATAGACTTATTCCTTGGTGACACTAAGTTATACAAGATCATACTACACAATAATTTTGGGAACATTTATGTCATTAAGCCATGGTTTGGTTCCATGCGTCTTCTTATTTGGTGGATGAGGTGGTATTTTATTCTACATCAATGCCTTTATTTCCCCTTGTCAACCTCTTTTGGGGTCATTAATGTCTGAGGTGGTGGTTATTGTTGTGCTTATGCTTCTACTTGTAGATGAACCATTGGCTATTGTGCTCTAGGGGCCATATAATGCATAGGTGTCACCATTATTTAGAATAAATAGTGTTGCCTTATAAACCCTACTTGTGCATTCAACATGGTGATGAATAATGATAATGGGATGTGTGATGCTTTGGAAAGTCCATGAAGTTTCACATGTACTCCATAATGAATTTTGGTGATTTTTGCATGTGGTACAAGGTACTACATCACATCAATGGGAACCCTATGGTATGATACTATGAGTGATATCAATTTGATCCACCATTAATTGAATCATTCCAACTATGCATAATACTACCATGTTCTAGTCTAGGTTAGATTCTATAAAGTGGTTGTAGGATAAAAATATAGATCCATTGCAATAAGACCATTAGGATACTTACATTGAGTAAAATAGATTAGTAATATAATAAATTACTATTGAAAACTCTATAAAACATCTAAGATAATCTTTTACAAATTATAAATCAACTCAGCTACCAAGAACTCTAGCTAATTGAAATTATCATTCAATCGGATCTTTTGATGGGTAATGTCAATTACCTCTCTTGTTGCCTAGAGAGCACTCTTGGTGGCCTTCTAGAATATGCATTAAATGTTTTAGGAGATTAATTGCACTGTGGCATCTTAGAATGAATTAAGGTGGATTCCCTTGGATCCTCTATCATAATTATCTCTTGTGTCTAAGTGAATTTTGGTGGCATTAGTTTTATATGGTAGGAGAGATTTGCCTCTTTTTAGATGTCTTATTTACATGTAAATTTTTGTTGTGATGATGTATATGGTCAACTCCTTAGACAAGTGTAGTTCCCCTCATTATAATGAATTATCAATTTCATCATCACCTCATCTAGATACCCAAAAGTTATGATTTTGATTAGACATTCCACATCGGACCCTTATAGTTGATTTTGCACTACTAGGGCTCTTATTTATACCACATCAATGGGATCAAGTCAAAACAAGGATATATCTAGATCATCTACCAAATCAAAGGGGTTTGGATCATGATACATTGTCTATCTCAATTTTAAACCTATTCCTATTTCTTCTTTGTGTGAATCATTTAATGGTATGAGTAGCTCTGATTGATTCAACTTTTTTATGTTGTGTTGGAAACTTGGAGAGTTTTGTGCTTAGGTAAATAGTTGAAGCTCATATCACAAAAGGCTTACATGATCTAATGGTTTTGTCATGTTGTATGATTTTTATGCCATTTATTAATATAACTTTTCTTTACTCTATAATCTAACACTTCACATTGAGTTACACTAAGTTATTTTCATGTCGTTATACACTTAGTTTAAATACCATCAATTGTTGTGACTCAACCTTTGTAATTCATTAAAAATATTCATTGATTTGGCTTATGGAATTTTAAATGTGATGCACCACCTTCTTATTATAAAAATTTCCTTTAATATACATAACTTGAGTCTGACATTCTGATATGCTTTGCAAAAGATGAAATATTTGAAGTGCTTCATCATTAACCTCTTTGTGAGTGATTGTTTGTTACCTATTCTTAATAACCCTTTTGTCACCACTTCAGTCCCAGACTTAATCAATTTATCCCATGTTGACCTCATGTTGAATTATCTTTATATTTCCCCTTCATTATTTTACTTCTTTCCTTTTATATTCTATGATGTTGAATTTTCAAACTATGTTCTAATAGCCTGTGCTTATACATAACTATAATATAAACCCAGAAAAGACAACAAAATAGTAAATGAATTAAAAACCCTAACTATATGGTGTTATTCAACTCCCATTAAATTTTTAGCAGGAGATTAATAGAAATCATTAGGGGTAATCCTTAAACCTGCAACCATTTACACACCACTGATGAATGGTTCCTTGAAGGTCCCTCAGTGCTATTATTCATTGTTTTAATACTTTGTGGATGACATATGGTCCTTTCCACCAAATGTATAGTTTACCTGGATGTGCTCAAAATATACTATTATATAATAATAACATATTATTTAGATAAAAATATTTAGATCATAAATTATGATCATGTCATGCTTTTAACTCTACTTATTTTTTCTTAGGTCTAACTAGCTCTCTATCAAGTTTATTCCATGTGAGTTAGATATAACAACCTTTCCTAAAGTGAATTTTATCTCTTATCCATATTATCAATGTGATTCATAGTTTGAGAACTATATATTCCATAGGCATAATTACTTATATTTCATAAACTAATTATAAATGAGTAAACCCTATCAAATGCTTATAATTAATCTTATATACCCATATGATCACAAGAATTTAGCCCTCTTAATTATCTCTCTAGACATTGTATATTTTTTAATCATCTTATCAAGTACTTTATTAGATGATTTATCTTTCCCATTGGTTTGAGGATGATAGGTGTAGATGATAATTTATGATTATATAGCACCTCAATATTATACACTTGGAAAACTCAGACCTTAGCTATTCCTCTCAGTTTTATACCTTATCACTTCCACAAGTCTCATATCTATTCTATCTTTGTTCCCCTTGATGTATATATCTTAATCTAGTTAGTCTTATGTTGATGACCTAGGAATTTTATATTGACCATAATTCTTAAAATTTAAATATTTCCCATATCTGCAAGTTTCAAACATGTACCTACTTTCATTTTCTCTAGACACTAATGTATGGGATAGAAAGTAGCATTAATGTTATTACATATCCTAACACAAGTGTTCAGTGCCCTAAAATCATCTAATTCTCAAATTAAATGTATCCTAATGGTTATCCTAAGTGATTTAATGTGATTTATTAACCCAAAAGGATTGATATAAATACAAGACCAACCTTCATTCATTCCTCACCAATGAAACACCTAGAAAAGACCAAAGAGACCAAGGTAACTGTTATCAATTAGATTTTACACCCATTTCCAATTGTATTATTATGAGTATGTGAGTTTTAGTAGATGGAAAATATAATGACACAATGGGATCACATCCAAGATATGAAACCTTGACAAATTGAGGTAAACCTCCAAACAAGGCTAACTTCTTTTCACTAAGTTTAGTACAACTGGTATATGACCAATTTATGTCAAACTACTACCTCTTAGTGATATTTCTCCTAACTAAGGTTTAAGTTGTGAGGAAAAGAGTTTTAGAATGAGTTAAAAATTGGAAAATGGTGATTACACCAAATATTATAGTGGAAATTAATGTCTTCTTTATTTTAACATAGTTGAATGTTTAATGTACTAAGTTTATTAAAGTACAATCTTACACAAATATGAGATCAAAGTTAATATTTAATATTTATCAAATAAGGAATAGATTTCTTTATTTTTTATCAACAAGCCTTCAAAAGGGTATAAATAATACCACAAATGAAGCTATATGATTGAAACAAGAATAAAAACATTTAAAAATTTAATAAATAGTCGTACATACACAAAGATGACACAACACAAGGAAAAACTTCAGTCTATTAGCTTTTTCTAGGTTACAACATGTAGATCAATTATTCAAAGGTAGAATAATCTCTCTAACAACAAAAATATATATTACATATGCTAGCGTACCCATATTTATACAAAAATAAATCCCTTGATAGAGAGGTAGTTAACAAAACCTCATGCTTAGTTTCAGAGTAAGAAAATATAGGAAACTTCATGAAAACATCCTCCTCACCTTGAAATGGCATCCTTAGTAGAGTAGATGGTGGAAAAGAAGCATACAATTATTGGGCACTTCAACAAGTGTTGGAAAAGTAGATAAATCCATTGGAATCTTCTAGTTAAACCATTTCTTCTTTGAGTTTTGTTGTTATCTCTCCGAAGAAATGAGGTACCAAAATGAACCATTACTTGGTAAACATTGAATGATTTTGGATATTTTAAGTTATAACTTGAAAAACCTAATTTGTAATTTGAAGTGAAGACTTTTAAAACTTTTAAGTCATTCAAACGGAAAAAAATGAAAGTGTAAATTACAACATGAGTTTTTTCAAGTGAAGCAATTCAAACTTTGTCAAAAAAAAGTGTGAATTACAAGTTTGCACTTTACAATTAAAGCTTGACAAAAAGATCATTGAAAATTACAAATGGCACTTTCTCAAAAAAATTGTCAAAATGATAGTTAAAATTTATAACTTGCAAATTTACAATGTTTCTTACAACAAAAATGTAATTTACAGAATGTATTTTACAACTTATTAAAAAAAATTAATCCACAATCATGACCTCTAAAGATTCCTTGTCCTTTTTTCTTGTATCTTCTTGATATAAACATCAAAGCTACTGAATATATCTTGAAGATGTTATTCATCAAGACCAAGTGTGTAAAGTTTATTGATCTCACATTATATAATTACTTTAGATTTCTCCCTAAATGTAGCTTTTATAGACTTGAGTATCTTTTCCCATATGATCTAGTATATTAGTATACCTGATGAATTGATGGATGGAACTCCAGTTAAAGGTTGTATCATGTGTTGATTCTTTCTTGAATACCCATTGAATATATCTTGGACCTCTTTAACAATAAGGGGTTGATCTTGGTGATTTGTTACTTCACATGACAATTTACCAAGTAAATCTTCAATGTCATAAATTATATCTGTGGCCTTGTCACATGTACTTTTGGACTTATTAATACTCTTAATGAGTATCATGATTATGAAATGGGTTATCTTATCTAACTCTTCATGCTCTACAATACTCTTTTATATCTTTTATTATAGGAGGGTGTCAGTCTTAATTAAGTAAATAGCTTTCAAGTTTAGAAAGAATAGGTTTAATCTTTCAATTTTTTCCTCATATTTTCTTATCTCTATGTTTCTATACGATTTTTGCTTTCACATTCAAAAGAGGAAATGAGAAACTAAAAGAAATGGTCTAAGGCTTGTATGTACCTGTATGAAGTCTTGCGCACCGTTATATAGACGTCATGAGAACTCCTCTTTGGTTATGGAGGATGACACCTGTAGAAGAAAGAGACTAAAACACAAAAGTTGTTAGATGAGGAGATGGTGAGCTGCCAAGCAAAAGCTTGATCCCAGAAGTACAAAGACTTCCTTAAGGGATGTCAACCCACTGATTGATAAAAGTAATGTTTGATAAAAAATAGAATGATAAAAGACTAAAATGATTAAAAATTGAAACAAAAATAGAAGCAAATGCTTACCTGAATGCTGTTGTTGGCCTGGTCACAGTCACCGACATCGGTTAGTCTATCGACGTCGATTAGTCTGCTGACGTCGGTGGGGGCAGTGGTCTCTGTGGCCGGTGTCGATCGGGGTGATGGTCTTTGGATGAGGTCTAGTTAGGTCTGGATGGGTTTTAGGGTTGTAGATGGGTCTGAGAAGGAGTTTGGGCATTGTTAATGGTCTGTGCAAGGGTCTGGGTAGAGTTGCAGGGACAATGGACAGAGTGTATGTTCTGAAAAGGAGGATAGAGGTTATAAGGATATGGGAAGGCCTCTCAGCCTTTTTGGGAGGGAGTGAAGTCTGGTCTAGCTGATAGTCTGGTTTGGGGGGTGATATTACTTAGAAGTAATAGCTAAAAACATAATGAAAACACAGACAAAATACTTACCTGTGGCTTGTAGGAGTGTTGTTGGTGCTTGTACCTATTGTTAATGTAGAAGACTGATGCAAAGTCCCTGCTATTATTGTAGCTGGTGCAGAAGCCCTATGAGAGAGAGAGTGAGAGGTCTGGTGGATTGAAGACTGGAAGATTTGCTAATTGTTGAAGGTCGAAAGGCAGATTAAAAGAGCAAATGCCAAGATTGGAAAACGGGATGCGAGAGATTGAAAAATTGGATCCACATTCTGAAAGTGAAATGCAGTTATGAAGGAAACCAACGCTGGTAATATTGCCAACGTTGGTCGACAGTTGACCGACGTCGGCGGCTGGAAGTCAGGAAAAAGGCTAAAAATAGCCTTTTATCCATTTTCCCAACTGCCGAGTCAGTAGGTCGGGGGAAGAAACGGTCGAAGGTGGATTAGTAGGCATGGGAAATGAGTGGGCTAAGGGAAATGGGGTCTTAAATCATTTAAGACTCGGCAAGGGGTAGTGGAAGGGAAGTTAGAATAGGTCATAGGGTGATTAATGAGGGTATCCAAGGGCAAAGAATCCAAAGAGAGGAGAGGTGGCATGGATGAGGTGGAAAGGGGAGAGAGAGAATTATTAATTTAAAATAAGATAATTATTTTAAATTAATAAGACATAGGTTAGGCATGGTTAGAAGTGGAAAGGGGCCAAGGGGACCAAGGGGGAGAGTCGACCTAGGGAGTAGACGAGATTTTGGTGTTTACATTTGCCCCTTTTTGTCTTGTTGGTTGTTCTTGACAAACTGCAAGACAAAAATAGGAGTTGGTTGCCCCAAGTGTGGGATAAGGTTGATTTCGTCCTGTTGGTTGTTCAAGTGAACTGCAGGACAAAAATGAAAGGAGGGTTGGTTGCCCCAATTATGGGATGAGGTATTCCCCCTCAAAGCAGGAGTCGAGGGAAGGGAACCTGGAATCAGGTGTTGATTTGACAGAGAGAAAAATGGTGAAGATGGAGTGTAAATGCTGCAAAAGTCATGATTGCATGTATACCACTTCATGGGATGGTCAGGTCAAATTGTCACAGGTCAAAGGTCAAGGAGTGCTAAAATTGAAATAACTAGGCCCCAACATTTGGTCATAGCTGATTGGGTTATTCAATCTAAGCTGAAGCTCCAATGGTCGTCATGTTCCAGGTATCCCAGGCTCAGGAAGTGCTCCTGGAAACACGAAAATGTCACAAGTAGTGGGGATCAATTGGCTTGTGATCCTATACTTGTGAAGTTCATAAATAGTCTGCGCATAATTTTGCTAACCATTTGTGAGGTAGCATACATGCAAAAACAACCAAGGCAACGTTTGTCTTGGAAGTGGTTGAAGTCAAAGGAGATGGTCGCGATTTCCATGGTCAATGGTTAAGGTAGGCTAAGATAGATAGTTGGTCGAATGAATGGATGGATGAAAGAATGTGGCTGAGCTAACCTCAGAAGACATCGTGTGATCTAAGTGCTACCTACATAACCCTTGTGTGAAGGGCCTCAGGTCAATGTAGTTCTCCCTAAAAGGGAGGAAAGGGGTCAAAGTGGTCGATGGTCTTGGATGAGGTTAAGTCATGGTCAAAAGGATGACATGGTTTGTCCATCAGGTAGACAAACAAATGAGGGTGGTCAAGCTAACCCCAGGGGACGTCGTGTCATCTGGGTGCTGCATACATAGCCCCGGTCTTAGGGCCTCAGACCAATGTAGTTTAGACTAGTTGACAATTTGGTCGATGATTGGTTTTGGTCATGTGTTGAAATGATGGGGATAAGATGATGTTACAGCCTTTTCCATATTGTTTAATGGTATATTCTGTAACATTGGTTGAGGGGTCTTTCATCCCTAGCAATTTTCCATATTCGTGATGGATGCATGCTAAAAATGAATTGAGGTCTATTTATGCTTCAGCAAATAATGGTTTATGCTTAACATAAATTGCATCTGGTCGATAGTTTCCATGTGTATTGGTGTCCATAGAAACTAGTGTGAATAGGCTATGTGAGTGGTCTGAAAAGAGTCGGATTGAGTTTGATTTGACAAATAATGTGGTTGAATGTGACCAAAGTGTAAAAGAAGTGAAAGGCATATTTGCCCTTTCATTAACAAGGACCAGAATGATAGCATAGATAGGGGTTGTTAGAACCAAGAGCCCCATTCATGCATTATGTCATTGACCATAGGTTGTGTTAGAGTGGTAATCGAATCACTTTGACATTTAAGTGAGCTCAAAGTCCCTTGAGCAGGTGTTATGATAGGTGAGGATAGGGTAACCCGTTTTAGAGTAGAGATAACCTTGCCCTTTTTTATAGGAGACCCTGAGATAAGTATAAGCCAAGTCCATGACCCATTTTTTTTTGGCAGACTGATCAATGCGGGAAGTCCACATAGAGATGTCATTTTGCTTGGTGGTCAATTGTGAAGCTGATTGATGCTAGAAGCTTCTAAAAGAGTGATGTTTATAGCAAGATTTAGTCATAGCCATCCTTCGAGGGAGTGGTCTATATTTTTGCTTTATATATATGAGGGCTTTGAATAGCTGTCCTTCGAGGGAGCAGTCTATTAGCTATAACAATGATAGTATAGTTGTCCTTCGAGGGAGCAGTCTGCCTTTAGAGTTTATGACCTTTGATATTTTGACATCTTGATTTATTTTAGATAGAATTTTGAGTCATGGACAAGACTATAGAATTTTAAGGGCTCCCCTTTTATTAGGACAAAGCATCCATACTTTATAAAAGGGTTATATAGGATTTGTTTAGGGGAATAGGGTTGAAATTAGTGAGGATTAAGAGGGCAGGGATTGCTCAAGGGATGAACTCAAGTTAAATGTCAAGTGAACGAGTACTCGACTAACAGTAGAATGGTCGTAGATGCAAGGTATTAAAGGGCTCAGGTTCTGATAAGTCCCTGGTCCATGCTTGTGCGTGATGATGAAAAGGTTCAAGTCAATTAGGAGCAAATTTGTGCCATTTGCCTCTTTGAGATGGGTCACATGTTGATTGATGTTGGATGGTTGATATGGCCACTGATTGATCGAGACTGGTTGAATGTTTGGTCGAGGGTCAGGTCGAGGTTATGATGAAAGGGTTGGTTGAATGTTTGGTCAAGACTTGGTCAATGATTTGGTTGAGGCCAGTTGATGCTTTTTTGGTCGAGGCATGGTCGAAGCTTGGTTAAGGCCTAGTCGAGGTTTAGGATTAAAAGAGTGGTTTGGTCGAGACTGGGTTGAAAGGTTGGTCGAGGCTTGGATGAACGTTGAATTCCCACAGTGGCTAGGGAGAATGTTTGACAGATTGGTCAAGGTTAGTTGAGGCTTGGTGGTTAGATTGATTGTGTTAATGTCAAATAAGGGGGTTAAAAGTGGCAAAGGGACCATAGTCTGGCATGGAGATCCTGATTTAGGTGATGAGGTTTGAGAAGCATGGGTAGGTGTTGATGATTTGTCAAAGGGGTGGTCAAGAGGATCCTTGATAAGAAGGGTATCCTTTTTCCAATGTTGATGAGTGACAGCTTTAAGAGCGCAACAATGCTCAATGTCATGTCCCAGTTTTTGATGATAGTGGAAAAATTTAGAGTCATTGAACCAAGATGGTCTTGATCTGAGAGTTGATGAGTGAGGCGGTGTTGAAGGTTTGTTGATAAGAAGAAGGGTGTCATTCCCAAAGCATTAGTGAATGACAACCTTGAGGGCACAACAATGCTCAGTGTCGTGCCCAGGGGTGCGATGATACACACAAATCTGAGTGTTATCGAACCAAGGTGGTTTTGGTCTGAGGGATTGATATGGTTTAAGAGGCGGGAGGCTGATGCGAGAAGACTGCAATAATTGCCGTAATAGCAAGGCATAAAAACCTGCTAATGGGTCTGTGTGTCTTATTGCAGTAGGGGTTGATGACTTTGGTTTGAGAGGTGTAAGAGGCATTGGTCATACCATCATTTTCATGGGTGGTGTAGCCACACGTGTAGATGGCACTTTGGTGGTGATAGGTGTTGGATGTTTTGGAGGAAATATATGTCTGATGGGTTGAGAGAGTAATGGAGGCGACTTGCCGCTATGAAATATGGGAGTAGGAAGCACTCCTATTAAAGTGGATGGATGTGGGCCCAAAATTGAAGGTAATGATGAAGGTGGGAGAGGGGTTCTCCAGTGTGGTTTAGTGGCCTTCTTTGGTTTGGGTTGAGGGTCACCTTTGTTCGAGGCGAGGTTAGATGCAGGTTTGGGTTCGGATGTGGACGGAGGTGAGTGAGATGTAGCAATCTCAAGAAAAAGGCAAGAGGAAATCGTGACTGGGTCTTCCTTGGTCAAAATGGGTGAAGAGACTGGTTCTTCTCTTGGTGGAGAAGAAATAGGAGAGTGCGGCTCCTCAAGAGGGTAGAGGGCAGGGATGATGGTGCCTTCTACTTGTGGTTGAGGAGTAGGCAAGGTTGGGTCCTCCATTGAAGGTGGGGCTAATGGCATTGGCATGGTCAAGGTGTCCTCCAATATAAGGGAAGTCACTGGAAGACTAATAGGAGAAGAGGATTCTTCTACTTGTGGAAGAGGTTGGTCAGGGACAAGAGGCGAGACCGTGTTGATCGTGTGTATGTCATGCTCGTGGGAGCTATCGGCCATGGTTTGGACATTGTTTTGGGTAGGTGGATGATTAGGAAAGGGTTGTTTGAAGATGTTGATATTTTGATTTGGTGGGGCATTTAGGTTATCCAAAACAAGATCCCCCTTGTCTATCATGTCTTGAATGATGTTTTTGAAGGTTCGACAATTGTTGATGTCATGGCCATGGACGCGATGAAAGTGACAGAAGTCAGCCTCCCTATACCATGTAGGGAGGGATTTTGAGGAGTCAAATTGAGGTGGTCGGATTGGAGGGAGATTGAGGACCCCCTGCTTGACAAGTTTTTCCAAAACAGAAGAGTATGATTCTCCAAGCAGAGTGTATGAACGTTGGATGTACCATTGTTGGAATTGTTTGGTGATGCTTGGAGATGTAGAAGGTTGAGATTGGTCGGTTGTTATCAACGATGGTGATCTAACAACCATAGTGTTGGCCACTCCTTTGGATTTGGAGTGAGAAGAAGGTCTGGAAGAAGAAGGGTCATTGGTTCTTGCGTTAGTATTACACAATTTGACCTTATCTTCTTCAATGGCATAGAGTTCAAGCTTTTGGGCCATGGTGAAAGCTTCGTCGAAAGTGCAGAATGTTTGAACCCACAAGGTGGAAGAGATGTGCCTGGAACATGCTCAAGAAAAGAGCTTGATGAGCTCAGGTTGAGGCAAGGAGAAGGAGAGTTGGTTAATCAAGCCTCTCCAACAGGTGACAAAATTGACTATTGATTCATCGTTAAATTGCCTGATGGAGTAGAGGTCTGTGATCGAGACTTGTTTGGTGATGTTGATAGAAAAATGGTCAAGAAATAATTGGATGAGTTCAGTGAATGAAAAGATAGAATGTCTGGTAAGAGAGCTATACCAGTCAAGGGCGGGGCCAGAAAGCGTCATGGGGAACATGCGTAGAAGTAACACATCGTCGTGGGCTATGAGATAACAAGCATGTCTGAATGCTCGTAGATGCTGTTGTGGGTCTTCCTTATTCTAGAAATGAGAAAACTTAGGAAGCTCTCACTAGTTGGGGTATGGTCAGATCGGGACAAAGGGATGAATGGGTTCATTGCAAATTTGGTCATAGGAAAGGACATTGCTTGAACCGAAAATAGAAGCTTCAAGACTAGACATTTTATTTATCAGCATTTTGATGAGATCTGCTAATGGATTGGTAGATGGGGTGCCCCCTAGGTTGTAGGGCACTTGAAAGGTGTTAGAAGGGGCATACGACGTAGTCGGTTGCGCTTGTAGGGGCGCAACGTATTGATAACTAGTTGTTGGGACAAAAGCGGAGGCCAAAGGTGGTTGCGTCATGAAGGTAGAAGGCATAAGTTGACTAGATACCGCCAAAGATGGTTGCGTGGTGGCATTGGCAAAAGGGGAGGTAGACACTCCTACATTTATAGGTGCAAGAGTGTGCGGAGTCAAGACAATCAAGTTTTGGTATGATGTAGAACTCAGTTGAATTGCGTGTGGTTGAGGGAGTAATGAATCCCCGATGGAGGTCAGTCTAAAAATAGATGGGGAGGCCAAACTTTGCGTATTGGCCATGGTCGGGTTAATGGTTGAGGCAATAGTTTGAGTCATAAAAGGTAGGGTAGCAGATGGTGTTGATGTCATCACCGCTTCACCTGAAAGGTCTCGCATTTAGTTTCTTGCGAGATAGTTTTGGAGGGCTTTGACATTGAGGTCCAAAAATCTTGCGAAATCTTGGTCCCCTTCAAGGACAATGGGGGTCTGAGTCGGGGTCGATCGAGTAGGAGTTCTTTCGGTCTCTGAGTGGAACTCCATTAGGGGACTAGTTATGGACGGTGAAGGCGGAAGCGGTTGATGTCTCGCGTGGTCAAGAAGAGCCTTGGTTTGATTGCGTGTCAAAACCATTCAAGGCAAGAGGGGTCAAGTTCCAGAAACTGTGTTTTTTCAATTTTAGAAGCTCAGAATGTGGTTTTGGCAGAAAAAGGGGTGGGTTTTAAGGCTGTTATTTTGAAAAAAAGGACTGTGATAGTGATCAACGTCGGTTGAAAAATTGATGTCGATGAGAACAGATGGCCGACATTGGTCAGATAACCGATGCCGGTGAGGAAAGGTTGCCGACGTCGGTGGTAAAACTGATGCTGGTGACTGTGTTTTCTAGAAACCCAAAAGATTTGAGAGTTTTTGGAAAAAAGGAAGAAGACGTCCTCACTAGCTCAAAAAAAACCATATGGGAACAGAAAAATAGATGGAGACAGGCAGACCCTAAGCGTTAAATCCTAAGAATCAACTTTTAAAATCCTATTGGCTTATGCCTTAAAGTGATGTTTGGGAGGTTGGCTATTAGAAGGGTCCTAGAAGAGGTAGTCTATGGATGGTTTCAGGTTTGTTTAAGTGCTCAAGAGTCTGGGTTAGGTTCCGTACATGGCCTGGTGCTAAGGAGCAAGCTCCCCTCACTTCACAAGTCCTGTGATAAGCTGGTCTTGCTTAGCCAAAATATACTTTCCCTAGAGATTATCCTCTACCAGAGAATAGAGTGGGCTTTCCCCTTGGTGGTGAAATCCAAGTGGGATTGCCGGGACGGGTAAGGTATCCGCTGGTAATGAAATCCCAATCGGGCCTTGTCTTAGGTAAGTTTTGATGTTTGATTTGTGCAAGTGATTTGGTTGTGTAACATAAAGTGGACTATGATTAATTCATGGTGCAGTTATTAATTACTAGATGTGGACTAAGTATGCAGTCAAGAAGAAATGAAATGCAATGAATTTTAAGCCCAAAACGAAATATGAGTTTGGATGAAAACAAGTTGAGAAAGGGTTGAAGAGTATGACTTTTGACTAGTCTATGATGCAAGAAAATAAAGAAGAGTTCTTTTTAATCCTACTTATGATGTCTTTTGGAAGAGATATAGAAGAAAGAGGTGAAAAGGAGAAACCCAATGCACCTATATGAACAGAAAGAAAAGAACCCAAGGAAAACCCTAGGGTCCCACTGGGCGTGCCATAATGTTTCTATACGATTTTCGCTTTCACATTCAAAAGAGGAAATGAGAAGCTAAAAGAAATGGTCTAAGGCTTGTATGTACCTGGATGAAGTCTTGCACACTGTTATCTAGATGTCGTGAGAACTCCTCTTTGTTTGTGGAGGATGACACCTGTAGAAGAAAGAGACTAAAACACGAAAGTTGTTAGATGAGGAGATGGTGAGCTGCCAAGCAAAAGCTTGATCCCAAAAGTACAAAGACTTAAGGGATGTCAACCCATTGATTGATAAAAGTAGTCTGATAAAAGACTAAAATGATTAAAAATTGAAACAAAAATGGAAGCAAATGCTTACCTGAATGCTGTTGTCGGCCTGGTCACAGTCGCTGATGTCGGTTAGTGTGTCGACATCAGTTGGTCAAATCTGCCAACATCGGTTAGTCTGTCGACGTCGGTGGGGGCAGTGGTCTCTGTGGCTAGTGTTGGTCGGGGTGATGGTATTTAGATAAGGTTTGGTCAGGTCTAGATGGGTTTTAGGGCTGTAGACGGGTCTGAGAAGGAGTTTGGGCATTGTTAATGGTCTGTGCAAGGGTCTGGGCAGAGTTGCAGGGACAATGGACAGAGTGTATGTTCTGAAAAAGAGGATAGAGGTGATAAGGATATGGGAAGGCCTCTCAGCCTTTCTGGGAGGGAGTCAAGTCTGGTCTAGCTGATAGTCTGGTCTGGGGGGTGATATTACTTAGAAGCAATAACTGAAAACATAATGAAAACATAGACAAAATACTTACATGTGGCTTGCAGAAGGAGTGATGCTGGTGCTTGTACTTGTTGTTGATGTAGAAGACTGATGCAAAGTCCTTGTTGTTGCTGTAGCTGGTGCAAAAGCCCTGTGAGAGAGTGAGAGGTCTGGTGGATTGAAGACTGGAAGATTCACTGATTATTGAAGTTCGAAAGGTGGATTGAAAGAGCGGATGCCAAGATTGGAAAATGGGATGTGAGAGATTGAAAAACTGGATCCACATTTCGGAAGTGAAATGTAGTTATGAAGGAAACTGACGCTGGAAATATCACTGATATCGGTCGACAGTTGACCGATGGCTGGAAGTCAGGAAAAAGGCTAAAAATAGCCTTTTATCCATTTTCCCAACTACCGGGTCAGTGGGTTGGGGGAAGAAACAGTTGAAGGTGGATTAATAGGCATGGGAAATGAGTGGGATAAGGGAAATGGGCTCTTAAAGCATTTAAGACTCGGCAAGGGGTAGTGGAAGGGAAGTTGGAATAGGTCATAGGGTGATTAATGAGGGTATCCAAGGGCAAAGAATCCAAAGAGAGGAGAGGTGGCATGGATGAGGTGGCAAGGGGAGAGAGAGAATTATTAATTTAAAATAAGATAATTATTTTAAATTAATAAGACATAGGTTAGGCATGGTTAGAAGTGGAAAGGGGCCAAGGGGACCAAGGGGGAGAGTCGACCTAGGGAGTAGACACGATTTCGGTGTCTACACTCTGATTTCATAGATGCATGATCATCCATTAAAGTCGTATATTAGTCTATTTCCAGCTCTATCACTCTATTTCCTTTTGTGATGAGTTCATCATTCCAATATTTTTTGTTCCTTCCCATGTTACCAATCTTTGTCATTGCCTTAGACATTTCTTTGTCAAGGAATTGAGTAAAATATTGAGTTGGTTGGGTTGCTAGCTTGATGAACTTCTTCAAGATAGTTGTCAACTATTTAACTTTGTTCTTTAGTTCATCCTTAGTGACATTGTCACTATCCATCTTCTCAAAAAGAGAGTTGATACTTAACTAAACATCATGCTTCAGTCCTTCTCTTGTTGAGCTACCCAGGTGCACTATGGATATTTGATATTCCCCCACCACTAATTGTTCCTTTTATTTTTCTAGTGGGGGATCTACTATCTCTACATATATTTCCCCTACTACATCATATGATATTTTGGAGATGGTTTTGGGGACTATCTTTGGTATTTTGGAAGCATCCAATAGACCAAAGTCTAGAGTGTTGGGAGATACCATTTATTTCCTTTTATTCATTACTGATTGTGTACATCCAACTTGAAATTATAACCTATGAATCCTATATTTCCCCAATAGGCACTACCATCTATGAATTTGTAGTTAAAACTGCTAAACTTGTGGTTATTATGGAAAGTGTTATATGTATCACTAATATTTTCATTGAATCCTTGACTGATGATTTGGCCATCTCTTCCCCACTAGTGGGTTGAGGAGCCATAATTTTATCAGTGGGTCCTTTTGTCTCCACCTCCTTAGTGGGGTCTTGGGTTACAGTGAGAGTGGAATAAATGGGTACTTGAATGGGTGAAGTAGATATAGGTGTGCTTATTAGGGGTGTGGAAGATGGAAGTGACACAAGTGGAAATGTAGGCATGGGTAGTTAGAATAGGGGAACTTGTGGAAGGGTAAAATCCAAGGTAGTAAATGAATCAATCAATGTAGTGAGAACACTCAGAGTAGATGAAATGGGGAGTGTGATTGGAGATGAAAATGAATATTTATTTATCCAAGTGGTTGGGATGGCTAGTGGGATCATAATTAGAATGAATGAATCCACATCCATGTACTTTTGGGTGATATTAGTGTTTAATGGAGTGGTAGTGGATATTGGGATGAGGTAGAAGTGATAATAGAAGAGGGAGGTGATGGTGGAGTTGTAATATCCAATTGTGTTGATTAGATTATTACCAAAGGAGTCACTTGTATAGGTGGGTTGGTAGAAACATGAGGGGTAATTGCTTGAGATGACTAGGTAGTGGAGATAGGAGGAGGGAGTATTATGGTTGGTTGAATAGTAGAGATAGGAAGAGGGACTACTTGTGTCAGTTGGGCAACATTTGTGTCCTCCATAAAATTTGATAACGGTTGATTCATCAATTGGGTTTTTATCTCTTAGCTATTGAAAGGATCCTTTTTTTCCTCTTACTTTTGCTTCTGCTTATGTGACACAATTAAATTTACTACCTAGTCTGCATGGGTTCTACTATTGGAACCCTATACTACTATTGCCACTACATCTTTCTTTTTCACTTATCTCAACCTCTCTATAATACTTAGGGTCTCTTTGGTTATTTTTACCCCTTTTCTCCTTAACCATTTTACTCTTTTGTTGACAACCTAGGTGGTCTTATCCATCAATAAGAAGGATTCAGGTATAGACAACTTGACCAATAGAAGAGGTTGGAGATAGATTTTATTGTCATAATATACCATGTCTATTGACTCCTCATCATCTTTCAAGTCTTTAAGGACTGGTTCCATGTTGTAGTATTTTATTTTCTCAAGGATCATCCTTGAATAATCTGTTAATCTAACTTCCTTTTCACATTGCATATCTTCCCAGTAATCTTCATAGAAATGAATGTGTGAATATGTGGCACCTACTATACTAGTATCATAGCTAGTCACATCATATAAGGGCCTTGTATCAAGAGTACTTAAGGTCATTTGAGTCAACTCTACATCCATACATTTATCTTTTGATAGGGAAGGGTAGGTATATATCCCTATGTTGATAGGGAAGTGGATCCCTAACTTATGCTTGTTTGATAAAAACTTGTGGGATTTTACAAGTTGTCTCAAATTTTCCATTAGGTCCCATTTATCACTTACATACCTTGGAAGGGTGTAGGGACAACCACTAAAACCACCCACCCTAATATATGAATAAATGAATAAAAATTGCCCCCACCTAGCAATTTCTATAGTTGTAACATCAAAAAATCTTCTCCTTCCTAGTTACTTTTCAAACTTGATTATAATTCAGTATACAAAAGCATCATTGACCCTTCTAAATTATTATTTGTTTGCCTCAAAGGTGAGGTCAGGGTAGTAGTTAAATACCTTATTGATTTGATCAGGTACTATGTTTAATCCTAGGAATGCCCTCCCTTTTGACAATATATAGACCAGGTATGAAGTCATATAAAATTTGCCTATAGTTTGGATGTTCATCAATTGTTTGTGAATGGAGTCAAAAATCAACTAGGCCTAGTGAATGTATTATTTTATTTATGGATTACCTAGATATACTAGTACATCTAATCCCAATAATTCTTGGCATTTAGGTCCCTTGTAACTATGTGCAAGAGTATGACAATGTCTCATACTTCATCCTTGAAGGCTACTCTTGCCAAGGTCCTAGGCACCCTTGTGGTTATAGGTCTATGGGTTTTTAGTCATTGTTTATTTAAAAACCATAGATAGGTTGCATTATTATCTTGATATAAATTTTTAGAAGAGTTTTTTTTTTTAACTAATAAGGGGGTAAAAATTTATTCATAATCGAGACAAAAGACCAATTATACATTTTTCTCCTGTTCCACCAGATGGACCAGTTTTTGATACAGATTCAGAGGGAGGTTAACTTCCTCAGTAATGTTCCAGAATGTCCCATTCTCCGTGGCCCACTTTGCAAGGCAGTCAGCAACCTCATTCCACTCCCGCGGAATGTGTTGGAAAGAAATCGAATTCAAAGAAGAACTTAAATGCTTAATCTGCTGAATAATGGTTTGTAAACACCAGTCCGTCTTACCTGAATTATCCTTGTTCAACAAATCAACCACAACTTGTGAATCGGATTCACAAACGACATTGAGTAATCCACGACGACAGCAACTCTCCATAGCTTCCAGAATGGCCCCCGCTTCCATCCGGTTATTTGTATACCAGCCTTTGTAAATGGAAAACAAGAATATGATGTTCCCAGAGCTATCCCGGGCGATACCTCCTATTCCTGCATCCCCTGGGTTCCCACGGGAAGACCCATCTGTATTAATTTTAATCCAACCAGCTGTTGGGAGCGCCCACCGTCCATTTCTGCTAATCGGCCGAGCCATCTTATTTCTGCAGTTCGCCGGCCGATTTGGTTTCCTCTCCACGTCATCTCCAGGGAAGATAATCCCCAAGCGTCCAAAGACTCCCGCCGCCTCCTGCTGCAAACTGTTGTCAGGTGTACACTTGGCAAGAAGAGTTTCTTGGATCGCCAAAATAATCTTATTCCACACCAGCTGCAGTTCAGTTCGCGCCCCCCTGAAGATTCGCTTGTTCCGCTCCAGCCACAAATTCCACAGGATGAAGGAAGGTCCCACCTCCCAGGCATTCTGTAACAGAGTATTTTTAACAGGGGCGCTGCCCATTCGATCCCAAAACTCCTTTAAAGAAGAAACATGCCTGCAGGGTGTTCTCCACGCACTCCACCACAGATGCCATACCCGTTTAGCAAACGAACACTGGAAGAATAAATGCGCCCCTGTCTCCTCGTTGGTACAACACATCACACAAATAGAAGGTCCCTGAAATCCTCTACAACAAAGATTATCCCAGGTGAGGCACCTATTGTGTGTGAGGAGCCAGAGAAAAAAGTTACATTTGGGCCACGCCATTCGGTTCCAGACTTTCTTCCCCCATTGAAACAGTCCTGCTTCCCCCGTTTTCTCCAGCAAAGACTTATAACCAGCAGCAACGGAGTATTGCCCTGTAGAATCTCCACTCCAAGCCAATTCATCACTTCCTTGCAACACAGAACACCTTCTAGTCTCGAGAATGAGGGATAATTCCTCGCGTTCCTCCTCCGATCCCCCAGGAGGCCAGTCAGAGGAGTGTTTCCACCTGTATCCAATGGTAGTGCCCATATTGTAAGCTTCCTTGTACTGCCTCACCGAACTCCACCCAGCAGCATGAAAAGAGTCCGCAAGAGTTTGGAAATGCGGGTGTGACTGAAGAAGCGGGGGTGACCCATCCCAGGAGTCCTCCCAGAATAAGGCCTCAGATCCACTGCGGCACATCCAGAACAGACCTTGCTTCACCAAATGTGCACCATGCTTAAGGGTATCCCATATCATGGACCCCCTCCCCTCAAGAGGAAATCTGGCAATATCATGAATATTAATGCCCGGAAGATATTTGGCTGTCAGAATTCTAGCCCACCAAGCAGAATGACTAGTACACCAGCGCCAGTAAAGCTTTGCGGCCAAAGCTTGGCTAGCCAGAATAGCTGAGCGTAATCCCAGACCACCATCCTGCTTAGGCCTGCACACTAAATCCCATCTAACAAGACTCCATTTAGAATTTTGCAGATTGCCCCCCCACAGAAACTTCCTAGAAAGAGCATCATACTCTTTTAGAAAGTAAGCTGGTGCACTCTGAACCATGCTCCGGTAAATTGGTAGAGCCTGAATAACTGATTGTAACAAAATCACCCTACCTGCTGTAGAGAGCCATCTATAGGTCCAATGACTTACCTTCTGTCTCAACCTGTCAAGAATATTCTGCCAGAACAGCCTGGGTTGACGCCCCACAACAATAGGAACCCCTAAGTAAACCACTGGGAGAGTCTTAATCTGGAACCGAAGAATGGCAGCTATTCTCCTCTGGATAGCCTCCGGAGTATTAAAGAAATAAATTGAAGATTTTTGCTCACTAATCTGCTGCCCCGCCGCTGCCAAATAAATATCAAGAGTGATGCGGAAAGATTCCGCTTCCCGGATTCGGGCCTCCCCAGCGAGGATAGTGTCATCAACAAATTGGAGATGGGACAAGGTGGTTACCCCTCTCTCCCATCTCCAACCCCGGATAACATTCTGAGAAACCTGGCAGTTGAAGAGCCTCCCAAGCCCTTCGGCCATGAGAATAAACAAATAAGGAGAAATGGGGTCCCCTTGCCGTAGTCCTCTAGAAGCACCAAAAAGTTCAGTTAGGGCTCCATTCACCAGAACCGAGAAGGAAGGTGTGGTAATACAGCTTAACACCCACCTAGTCCAATCCTGCTTGAAGCCGAAAGCTAAGAGAATTTTCTGTAAGAACCTCCAGCTAACTCTGTCATAGGCTTTGGCGAGATCAAGCTTGATAAACATAGCCCTCTCTTGGGACATCTTCATGGAATGAATAGCTTCCGAAGCTATCACCACCCCATCCAAAATTTGTTTGCCAGCCACAAAACCTCCTTGCTCTTCTGAAATAAGATTGGGGAGGAGCCTTTTCAGCCTTTGTGCAATGAGCTTAGTAATCACTTTGTAGATAACATTGCAAAGGGCAATGGGTCTATACATTTCTAGCTTATTTGCTTGTTCCTTCTTCGGGATAAGCACCAGAAATGTAGCATTCAATGCACGTAGCATTTCCTTGCTAGAATAAGACTCCTGAATGACACTCATCAAGTCTTGCTTAATAATGCTCCAGAACTCTTGGAAAAAGTCAGCTGGAAATCCGTCAGGACCAGGGGCCTTACCTTTCTTCATGCTGAACACCGCTTCCTCCACTTCAGCACTCTCAATAGGACGCATAAGCTCTTCATTCATTCTATCATCCACCAAGGATGGAATACAAGACAGCACTGCGTTTTCTGCCCCTTCATCTGGCAAAGTATCGCTGTCAAAAAGTTCTGTAAAATACCGGACAGCTTCTCTGCTAATGTCTTGGGAGGAGTAGAGGTGCGTTCCATCCTGAGTAATAAGCGAAGTAATAAAATTACCATTTCGCCTCCCTTGCACAGAGTTGTGAAAAAAGGCAGTGTTCTTATCTCCTTCCTGAAGCCAATCATTGCGGGCCTTCTGTTTCCAATAGATTTCCTCCCGAAGTTCCCATTCAGCAAGTGTATTAGCAGCTCTAGCCTCCATCCGGCTAAGGTCCTCCGAAAGCCCAGTATCTCTTATTCGCCTAGTAATGTCGTCCAAGTGATCTTGCGCTTTCTTCTTCTGACTGTGTAAATCCCCAAAACAAATCCTGTTCCATATCTGGAGTTTCCTTTTAACAAATTGAAGCTTTTTCAAGAAGGAGTACATAGCTGTGCCATGAGGTGGGGCTCCCTGTCTCCACCATTGGCTTATGAGATCATGAAGAGAAGGATCTCGGAGCCACATCAGCTGGAATTTGAAAGGGGGCTTTCTAGGACCCCCTATCCGGCCTATGGAAAGTTTAATCGGCCAGTGGTCCGAACCCCTCCCATCCAAGATCTCACAAGTGAGAGCAAAAGCGCTAGAATGCCAGAAAGAGGAAACTAAAAATCTGTCAAGACGTTCTGAAATGGCATCATTACCTGTTCTTCGGTTGCTCCAAGTAAAAAGCCCGTTGGAGGGTTTCACATCCGAGACACGGAGCACTTCAATGTTATGGCGAAGGTACTCAGAAGAGGCGCCTAAGCGGCTTGACCCACCACGCTTCTCCTCCAAGCTCAGAACAGCATTAAAGTCCCCCGCTATTATCCACGGTAAGTAAGGGAACCATTGTCGGATGTACCGGATATGAGACCAAAGCTGTTGCTGCCCCTCCATGCTAGCCGGTGCGTAAACTGTAGTGACCAAGCATAACTCACCTGTTTCCAAAGAGGAGGCAATCATAGACAAGGCCGAAATACAGGTAACCCAAAGTTGTGGAATGATTTTCCTCTGGTCCCATCCCATAGCAAGTCCTCCCGAGGTACCTCTAGCTCCAACACACTGCCATTGCCCAAAATGCCAAATATTTGGCATACAAGCAATTAGAGAATCAACAGTAAGCTTCGTCTCCTGGATGCAAAAGATATCAAGAGAGTGGTCCCACACCAAACTACGAATAGCTTTTTGTCTGGGGTAGCTATTCAAACCCCTTGCATTCCAAGATAACACTATCATTGGGTGGATTGGGAGAAATGCTCTTCCAAGGGCTTAACAGCCCCAGATTCCACCAATAAATCACCTGTAACTTTGAGTTTATCCTGATCTTTCTTCCGACCCACCTTAGGATTAACGGATGGTGTGACCTTTTTGAATTGTTTTTGACTTAGCCCCAGGGCCAAGGCTGAATTTTTGTCTTTTTTCCACGCATCACCCTCCTTCACCAAATCTGCCCATTTTACTTCTTTCTCCTTAAGCTCATTCATACACTCATGCTGCCCTTCCTCTAGAGCCAGAGGTTCTGCTAGAGGTGTAAGGTCCATCCTAACCTGCCCCCCCAAGGAATCTGGCAACTGCTTCTGCTGTCCGAAAGCTTCTCCAATATCTTGCATAAGAAGACCCTCTTCAATAACCATATTATCTAGGGCCTCAAACCTATTAAAACCCTGTTCCAACTGCCTTTCTGCAGTTCCTCGCCTCGGACCTCGGCCTCTAGCTCGCTTCCTAACTGGAATAAAATCCTCCACTCCACTATTGAATTGATCCACAGAACTCTGCGCCAAACCCCCAGGGATCGGATTCTTGCCTTTGCTCAAGTAGTCCGGTTGGGTTTTAGCTTTTTGATTTTGCCCTACGCTTCCAGAACCCTTATCAGCAGGAACTGAAAATGGCGTTGGAGGTTCTGGCATTCGTCCTTTGTCTTTGGCAGCCAGAGGGCATTGTCTATGTAAATGTCCATAAGCATGACAGATTCTGCATCTGAAGGGAATGGATTCATAGTCAATCTGCTGAATCCATGTTAGTGAACCCAAACAAATCTCCAAAGAATCAGGAAGAGGCTTGGATAAATCCATGTCTACACAGACCCGAGCATAAGTAATGAATTTCTTATCTAAGGATTGATGCGCTATCGCTGTTGGTGTCCCCAACAAGGCCGCTATCTGTTTGAGGATGTCTTCCCGCCAGAATTCCAGCGGCAACCGTGGGAGCCTCACCCAGACCGGGACACACGCTGGCAAATCCTCAGCCGTATTAAAACCAACATGCCATGGTTTGAGAAAAAGGCCTGCTCGTTCATAAAAGTAAGGACCCCCTTCAAAAATGCGATTACGATCCGCAACAGAGGAAAAACTTACCAGGAAGTAATTGTTCCCTGCTAACATAATGTCAAAATCCCCGTCAACTGCCCAGGAGCGCCTAACCCAGGCTTCCAAAGCTGGCTGAGGGATTCTAATTCCCAGGAACTTGCAAATCAATGTATGTGAAGAAAGGTAAGCAATGTCCTCCTGAACTGTTTCTTGAGGAATGACAAGCACAGGACGGTCCTGCCTTCTGAGCAAACATCCATTAATTTTATTCAACTTTACCTTGTCGCTGGAATAGATTGCAGTCTGGCCCGAATTCTTTTCTCCCAACTCACTATCATTCCCTCTGAGCCCTTCTGCCTGGTTTCCTGCCGCCGGTTCGCCCTCGTGCCCTTCCCCGCGCGCAGACATCACTCCGTCCTCCCAACACCTAGTTATTAATGTCAATTTTTAGAAGAGTTAGGGGTTATACCTAGATAGCTTTTTATTATGGAATGAGGAACGTGGTATCAATGAAATCAGGGCCCAGATTCAGAATCTTCTCTCTTTTGTTATTCACCACTTCCCTCTTCTTAGCATCATAGTGTTTTGCCATTGTGAGCACAAACTCATGGATTTATACTGATAGTGGGAATGCTATAGGCTAAGGAAACCACTATCATAGATGCTTTGAATCCAATCATTCTTGAATTCTACATTTATTGTGTTCTATAAATTTGTTAGGTTTATGTGACCTAGGTTTATGTTAGTGATCTCATTTATGTTTGAATCCAGGATGAATGGGACACCAAGTCCATTTGACTTGAAATTCATTTCCTTTCTAGACATGTTCTCTAGGAAAATTGGCATGGGAAAACCAACTACAAAGTTGGTTGGGGTTTAGATTTGCTATTGTAGGTTATTCTTCCACTTTGAACTTAGTAGGGTTTTGGCTTGCAATTATAGTTAGAAAGTCTAGTGAATATATGATATACAATTTATAGCTGAAAAGTCTAACTAAAATGTCCAGTTGGGTTTAAACTTGTAATTTGTACTTGTAAATTTTGATGAAAATTCTGATGGGGTTTTTAATTTTAATAGGCAAATCAGATTTTTGATGGGAACTTAGAGTTGTTAGAGCAAATGGAATCTCTTTCAGGGCTTCTATGTGTTTTAACAATTGGGATACCCATAGGGTTTAATCTTGTAAAAGAAAAAGGGTTTTCTACCAGAATTTATGTAGGGGATTTTGTGTGAGTATTCTAGATTTTAATAGCATGCCACAAACCCTAGACTTCTTTTGGAAAAAATGTAAAGAGCAATTTATAATAACAGTATGTGAATGAGGAAAATAGGAAATATGAAAAAAATACTATAAATGATAATATTTCATTGATAATTTTGAAGATAAATTATAAAACCCTAAACTTTGGCAAAAAAACCTATGCATGTAGAGGAAAACAAATGGTAGGGATTGAAGGAATGTGGGATGCTCTAGAGGAATATCGTGTTTACATGTATAGAATGGAAATGATGGATTTGAGGTGTGGTCTTGGCATTGGCATTTCTTGGTGTCACTTGGCATCTAGTTCACATGTTTTATTGTATGTGAAGCTCCAACTTTGATTTGTGAATGTTAACAATGACCAAAAAACCCAATTTATTTAATAAATCATGTAATATATGCTAAGTAGGGTGGTGGATGGGTAAATGGTAGGAAAACAAGGTTTTTGGGCTATCATGCAATTTTTCATGTTTGCAAAATTGTAATTTAGATTTTGATCCCCACTTTTTGTTGAGTGGTTTGTTGGAGGTGATAAAGCATCATGCAAGTGGGTATTAGAACCTCATTTGCACTTTACAACTTTGCAAACTTTAAAAGTGTAGTGAATGTTTTGATTTCCACTAGGTAGGGAGGAAGGGTGGAAAGAAAAAATCAAATTTTACTTTTCAACTTTTCAAAGTTGAAAAGTGTAATTAGAGTTTGATTATTTCTAGAATGACGAATGATGGAAAGCAGACTTGAGTTTTACTTTGTAAATTACAAAGTGCAATCGGAGTTTTAATTTTTTCTAGTATTAGGTAAATGTGGAAAGCAAATTTCTGGTTGTATTTTGAAATTTGTAAAATTGCAAAGTGTAACCCAGATTCCCATTTTTGATAGGCATTAGGTAAGCAAGAAGTGGAGGTTTGGGTGCATTTTGCAACTTTTCAAACTACACCCAAATCTTTGGTTTCTGCTAGGCAACTTGGAAAAGGTTTCTTGGTCACTTTTAAAGCTTTTCCTCATAAAAATATGGGTCTCCCTTAGGGTACAATGTATTTTGATACTTTTGGGTACAAAATATCAACATTTTTGGTGACCTCTATGGGGTGATCACCTACTAATCAATTTATTTCTAGTAGCCTTCTAGTTCATTGGGCATAGAGCCATTTTAAGCTTTAACACACTATATTTGGAGAAGAAAAAAACTAAGAATTACCTAAAAAGAACAAAATAGGCTAAAATAAATTAAAAATAAACTAAGGAAACAAAAAATCCTAATGATTTGTAGTCTTGTGCAAAATCACTTATCTGGGAAAACCAACTAAATCTAATATATATAATGTTTTTATAATAATTCCAACCTCAGAAGCAAGCTTTGAGGTATCTCCCATTGAATGGGATAGGTAGCTCTAATCCATCAAGCTTGGATAGATAGAATGCATTGACTCCTTTGCATTGAGTTATGATGTATGGACCACTCCACATTGCATCAAACTTTGTATGCTTGCCTGGTTTGGCTCTTTTAGTATCCCATTTCATAACCATGTATCCTTTGTTAAAGCTCTTGTTAGGTGACTTTTTGTTGAAATTTCTTTTTATTTAAGCTTGATTTACCTCCAAAACTTGCATTGACTAGTTCTTGACTTCTTCTAACTCCATGAATTTCACCAACCACACTATTATTTCATCATTTTCAATCAATTATAATTGATGATTGAGTTATAAAGATGGTAACTCTATTGACATTAGAATTCTATCTTCCCTTCTATATACCAACATGAATGGAGAATCTCGAATGGCTCTCTTAGGAGTGAACCTGTCAGCCCAAAGTGTTGATTTTAACTTGGTGTGACATGTCCTTTGGTTATCCTCCATTATCCTTTTAATGATCTTTATGAGATTTTTGTTGGTATATTCGTCTAAGCCATTACCTTGTAGATAAAAATTAGATAGGTATTCAAGTATACATTATGCCTTACCACCCATTCACTCACCTGATTACCCATAAAATCTTTGGCATTATTTGAGATAATGGTGTAAAGAACACCAAATATAGCAAAATCATCCATGAATTCTAGAATAAATGCTTTTGTGGCATCTTTTAATGCAATTGCTTCAGTCCATCTAGTGAAATAATTAGTTGTTGTAAGGATCCATTTGTGTCCTACAATTGATGGTGGATTGATGATGCCAATGAAGTCCAATCCCCAATGGTAAAATGGTTGGTCATTTTGGATTGGTTTGAGATGGAGAGATACTAATCTTTACTTGCCTACAAAGTAGGCACATTTCTCATAGTTCCATACCCATTTATGCTCATATTTAAATAATTTAGGTCAATAGTAGCCTACACTCATTATTTTGATGGCATTGGTTCTTACAGAGAAATATCTACCTGATGATCCATCATCAAACTCCTTGAGCACCTTGGGAATTTGATCATGCTCGATGCACCTCAACATAACTCCATTGATATCTTTCTTATACAATATTCTATCAATAAGAACATAAGGAATAGATTAGAGTCTGAAGTACCTCTTATTGGACTGTTAGAACTCATGTGAGTATTTACCAGTTTGTAAGAAGATAGTTAGGTAATTGATCTAGCTATTGATCAAATGTGGAGTGCCTAATTGGAAAGCCTATTGAATTTGTACTGCATCAACAATATTTATATTAGAAGCAAACTACTCATATAAGCCCTTTCCTCTTACAAGCTTAGTTATTTTGATGTTCACATCATATTCCATGACTTTTATGATCCAACCCACTCTCTTCTCATTTATTTCCTAGTTAAACAGGAACTCCTTATTACTTTGGTGACTGACCATCAGATGAATTTTATTATTGGAGAGCATATGCCTAAACTTTTTGAGAGCTTTTATTACTACATATACTTGCTTCTCAACAAATTTGTATTTATCCTCATAGTCCTTCAAGGATTGACTAAGAAAAACATAGGTTGATCCAAATGTTCTTCATTTTGTTGGGTTAGAATAGTTGATATGCTACCTCCCCCTCTAAAATCATAAAGAATTAAATCATTCTCATAGTTGGGGTTGAAAAGGGTAGGAGATTGATAAATAACCTAGTTTATGGATTTAAAAATATCCTTTCCTTCCCTTGTCAAGATGAAGTTGACCCCCTTCTTAAGCATGGTAGTAAGGGGCTTGGCCATGGAGGTAAAATTTGGAATGAACCTTATTATGAAGTTGATCTTCCCTAGGAAACTTTGTAATCCCTTTTTATGGCTTGGAATTGTTAGTGAAGATATAATACTTACTCTTTCAGGTTCTATTGCAAGACCTTCTTTTAAAATAATGTATCCTATTATTTTACCTTCAAGAACTATGAAAATTCACTTTTTTGGATTGAGGGAAACTCCAATTTTTTTGCACCTTTCAAAAAAATTCTTAAGGTGATATAGGTGGTCACCAACATGTTTTGAATAAATAGTGATGTTATCTCGGTACACTAGGATCATATCATTTATCAAACCCCTAAAATCCATATCCATGGCTCTTTAGAATGTATCACAACATTAGTTAGACCAAAAGGCATATTTTTATAGGCATATGTGCCCCATTTTGTGGTGAAAGTGGTCTTGAACTGGTCAGATTCCTATACTAGGATTTGGTTATATCTAGAATAACCATCTAAAGGGAAAACCTTTCAGATCCTGATATAGTTTGAAGGTTTTAATCTATGGGAGGAAGGGGATAATGATCCTTTAAAGATGCTTTGTTTAGATCTTTGAAATCTACATAAATCCTGATTTAATCATTCTTTTTCCTAATAGGGACCAAGTTAACAACCTAGGATGAGTGTTTGATATGGAAAATGATGTTAGCCTCTATCAGTTTAGATACTCATTCTTCATTAAGGGTTCTATTTTTGGATTAATTAGTCTATATTTTTGTCTAATAGGCTTAGTATTGGGTCAAGTTATATTTTGTGTTGGGCTAAGCTAGGATCAAAACCCCTTAGATCTTTATAACTCCAAGTGAAGTTATCATCAAATTATTGATACAATCTAATAAAATATTTCTTTTGAAAAGTATTTCATACCTTTTCGATCTTCAATGCTTTGCCTTTTGAGATGAATACTAACTCATAGTCTTCTTCTTTGATTGAGATTTTTTTAATTCTCACCTTTCAACTAGTCATCAAATTTGAAAATACTTTCCAAAGTAATAAGGCCCACAAGTAACTTGTTTGTATTCAACTGAATGATTTGATCCCCTTATTGTTCTTAGAGTCTTGACTAATTTTTGTTTGATAATTCAACCTCATCTCATATAAAATTAATATTTTTTTTATCACTATCAAAAATTTGCAAGTTGGTTGCATTATCAAGAACAAATGGTCTCACTATTAATTTTACATGATAGTTATTGTCCTTCCTAATCTCCTTAGGTATGTTATATTAAGAACCCAATGAGACCATGCAATCAACATCCTTGTTTTGTGCTCTTTGTGCTACTTCAATGTTTAAAGTGATAAAATCTTTCAACAAATCCCAAACCTTATGCTTATAAAATCTTAACAAGTTATTTTTGGTTGTGCTTTTTTATCTTACTTGGTGAAAAATCAGTTCACTATCACTAAACACTTATAGTGACTGTATTCCCTTTTCTTTCACCATATAGAGACTTCAAATCAATGCTTCATATTTAGCTACATTGTTATTTTAATTGAACTAAAGTCTAAGAGAATAGAAATAACTCTCCTTTTGGGGAGAGATCAAAAAAATACCTACACCTGCACCATTCCTGATTCTTGAGCCATCAAAGAATAGTTTCCACATTACCTTGAGATCCTCAAATAGTTTTACAAGGTTTGGGATGATTACATAATTTTCATGAATATAATATGTACCTAACCCTATTCCCTTGACATATTCATAAGGATAAAACTAGAGAGTTGATCCCCATTCATCCATATGAGTGTCTAGGATATATTCCATGGTTGCAAAATCATATTCAAGTTCCTCCTCTTGGTCTTATAATGTGAAATTCATATCTGTAGGGATAGGAGTGTATGGATCAATGTGGTCTTTAGAAATTGGCTTAACTCTTATTATCAATCTAGTCCCATATCTTGTCTTGAGCAACATATGGGACTAATCAGCAGATAGGTACCCTACTTCCAGTGAAGTCTTCAAAAAGGCAAATAGAAAAATAGGGGTAGGTTAATAATTAAGATATCTTATGATATGTATAAGATTGGACATGCATGGATGGTAATATTTAAACCTTTTATAGTCCCAACTATTTGGACAATAGTCCCATCTAATTAAACCATGCCTTTTATGATAGGTGCATATTTAATACCAAGAGCATCAACTATTTTCTTAGGCATAACAAAATTGCTAGCTCCAGAGTCTACCATGCAATTATGTACAAGATTTTTCTCAACTATGAGTGAAAGGTAGAAAGGGGGAGGCTTACCATTTTTAATTACGTTTATGTCTATTTAAATTTGTCACAACTTAATTGTAGTAATGGGTCCCTTAGCTGAGACTTTATATGTTATTTATAAGTTTTTCAGAGCTTTTTGAAGCAAATCCCTTTGTGCTGGAATAGACATTGCTTCCTCCATGGTGACATTCAAGTTGGCATTCTTCATTTGTTCTACAATACTAAAAATAATGTTACCAATCTTTGGTAGTGTCTTTGTAGGAGATATATCTTCTTTCATGAGATTTGGGGTTAGCAATTTTAACTTTAGTTGTCCCATCGACACATTGGTTGGTCTCTAAACTATGTTGTCTTTTGCAACTTCTTGTACAACTTTAGAAGTTGTAGCCTACTCAACCTGAGGGGTTTGATCACTTTATATTGACCTCCTATTATAATGTGTATTTACTACCATTGAACTACCACCATTGGTTAGTGTTTCCTCTTGATTCATGCCATAAAAATCCTCCTCTCTCTAGTTCAAAAGAGTGGCTTCATTTTAAGTAGGCACTTGTGCATCTTCCTACTAAGAAGTAGCTTCTTCTTTCTACCCTTAGGGGTTTGATATACTTTGTACCATCAAGGCTTGACTAATGACACCATTAAGACAAGCATTCTAATTATGCAGTTGAGCACAAGTATAAAACCACTCATATTCTTAATCCAAGTTATTCTAAACAAATATGATGGCTTTAGAAGTACTTGGTATAGGTAGAACATGGATATTTGGAGGCTTTGTTTGCATGGTTTGACTTTGGGGTTGTGAGATGCCTTGGTATGGCTACCTATTGATCTAGTATGTTTGGTTAGCTTGTTGATAAGGCTTATAGTTTTGGGATTATTACCTTTTCATAGTTACCAACTCATTGCCAAGGCTTTTAAGCAGTGACTTTTCTACCATAGTACCTTGAATGTATCTCAATATCTACTTTTCTACTTTCCAGTGACTCACCTTTGGTTCCTACATGAATCATAAAAGTTAGCTAACAACATTAGCTAATATATGGTCTATTTTAGGTCAATTATATGATATTCCCAATCAACTATCGATAGAGAGTGGCATTTACTCATGGTGATGGATCTAAATCAGATAGTTGAAGTATTATCTCCATGGATGCTAAAATAGGCTTACAATCCATCATCTAGAATTTCTCAAGCATATTATTTGCATACTTAATTTGAGACATGAATATGTGGTTTCCCTTTTTCCATACTTCCAAAATAATATAATAATGTAGTAAACCAATATTTATCATGTCAAACAAGAGATATGGAATATCATGTAGGATATTTTGTTACATTTCAAATGTATGATAGGTCTATTGATCTAGAGAAATAACTTCTAACTTGTGTAATGAAATGGGAGGTCAAAGGGGTGAAATGTGATGAGACTAAACAATGTGAACTCATATGGGCTTTAGTTGGTCAAGACTTAGAGTTTATTTATAAACGTGAGGTCAAAAATTGGATTTTAATGGTGTAAATAGGAGATTAATGATAGAGTTTAAAAGGTATAAATGTGTGAGCTAAACTATTCAAAATGTTAAAAACATAAAATAAAAGCTGATGGAATCAGTATTGGAAAATGATAAAATATTTGTAGATTTCATGAATGAGATGAAATCAACATTTGAAGATAAGGATAAGGAAAATGGTTTATTGAAGGATTTCTAGGTCGAATACAGTTTGTCATAGCATAGATATAATTCACAAATAAGGCAAAAGTAATTGTAACCACAACAAGAATAAAACATATTGAGAACTACAGAGGTAGCTATTCAATAAGTGGGAAAAACTAATGCAAAGATAGATGCTATATTGTAAATAATGATGAAATTTAGGAAGGGAAAATGAAAAATCTTTTGATATGGTGTATAGAATGTGGCTAGGAAGACCATCATTGCAGCAAATAGTTCTACTAGATTTTTCATAGTCGGGACTAACCAAATTATAAATGTCACTTGGTACAACATTATGTTTGAAAACCTTAGAGAATGATTTGTTTATTTTTTTGATCAACTACTAATAATGATAATAATTATAGATCTCTACAAGATCTTAAGAATGTTTTCATAGTGACTATGCAAACCCATCACAATAACAACATCATGGATCATAAGATACAAATATGCCTTAACAAGGAATAAGGGAACCAATCTTCCTCAACATCAACCAAGAAGGACTCCACTTTTTCAAAATTATCAAAATAATTGGGCACATCTTTACCCACAATGCTAAGATGGAGGATACCAAAATCAAAAACAAGGATGGGGACCCTTTAAAATACCAATGAGGGTATAATATGCACCCAAAGTTTCCATGGTGCAATATTTTGTGATATCTGATGATTATTCAAGGACCTTCATAAATAACAATATGCTCAGACCTGAAATTCTCTCTCTTTTTCTTATTTTTCCTCTTTAGGCCTCACCCATGTTGAATTTGAAAATTTTAAGCTCAACCCTTCCAAGACAAAGATTTTCATGTGGCACAGAGGAAATAACCAACAATTTTTATGATTATTGAGGTTGTTTCATAACAGTCGCTTACATATAGTTGTGGTTTCACCATAGTTTCATGTTTTTAAAACGTCACACCTAGGACATGCATTTTGATGTGTTCTACATGTTTAACCTTACACTTTTAATTTTATTCTTTGCACATGACTTCCCAAAGTTTTAGTTTACTCCAACTCAATTCTAAGCTAAGTTTAACTAAATATAAGTTAACTCTAACAAGCTCCTAGCCAAATACTATTAAAAAATAACTCCTTTTACATTGAATTACAGATCTAAAAATTGCATTGAGAATTAAATATTCATGTTTTTAGGGAGATATAGTCTTCATTTTTTAGCTTCCTTGAGAAATAATCCCAAATTCCAAAATAACCTTATGGTTGTTCACACAAATTAGATGAGGAAACTCACAAACTTACAACACAACACTCTGTTATTTGTGAGAACCAACCATAGTCCAACTACCTCTTCTCTTCACTTTGTGTTTGTGTTTCATTGTTTCTTGCTTAGATCTTGCTAGAGAATTCTTGGGTTGTTACTAACCAAAAAATAAGGGTTGAGTAGCTTGAGGATCAATTGATTTTAGGTCTGAGTCAGATTCTTCTATTTTAATTGTCTTCTGATTTGGTTATGTTAAGGGATTTAGGTTTTCATTTTTGTTTATTTGTTATTTTTTATATTAGATTATTTAATTACTTTAGCTTGAGTATATAAAATATAACATAAAAATAAAAAATAACCACTTTTCATATTCTTTGCATTGAAAATCATTTAATATTTCATAGTTTTAATTGCATATAGAAAATCTAAAAGCATATAGTCTTGAATTTTATTTTTAGAGTTACATAAACAAAACATATTTCATTTAAAATAGTCAATATATTTTTAGTTTATATTATAGCATACATACACTCACATACAAAAAAAATCATAATCTTCACTCTCTTGCACAAAAAACTTAGAAAAACAAAAGAAAAGAATTACATATATAAAATTATTCCTCCTTGCATATTTTTGAAACTTATCAAAGCACAATAATAATCAAAATCAAAATTTTCTATTTATATATTAAATTTAGTTGCATCCAACACAAACCAAGAGACATAAAATTCACATTCAAACTTAGTTCATTTTCAACATGCATAATTAATTTTCTACACTTCTAGAAAATTACAAAATTAGGAAAAAACAACACTCACATAGTTAAGTCTTAATTTATAGCTCATTAGCATTCACATATATTATTTTGAGAAAAGAAAAAAAAAAACGTTTACTTTATTTTCTTTCAGCGCCTTTATTTTTAGTAGTTGTGTAGTTTCTTTAATCATTTTAAAATCTTGTTATTTCTGAATAAATAATAAATTATCATTAAACATTCAATCATTTAGATTACAAAATAATCAAGCAAATACTTTTAGAAAACAACATAAATCAAACATATAAATATTATAAATCATGAAGAAAAACTAAATCAAACAACACTTCAAAACCTCAAAACAAACATTTTCCTTGCCCTTAGATGACTCTTCTTGAACAAGCATATTCACACAAAGCAGATATGTTTATTTGAGTACCAGCCATTAGCCTAACACATAAAACTCATAGCGATATAGACTCTAAGGCCATAATTATTTCATTAACAATATTTACCCAACCTCATCATTATTCAGCCAAATGCTCTAGATAAGCAAACTAGAGTTTTTGAAGCACAATTAGCTAGACAAATTCACCTCTTAGCTCTCCAAGCCCACAACCTCCAAATTTAATTTATCCTTTCATCCTAGGGTCTAGCCTAGTTTATTTTTATTTGATTCATAAATGAATTTTTTGGGGCAATCCCAACCCATTATATCCAATCAAATACTTAGAGTAATCCAACCTCATTTCAACTCATTCAGATAACCTAATAAAGACCAAGAATTATACTACCTAGTTCACCTAAATTCAAGATATTATTGAGACATTATTACACCATATTTTTCTACCATCAATGAACACTTTAAATTAGTCTACATAGTTTGGTATAGACATGATCATCCATTGCAACCAATTTATGAAAACCCTATGCATGTAACTCATCCAAATCAACCAACCCTTCTAGCTTAGCCTATTTAACCACCTCAACAAGACTAACCAGACTAGTAGACTATACATCCTATGATTACTCTCTGGCCTTCTTGGTTTGAACTTAGGAGATCGAGTACACAAGGTTAACATGTCACTTTTCATGTGTACAAATCTAATGAACCCAACATGAATATATTTTTATTTTGATTTATTATTTTCTTTCTTTCCTCCATCTTTTTGTCTATTCCATTTATTTTGTGGGTGTTTACACACTCACAAAACATGTTTGGAGAGGAACCCAATAATACTTTTAGTCTTGAGACTTATAAAAGAGGCGATCCTTCTCAACATAAACCTCATTTTTTAAATTGGACTAGCATGCTAAATCAAGACATGGAGAACCAATCTCCACCTTACAACATTTCTCCTTACACATTGAAAACAAAATATCACGTAGTATGTCAAGAGTTATAGGATCCTTCAGAGACTATTAGTAACTACTATGAATTTAATAACACGACTCTAATTATTGGGGGTGAATTATACCCATACATCATGACTAGACTCCATATCAACTTACAATGTATTGATGCTAAAATTATGATAATATTCAATCAATATGCTAAGAGAATTCATGTTTTAGAAGATGGATTAAGTAGGCTATAAATACCTCCATCACCTTCCTATACTAATAGATATGTATTCAACCCACCCGATCAACCCACAATGACTCCTCCAAAGACATCAAACACAAATTGATTATTTCATCATGGGCTAATAATATATCCCTTTGCAGCTTCCTATGAGAGAGATCCATAATCCCACTACTAATGCTACAATGAATGAACTCATCTCTACTCTAGTGGTTCACATTCAAGATTTGGAGAGTAACCAAACCACTTTCTAAAAAATGAACATCACTATTTTTCCATGGATATTTGGTACTAAATCAAATTTCATCGAATGCTTTTTGGCAATAAGTAAACTAATTTACCTCTAGAAAATTTAATGAATTTTACTCTAGAAAATTTAATCAATTTAAAAAATTAAATCAATTAAAATCTAACTAATTTAATTTTAAATGAATTTAAAATTAAACTAATTATAGTAGAATTAATTTAATTTTTAACATAAATTAAATAAATTTAAATCAATAATAAAATATCAAGCATAGGTCTTAGGCCCTTTTGCCATGGAGAGGCCTTTTTGCAAATCCCTGACTGAAAGACTAAGCTAGTTGACAAAAAATAGACCAAACAATGTGAATCATTCACTTTCAGGAGAAGTGTCATATATGATATTTAATCGCATAAATGTGGTTGACCTAATGGTATGACTCTCAAGGCCCGTTTTTACATAAAAAATATATCAATTCCCTCAAAGACCTAATTGAGAAGTTCATTCGACTAACGAAGTGAGATAATATATCGACCAGGGTATTCTTTCACACTAAGTGTTGTATATGAAAATTGATTACACATACTCTCCTAACACAACAAATTAAGCCTTTCAAGGCTTGAATATGCACACAAATTGAAATATGATTGAACATAGACCACACACATGACTAGGCAACAAGACGATCACAAGCCAGGTAGGACTCAACTAGACCATAACAAGTGATACAAGTTTCCATACAAAAATATGAGCACCCTAATTTCACTAGAATTAAATCATGTTGTAAGTAACAACAAAACTATTTCTATCTTTTCACCCTCCAACCTCTTTAAAATGAAACAATATTATCACTTATTCCCTCAACTCTATACTTAAGACTCAAGAGTATCATGCCTTAAAAATAATGACAATCTATTTCAAACTTTTCACCCTCTAGTATATTTCAAGTGGAATAGTGTTATTCAATTATTGTTTCAACCCCCTACTTAGTAGTGGCATGCCTTGAAAAGAACACTGGATTGTAACGCTTTTTATTTGCTAGTGGTGTGATGATCATCCACCTCCTTGAGCAATCCATCTATAGAGAAATATATTGATGTGCATGGGCCATAAAAACTAATTGCACTTCTTTTGAATTATTACTATTAAACTTAAACTCAGGGTGGGGATTTTTCTTTTTAATTTTTTTTTAACAGGTTGCAAGTAGTGTTTATCTAATAAAGGACATTGTATTTTGGGTAGTAGTGGGGATGGGCTGGAATGTAGCAACGTCTTGTGACATGTGGGAGCCATTTTGCTCATGTTGTGTCCCTTTTTCCTAGGTGCAAAAAAAAAAACTATTACACGTGTCTCACCCTTCCCATGCACGCTTAACATTATGCTGCAGAATGATTTACTATTTATAAGGAAGATTGATTATAAAAATAATAAAATTGATTTACCTATAGAAAACTTAATCAATTTAAAAAAATAAACCAATTAAAATATAACTAATTTAATTTTAAATGAATTTAAAATTAAACTAATTACAATAGAATTTATTTATTTTTTAACATAAAATTGATTAACTATAATTAAATAAATTTAAATAAATAATAAAATATCAAGCATAGGTCCTAGGCCCTTTTGCCATGGAGAGGCCTTTTCGCAAAGTCCTGACCAAAAGACTAAGTTGACAAAAAATAGACCAAACAATGTGAACCATTCACTTCTGGGAGAAGTGTCATATATGACATTTAATCATTTGAATGTGGATGATGCAATAATGGGACTCTTGAGATTACTAAAAACCATTCTGATTCCCTCAAATACCTAGTTAAAAATTTAATTTGACTAGTGAAGTGAGACAAAAGATCGATCAGAGTTTGTTTTCATTCTAAGTGTTGTATATGAAAATTGATTGCATAGACTCTCTTGACATAACAAATCAGGTTTCAAGGCTTGTATATGCACACAATTTGAAATATGATTGAACAAATACCAAACACGTAATAAGTCAACAAGATGATCACAAGCTAAATGGGACTCAATTGGACCGTAGCAAGCAATACTAATTTTCAAATGAAAATATAGGTACCTTAATTTTACCAAAATTAATAAATGTTGTAAACGATAACAAAACTTTCCCTAACTTTTCACCCTCCAATGTCTTTAAAGGGAAACAATGTTATCACTTATTCCCTCAACTCCATACTTAGGACTCATGAGTAACATGCCTTCAAAACAATAAAAAATCTAATTCGAGATTTTCAGCCTCTAGTATATTTCATGTGGAATAGTGTTATTCAATTATTGCCTCAACCCCCTACTTAGCAATCAGATGCCTTGAAAATAATAGTGGCTTGAAATGTTTTTCCTTTGCTAGTGGTGTGATGGCCATCCACCTCCTTGAGCAGTCCATCTATAGAGCAATATATTGATGTGCACGGGCCATAAAAAGAACTGCACTTCTTTTGAATTATTACTGCTAAACTGAGGGTCATGTGTTTTTATTTTTATGGTTGAACATGTTGCAAGTGGTGTTTCTCTTAAAAAAGACATTGTATTTTGGGTAACTTAGTGGGGATGGGATGAAATGAAGCAACATCTTGTGACATGTGGGAGTCATTTTGACATTAAAAAAAAATTGCTTTTCCATTATATTTTGATGGACATCCATACCTCATTTTAATTTAAAAAATTTAAAAACGAATAATAAATTTTAAATAAAAGTGGATGCATATTAAGAGCAATAGTATTTTCACATTCATATAGAATGAAAAGAGTACTTTTGATTACAATTGTGCGAACAATTTTAAATTAATATTTCAGATCACACTCGGTGATCTATCATCAAGAAGAAAATAAAATGATGATGCACATTGTTTAGAAACCATGTTGGAGATACAAATGCCAACACAACACTTATAAAGATGCTAGATGTTAAGGAAGTTATGAGCCTCGCAACATGTAATAATGTAAATCATCCAAATAATATGTAAAATATAATAAATATCAATACAAAATATATAAGGTGGGCCAAGATGCCCAAATATGAATTATATTTAAAAATACTCTTGAGGTAGGGAAACATCATATAATATTCATTATGGGGAAGAAATCATTGCAGTATTATAGGCTCTTTCAAAGGGAAAACCTTCTTATTAGATCACCAAACCTAATGTAGTCTCATTCGTTACCAAATACAATAAATACCACAAGTTACCTATATGGATGGGTATATCACTAATTCTAATGTAGAGCCATTCATTGCCTAACATAATAATTATCACAAGCTATCCTTATGAATAAGAGAATGTGTGCCACATGTTGGTATTTCCACCTATGAATAGACGTCCTAATATCATCCATATAGGTAAATTGCATTCCATCCCTCTTAACATATTTCTCTCTCAAAATATAAGATTTTTTTTTAAAACTCAATTACATTACATAATCAAAGATGTTCTCCTCAAAGTTTGATTAAAAAAATGAAGGCTCTTCCATGCATTTATTTCTTCTTTCACTTCTTCCTTTTCTTGGAATATATATTTTCCTCAAAACTTAAGGACCAAGTGGAGGCTCATCCATGTATCCTCTTCTTCTTATGCTTCTTCTTTCTTTGCTTGGATATGATCATGTACAACAACATTATGTTATACATAATGAACTCACTCACTCTATCCTCAGGTTGATTCTCAAGGGCAACACATAGATATATGTGTGAATCAACCAATAAAATAGCATCAACTAGAAACATGTGATCAAAACTATCCAATGGAGAGATAACACTTGTGGAAAATCATACACACACACACACATTATTGATAAAACTGGTGGAAAATCATTTATATATAATTATATATATAAATGATTTTCCACAAGTGTTATCCAATGTGTGTGTGTGTATATTGTATATAAAAATGATTTTTCACAAGTGTTATCCAATACACACACACACATTGGATAACACTTGTGGAAAATCATTTATATATATAAATGATTTTCCACAAGTGTTATCCAATATGTGTGTGTGTGTATATAAAAATGATTTTTCACAAGTGTTATCCAATACGTGTGTGTGTATATAAAAATGATTTTTCACAAGTGTTATCCAATACACACACACATTGGATAACACTTGTGGAAAATCATTTATATATATAAATTATATATATATATATAAATGATTTTCCACAAGTGTTATCCAATGTGTGTGTGTGTGTGTATACACACACATTGAATAACACTTGTGGAAAATCATTTATATATATAATTTATATATATAAATGATTTTCCACAAGTGTAATCCAATGTGTGCGTGTATATATACACGCACACATTGGATTACACTTGTGGAAAATCATTTATATATATAAATTATATATATAAATGATTTTCCACAAGTGTTATCCAATGTGTTTCCACAAGTGTTATCCAATGTGTGTGTGTATACACACACACACACACACACACACACACACACACACACACATTGGATAACACTTGTGAAAAATCATTTTTATATACAATATACACACACACACATTGGATAACACTTGTGGAATATCATATGTGTGTGTGTGTGTGTGCGTGTGTGTGTGTGTGATTTTTCACAAGTGTTATCTCTCCATTGGATAGTTTTGATCACATGTTTCTAGATATATCTATATATTTGACCTAGAGGTATCCCCAATCCCATTTAAAACACTGCAACTATGCCCAACGACCTTCATTGGGGTAATCGGAGGTGAGACTGGTCCTCTAGGGGCTAACGGTGGAGCCTGCATGCACCAATAAGTAATTTTAACCCAGGCTGCGAGAATCGACCTCGAGACTTAAATGAGAAGAACCCAAAACCCTTCACCAACTACACCACCCATACAAGCTCATTAAAAATAGTTAGAAGAACCTCTTTAAATAAATTTGAATCATTTAAAATAAAAATATGATAATTTTATAACTCATAAATGTAAAAATCTTTAAAGAGAAGATGAAATAAATTAATCTCATCTAAATGGAAAGAATCCTCATACAATTCTCTACAATTATCCTCCAAATTAATCCATATATCTATTTCTCATTCCACATTATTTTTCCATATATAAATGATTTTTTTTCCATACCATTCTCTACAACTATCTTCCAAATCAATCCATACATCTATTTCTTTTCCATATCACGCTACTCTATGGAAGTGGAGAATAAATTTATCAAAAATATTAATTATTTTATATTTTAATTTAACCCAAAAACCATCCCTGGCCTTGAGCATCTTATTAGTTTTCACACAATGATCTTTAAGAATCTGATTAAATTCAATGAAAACCAGGTTTTCAAAAAAAAAATTGAACACCTTTTTACCACAGATGTGAAAATAATATCATGTAGAATGAATCAGTGGGAGAAGGCGGCCCACAGTCGAAATCTTCAACCATGTAGACCTGCATTGCAAGAAATCACTTTCAAAAAGGGCGAGCATATTCTCTAAGACTTCCCCTTCAATTGAACACTGAAACCCATAAAAAGTAAATGGAATAACAATGCACATTTCCAACGCTTCGATTCGAACTATACAATGGCAATCTCAATGCCATTTGCTGCCAATTCCAATCTCAATCTCAATCTCACAGTATTATGTACAGCGGGTCGGTTGAAGGAGGCGCTACACATTCTGCTTACCACACACAACTCCCCTGTCAACTCTTCTACATATCTTCAATTATTGCAGGCCTGCATTTCCAAGAATTCTCTGTCAGAGGGTAAGAAAATCCACTCCTACATCACTCACAGCAGATTTGCATTTGCTACAAGTACATTTTTTCAAAATAAGCTTATCGACATGTATATCAGGTGTGGTAGTTTAATTGATGCACGCCAAGTGTTTAACCAAATGACAGAACGAGACGTCTTCTCATGGAATATCATAATCGCAGCTTACAGGAAACACGGGTATCCTCGCGACGCCTTGACGCTCTTTCGCCAAATGCAACGAACAGGTATCCAACCCGATCAGTTCACTTTTTCCAGCATACTCCCGGCCTGTGCAAAAACAAGATCTTTGGAACAGGGTATGGCTATCCACCAAAGCATAATGGAAAGGGAATTTTTGTCAGATGTAGTTGCAAATGCCCTGGTAGATATGTATGCAAAATGTGGAAGCATACACAAGGCACGTGAACTGTTTGACAAAATGCCAAAAAAAAATGTCGTTTCATGGACTACAATGATTGCAGGATATGCACAAAATGGTGTTCTTGATGAGGCTTTAAAGCTTTTCGAAGAAATGCCTGAAAGAGATGTGTTGTCATGGACTGCGATGATTGCAGGATATGCAGAAAATGGGTTTGTTGAAAAGGCCTTTGAAACTTTTAAACAAATGCAGTTAGCAGGTGTGAAGCCAGTCTCTACAACCTTTGCCAGCATTCTCCCAGCCTGTGCCAAAATGAGAGCTTTAGAACAGGGAATGGACATCCATCAAACTGTAATCGAAAGCGGATTTTTGTCAAATGTTGTAGTTGCAAGTGCCCTGGTAGATATGTATGCCAAATGTGGAAGCATGGACAAGGCACATGACCTCTTTGACAACATGCCTCAAAAGAATGTGATCTCATGGACGACAATGATTGCAGGATATGCACAAAATGGTGTTCTTGACAAGGCTTTACATCTTTTCAAAGAAATGCCTCAAAGAGATGTAGTCGCATGGAATGCAATGATTGCAGGACATGCACAAAATGGGTTTGTTGAAAAGGCCTTGGAAACTTTCAAGCAAATGCAATTGGCAGGTATAAAGCCAGACTCTACAACCTTTGCTTGCATCCTCCCAGCCTGTGCCAAAATGGGAGCTTTAGAAGAGGGTATGGACATCCATCAAAGCATAATAGAAAGCAGTTTTTTGTCAGATGTTGTCGTTGCAAGTGCCCTAGTAGACATGTATGCAAAATGTGGAAGCATACACACAGCACGTGAATTGTTTGACAAAATGCCTCAAAGAAATGTGATCTCTTGGAATGCCATGATTGCAGGATATGCACAAAATGGCTTTTGCAAGGATGCCCTCAAACTCTTTGAACTAATGAAGCACTCTGGAACATACCCTAACCACGTAAGCTTTGCTTGTGTTTTATTAGCATGCAGTCATGCAGGTTTAGTGGATGAGGCCTGTAAATACTTCAATGACATAAGTGACTCTTATTGCATTACACCTACAATTGATCATTATGTGTGCATAGTTGACCTTCTTGGCCGTGCTGGCTATCTTGAGGAAACTCTGAACTTTATCATCAAAATGCCAATTAAGCCTGAGGGGGTCGTGTGGACGTGTTTGCTTGGTGGCTGTAGAGCACATAAGAATATAGGATTGGGAGTGTTTACAGCAACTCTTCTTTTTGAGATGGATCCTAAATATCCTGCGACTTATGTTCTTCTGTCAAACATCTATGCAGAAGTGGGCAGGCGGGATGAGGTTCAAATGGTAAGGAGATTGATGAAAGATAGAGGAATTAAAAAGATACCTGGATGTAGTTGGATTGAAGGCCATAAAATGGTACATGCATTTTGTGCAGGAGACAAATCACACCCACAGACTCAGGAGATCTATGCGAAGTTGGAGAAATTGTCTTGGGAGATGAAGGTGACAGGGTATTTTCCAGATTCAAGACATGCACTGAATGATGTTGAGGAGGAGGAAAAAGAATTATTCCTATGCCACCATAGTGAGAAGTTGGCAATTGCATTTGGATTGTTAAACACGCCCCCCGGAACAACTATTAGAGTTGTCAAGAACCTTCGAGTATGTGTTGACTGCCACACTGCAACCAAGTTTATCTCCAAGATTGTTGCAAGACAAATTGTTGTGAGAGATGCAAACCGGTTCCATCATTTCAAACAAGGACAATGTTCTTGCGGAGATTATTGGTGATGCTAAGTGGAGCAAGCTGTAAAATAGGCTTGCACTATAAGAAGGTGCACAATCTCAGACCTGCAGCGATAAAGAAGGGACCAGGATTTATTTCCAGTTTCTAAAAAGTGTTTGGAGATCAAAACCATGCTGTTGACTTAATTAAATCAGATGTGTAGTATGCAATGTGCGTCACTGCCTATATATAGTGACGGCGTATTTGCTTAAGCCCTGTTTTATGATACGATGGAGGTGTCATGACATTGGACTGTTTTCAGGAAACCTGCACATGTCTGGAATGAAATGCTGGAGGAGGAGACAGAGAATCGGAAAAAGAAAAAAGGGAAGAAGGGTGGAAGGAAATGGAAAGATGCCTGGACAACAGGTAATGTGAGATAAAGTCTTAAATCAATCCAATATTTATGATGAGGAGAGCATCTCTTGATAGTTATTTACTCCCACCTTTGTCATTTTGTGTGATCCTTTAGCTGTATTATTCAGGTCTCCCATTTGGGATCGAATTGTATATATCAGATTTTGTATGCAATTTTATATACTTGTTTATCTAGATGTTGCATTAGAGATTTCTAATGCTGCTTCACATCCCTTCGCTTTTCAGAGAGCTAATATATTTGTGAACTCAAAGCAACTTTTTTATTTAATTAATTTGATTTAAATTTGTTTTTTTTTAGTTTATAAATAAATTATCAGAATTTATATAGAATATATGCTTTGTATACGTAGAAGTAAAGTCACAATTTGATTTGTATACATAGAAGTAAAATCATACTTTATATTAACATAATACTAATTATGGTTTTGAATAAGTTTCACATTAAAAAAAGGGGATGGAGGGGGTTTGTGTGATTGTGCAGGTGGTGGTCAAAGAGTTGATCCAGGAGGTGGTGGATCTGTGTATTTCAAAAGAGTTGCAGAAGTAAATGGTACAAAAAACAACTACTTCAAAAGAAAACAGAGGTTTGCACTTAGCGGGTCGGTAAGTAGCAGGGTTCACAGATCAAGGCAAGTCATTAACAAGCTCTTCAAAAGCAGGTGAGTCAAAATCAAGGGACCTAAAAGAAGCAGGTGGGTTAGAAGAAATACACGGGACAACTTCTGGGTTTTATAAAGGTGGGTGGAAGGAAATAAAGTAGAACTTGAGTTTTGAGTATGAGTTCAAATGCTCCTAAGGCTGAGGGCTTTAAAGCTGGGAAGTGTCTGACAACCAAACCTGGAAGAACATCATTAACCTGGATTCAGAGATCTAAAAGGTACCCCAAGACTGGTAAGCCACCCTTGAAATGGGTTAAAAAAGCTCTAGTTTTGGTTTTAGACCCTCCTTCTTGGGAGGAAACCAAGACTCAAACTTGAAAGTTGTGGGTTTGGTTCAGAATATAATTGTAGAACTTCCAGTAGAAGACCCAGGAATTAGTAGAGCTGTTATTCTTCCAGTAGACCCTACTAATTCAAAGGTCTTGGATTCAAGGTTATAATTGTTGGAAGGAGACTTGTTGATCCATTCTATTCCTTTTGTTTGTGGATCCCTTGCCTTTTAGGGTTTGTTCAATACTCCTGTTTAGGGAGACTTGGGATTTGAATCAGAATTTGCTCCATAAGCATCCATGAAAGGTGATGGAGAACTTGGATCCCTTGATTGGCTCCAAGCTCCAAGAGACGGTGTCAGAGGCTTTGGAGGAAGTTATCAATGGGGGGAGGGGTGGAGGGTTTGGGGGTGATCTCTACCTCAACTAAAGTTTAGATTAGTCAAATAACTCAATCTCCTCTTTCTAGGAACACTCCAAAGGTAAAAGTAGAGCAAATCCTAAAAATGCTTCTCTAGAGGCAATGATTAGCAAAGTTCTCCTCATATAACCAAGCGTCAAAAGGTGGTAGAGGTCAAGGATGAGGAAAGGAGAAGAAACCATACAAGGAACAATGAGAGTTTTAGGGGATTATGATGTAGCCCTAGTTAGAGTTCTCAATGAAGAGATGTTTTAGACCATGCAGCCAGGGGGGTGCACAAAGATGGGGTACAAAAAGGGGCTATTCTTAAAAAAATCGTTCATGGCTTATGAAGGGTGTGTTAGATTATTATCGGTGATTAATTAACCATAGCTAATTAGTATTAGTTTGTTAGAGTCATATAATTCAACATTAGAATTTTATTGTTATTTGTTACACTTGTGAACTCTATTCTGGGTTATTTGTTATTCTTCTTCCCTATATTTTAAAAGGTTGTTCGGGCTATCTCCTTGGCTATATGATAGTCCTTGTAATTTGATTTACATTAGCTAAATATATTATTATCCATGCTCTATATTTGGTTTCAGAGCAGGGTAAACAGTGAAATAGCAAGAGGTGGCGTCCCGAGGCACCCTCATACTGTAGCTGGGGGAAAGAATTGAGAAGCTCGTGCTCTCATTTTTGGAGCTCTCATTTACTAGGCCCTCCCACAACCATTACTCAACTTGTTCATTTTTTATTTATTGTTGTGTTCTAAATTTCAATCATTCTCTCACAATATTTCTATTGTTTGAATGATTTATATACATTTTTTTGCATGTTTCTGATGGTTTTGAGCCGTACAGTTTCATAAACCTAAATTTGATGGTACGGGGGTGTAGCTATTTGAATCAACAGTGACGTGTAATTTGAAAAATTCATTTTGGAATAGAGTGTACAATGCTTTGGACATTAAACCTGTAGACTATTTTTTTTACAACTATCTATGACAGTACAGTTTTTGGTCATAAAATTTCATATAGATCAAATTTTTGAAATATGAGACCATAGAGTGGTAGAAAATTGCTCCAGCGTCCACCTCATTCTAAGTTGTACACCGTCTGAGCAGGCCGTACAACGTTTTGTGTTGCTGAAACTAGAAACTTGCAACCTGTCCAATCAATCTGCATAGCCACATGGTTTTTCTCTGATTGGAGGCCATAATTTATGAAAATTGGAAAATTGGATTATTGGAGACAAAAAATTGTCCAATCTTTCATGTGCATTTAAGACGTACAGTTTTGCATGAAGTCGTATGGTCATTTGGAAGGTTCTTCTCACCCTATTCTAAAGGTATATTTTGCCGTTTTTAAAGCATTTAAATATGAGTTTTGTCATTTATCAACTTGAAAGAATACTTAGGTGGGTTGGTAAGGAGTCTTTTTGATAAAGAGGAGGTTAGAGGTTCAAATCCTCCCAAAAGATATTTTGAAAGAAAAAGTTCTAGCTAAACCCCCAAATTTAGCTATAGTGTAAACACCGTAATTTGATCAAGCAACCACAAGTACTGTCTTTTGTTGCTCTTTCACACAAGGGTCTTAGTGACAGTTATAGTCCTTGTTCGCATGGTCATCTTGGGTCTTTTGATCTTTTTATGTCTTATTTTTTCTATTTTTGATACCCCCAACAGTCACAAGGCACCTTTTCCTAGTCCCAAGGGCCCCTAGTCTGTCATCCCTGATTTTTGCTTTGTGATGAGCCTTAGGACATTAGTGTCACTTTCAAGATAGTAGCGCTACATGGTGCTAATGTCCACTTGTGGCTTCGGTGTCTGATGGGCCTTTTCACCCGTGTTTGAGTTATAACCCCTTCGTGACCTTTCTCTTATGTTTTTTTAATATCTTTTTCATGATTTGTTAGCCAATGAACAAGGTATTATATTTAAAACAAAGATCCTCCTGTATAAAGAGCCTCACAAGGCATTTTACATCTAGCACTTACTATTTTGGTACTTATTTACATAAAATCAACCAATAGGAAAACTCAAATACTTTGCATACTACTCAATTTTCACACCTAGATATTTGCATGCTTGATCAAAGAAGGGCTTAGGTGAAATTCATTCTAGCTTACCGTGCAAGTTGAGGTGTTTGTTCCCCAAGGGAGTACTACATGCGATTTGAGACCCCTAACATTGGGGTTAATGTAGGCAACGACCAAGACAATAGGGGTTCTGCTCCGCACGATTGTAACATCCCACAACCCAGTTTTTCTTTTTCTTTTACATTTGATTAGTTCATTATTTCATGTGTTTAAGTATTCATTAGGGTTTTGGAGAAGAATAAGCAAAAATAGTGATACAGATGAGCTCTTGCATGACACAAAATCACCTACAAGACCTCCATAAACTCCTGCAACTTCCCTAAAAATAATAGACAACCACTACAAAAAGGACACTAGCATTGGATTTGCAAACTAGCACCACATGACGCTATTGTCCTAAATGGGGCATTATTGTTTGGACCCAGATCTTGAAAAATAGTCAACAGATGAAAGATTCCATCGTGTTTGCTCAGCGGTTTTTAGTGCCCTGATTCGTAAAAAACTCTGTATACATTTAGATAATTTTTTTTCTCCTTGTGCTTACTATTTTTAGAAAGTTCTATAAAGTCAATAATTACCAATTTTATTCTAGATTAGCAACAAACCAAGCTCTTTAATTTAGCTTATGATTTACATAGTAAAACCCTAAAAAGTTAAAACATTTGGTAAACCCAACTTATTTCAAATATTGCTTCAAAACCCTAATTTTCCTTAGGGATTACCTTCTCTAAATTTGGTACATTAAATTAGAGTTACAAAATTTGATTTTTTGACCTAACCTAGCTAATTTAATTAATTCTATATTAGGGTTTCATTTATTTAATTTAATTTCAATATTTGCAACACAACCCTAAAATCAAAACCCTAGATCCACATATTAGGTCCCCTATACACAAAATATTAGCAATTAAGGTTTCAACAATAATCTTATTTTTTATTCCAAACTTTGTTCAACAAATTCACACATTGCACACATACTTATGTTAGATAATATTCTACATCTTGTGTGTTTAGTATTCTTTATTTACTCTATCTTCTTTGGCAAGTTTAAAATGACATCTAATTTTTTTTCTTCCCCTCATCCACTTGATGCAATCTTAAATTTCTCTTACATTGGAGCATAATAATGACTTTATTTATAATGATGATGATGACTATTGTTATAATGATGGATATGAGGATTATTATGTTATAATGATGGATATGAGGATTATTATGAGCATGACAATACAAATGAACATGAAGATGCATTAGATACATCATCTTCTCTTTCCTTTTCATCGTAAAAATTAAATTAATATAATGCTAAAAGAACTTCTTGTTGGTAGTGTTTTATTACAATGTGATCCTAGCTTTTCAACTACTTTTGCTACTTCATTATTCAAATTAAATCAATATAAGTGCACTACATGAAAATCACTTTTGCATATTTCAAGTAAAGTAGATAGGAACAATGCATATTCTTTATCCTTCTCAATTACATTGAAAAAACAAATACAAAGGATGTTAGACCTTTTAAAAATGCACAAACTAAGGTAGATGAAATTACTTTATCACATTTATTCACATTTCAAGCTCAAAGCAATGATTATTTGCAACAAATAGATAATGCACATGTTTTTAACCCTTCTCCTATATCTCATAATGTGCAAAAAGAAAACATGGTTGTTACTTCTTCCCTTGATTCCAAAATAGAAAGTGATAATCATGCTTGCATTTCAAAAATGACTAGTGAACAAATGCCTTGCATCACAGTTACACATGATGATACATCGCATAGTAATAAAGAGTTACAATCTTCTCTTTCTCGTTCTCTTAATGAGCATGTGGATAATACTTCTTCTACTCTTACTTCTTCAAATGAATTAAATTCTGATTTTGATGAACCATGGGATAATGATGATTATTGTGATTATGATGAAGATGACATAGAATCTACAACTTCTACTTCTCTTACCTCACATATTTCTCTTGTTCAACCAAACAATAGGTCACATGTAAAAAGACACACACACACACACACACACACTTATTCTTATGTGCATAATTTTCATTCAATAGAGAATAAAGCACCTTATATTCAATCAATACGTGATACTCCTTCACAAATGAACAATATAAAAGATACCAATAAATCCCCCTTAACCCCCCTTACTACAATAGAACCTATTTCTCAAACAAACCCAAAGGAGGGTGATAGCTCATTTCCCTCTAACCTGGTCTAAGCTATCACACCTCCAAGGGTTATTAAGGGCACACTGACCCTTTCTAAACAAGATTTTCAATCTAATACACCAATGGCAAAAATAAACAATAAAATCCAAGCATTAAACGAACCCCTTGATTAATATGCCTTCACAAGTGTTAATTTCTTTAATGCATGTTTTGGGTACTTTGCAAAAACAAGTACATCATCTCACTTTGGAAAATGAAGCATTCAAATTTTAGGTTGATGTTAATGTTATACATAATAACCCTATTCCACACAGAATCTTAACGATGAGGTTGCCACACAACTTTTAGATAACAGTGTTACTTATCTTTGATGGACAAGGAGATCCATATTTACACCTTCAAGGTTATGAGAAAGCCATGGCTCATATTGCAAACAACTTAATTCTACTACAAGTGTTTCCAATGTCACTAAAGGACAAAGCACCAGATTGATTCCATCATACACTCCCTAGTGGATCTTTACATACATATGAGGAGATAGAGATAGTTTTCCTCAGGCATTATATACAGAATAAGGGACATCTAGTCACACATGAGAGGTTAACTTCACTACACTAGGGTGAGACAGAGCCTACATCAAAATACATTCTACAGTTCAAAACTTGTTTGCATCAGAGAATTTATTAACCAACATATTTTGAACTGCAATATATCTTTGCTAAAAGTTTAATCTCTCCTCTCAAGGACAAATTGTTATATCATACATCTAAATCATTTAGACATCTATGCAATGCAAGTATATCATTAGAGGCACAATTGGGATTGGTAATTACATAGTAATAGGCATATTTGGCTATAGACCCTTCAAAACCTTAGTGGTCAAATTTAGTACAAGAGCCTACTCCACTTTCAATTCAGAAACCAGTAGAACATAAACAACCAATAAACATACTTAGTAAGGACAAAGAACCACTCTACACAACACAATCTACAGTTAGTAACACATAGGATATATGCGTAGGGGTTATACAGTTTTTAGATAAGGCTAGGCCTCATGACATCTTGCTTACACCACTAGATAAGGGGATGATTAGACTTCCTTCAACTAATCATCACCCACCACACCATTTGCACCAAGTACCACATAATCATTATTGTTATTTTCACTAGATAAATGGACAATCAAATGACCATGGCTACGCACTCTGAGCTTGCATTGACCAATATGTTAGCAGAGGCATCATAGATTTTACACAGGGGGCATCAGGGCCTCATTCACCACACTCTCCTAGATCACAGTCCTTTACGACAGAGTTATCCTAGGATGTTCCTTTTAAGGAACCATTGGTTACTCATCGTACAAGCCTTGTGATTTCTATGACAACCATTTATCAACATTTCCATACATCATAGCCTCAATAATGATGGCAACCAATTCATAGAGTTCAAAATGCACCTCCAGTATACACATCAATTAAGATATTTGGGAACAACGCGCAATTTTGGTACAATTGCCAATCAAAACTTATGGAAATAAATACAGAGTTTAGAATGCACCTCCAATACGCACACTGATCAAAATATTTGGGAATAATTATCAATCCAAGAGCATAGACAATCATTACAAAGATCAGAACCCAACTTCAGTTCGCACACCAATTAAAATATTTGAAAAAAATCATATAATTCAGAGTGTTGTTTCAGAGCATCAACTAATTAAGATTTTTGCATCAAAGTCTACACATTCAAACACCAATAGTGCATCACAATTAGCTCTAGTTTCACAGTCTATGTCTACAACACAATATGAGCAATATGGTCATTTGTTTTCCATGCCATCCGAGTTTAGATAGGGCATCTCACCATCACATGTTATACACACAGACGTCTTATGAGATATTAAACAAAAAAAAAAACCATATACCAATGAAATGCAAAAGCTTAATCTCCTCCACATATGCCTAAAACATTCATAAAATATATACAAATCAATTAACTTTACTCCAACTGAAACAAAATTTCAAACATCAACATTTCAAATAATCAAACAAATTTAAACGCATAACAATTTATACAATATAACCAGATCCAGTTGCCAATACACAATGCCAAATTAAATAACAACCATATATATAACTTAGAACATCATTTTAATACAAATATGGTGCATCACTCAATGATGAAAACATGACTACTGGGACCAGTTCCCTTACTATCACTATCAGATACATCAAAACTAGAACTAGAGGCCCCACTATTTCTATGTGACCTTGATTTACGACTACACCTACTCTCTCTCTCTCTCTCTCTCTCTCTCTCTCGGTACATGCCAAGTTCAGCCCTACACTTGGCATACTCTCATCGAAGTTATATGTAATCGTCTACTATATGACAAGTAGCCCCACCTAGAGCATCAGGAAAGGCATGGTACGCTTCTCCAACTCCACATGTAACTCATCTCCATTTGTTTTTGCTTGCTTGAATCTTGTAGTTGCTATCTCTGCTTGATCAAACAAATGGGCATGCATCCCAACTACATTAGTGCCCTACTTCACCAATCCATCATCCATGGCATCATCTGGGATATGTCGTGTCATCTCACGCAATGCCAACTCAATGGTGACCTCCTAATACTCATCATCTCCTGCACCCGCAAGTATCCATACGATTCATAAGAATCTTATTATATCAAAACACATAATCAACTTTACATAGAACATACAAACACACTATCTAAATTACCACTAATAGCCCTTAGGGGCTCTACATCTAGTACCTCATCTACGATAATCCCACCTATTAGGAATAAAGGTGCCTATTTTTGCTCACTCCACCAGGATGCATAGGCCTTAGTCACTCCAACATCATCCATATACAATACCTCAATCTTAGGATCATGCTTCATCACTAGCATAAGAGCTAGCTCAATAATCAATGGCCTCGACATACTCCCTAGACTAGTAAGAGTTCGATAACTCCTCAACCACACCAAAGGTGCTGGGCACATGACCTATATAGCACCGAACTATCGGGTAACCCTCTCACACTGAAACATATCGTATACATTATCCCAACAATCATGTATCCAACAGTTAACCCAAATCTACCTCAACTGTGTGTTATCCTCAGGCCACCCCTGATAGCCCCTATAGGGTCTCTAGATGATATCCTTAGCTCTCAAACTATCCAATAATTGTTGATATTATGTAGTACTCTTGCTTGATGCATGCCCTATCCTCTTCCATCTCTCTAAAAATACTTACGATTGAGCCCATCCATCTTGTGGATGTGCCACTAGCCTACTCATAGCTATGTGCTCATATGCCCTACAATGTAATAGTGTCAAAATCACTGACACCGCTGCCACTCTTCTCCTGTGTAAGGTGGTATAGGTCCCTGTATAAAATGAGCCAGCATAATACGACCCCAAGAGTACATGAGGTCATGATGTTCAATGCCCTGCATTATCTCATGCATCCTATATGAGATAGAGACACCACTCCCATTGACAATAATAAATGATGACAATAACACAATGAGAAATTTTCACAATTGTGAAACATCGACCATCACAATCATTGTCACAATATGTTACTCTAACTCCCTAAGCGATGAGTCCCCACCACCATGGTGGAGAAGTACCTAGATGCCCATTGTATAGCTCAAGGACCAATAGTCTCCTTTAATACAACCCATTGCCCAGAGACCGATAGTCGCAGGTTCTAATATACATCCTTAAATGTCAGTCATCTCACCTGTAGGTATCCAAAATGTACATGTGTTTGCATTCTACCTCTCACATAGTGTAGTAATCATATGCTTATCCTAGGGTATAGGTTCTAGGAAAGCAACATATCATTGGCATGCTCTCTTGAGCACCTCTATCTCTGCATCAAACAAATGCAAATCCTAGATAGTCTCCATCATCTTACCTGTACGAAACTCCCTCATACGAGCAATAACTTGCAAAATTAGAACCCCATTTGGCATCAATAAAACAAAAACAAAAACAAAAACAAAAAACAACAAACAACAAGCATTAGAAATCAGTCAACAATGCTAAGCATCACATCTTGAGCCTACTAGACATTAGCACTGCCCAGAGGACAATAACGCCACACTCTATACAATAGCACCTAGAATGGGACACTAGCGACAACTTCTCCAAAACAGCCCCAAAACAATTGTTTTCTAGAAAAATTAGTAAAAAAGACAACCATAATGATAAAAAAATAAAAAATTTGGTCCCTTACTAGGCAAAGCTCTTCCCTGGCTTGAATTTGTGCCTCGACCTTTTCATAGCGCGATACACTAGCATCTTGTTTCCTTGGCATGTTTATCTCTCTCAGACTCAAAATTCTTTCCACTCAAATGATGCAAATGAATTTCCAATTATTCAAAATGACATATTTAAGTCATAACATACCTCATGCCACCTTATTAAGGTTACCGCTATGTGCAATTCTCACTAATTAATATAACTCTCTTATTATTTCCATATCTTGAAAATTGTAGATATGATTCACGAACCATTTCTTACATATAGGACTTGATACTGATACGTTATGTCTCATATTGGTAAAATGAATCCCCTCATCCTTTTCAAACCTAAAAAATGATAAAAACAACATTATATTAGCAATACAATAGACCAAGTACCTATCCAACTACACATTACATTATCAACTCTAACATAATTAATACATTATTCAAACCTAATACAACATCGCAATTACCAAGTAACACTATCACACTCAATCCTTACCACTTTTGGTTACATATCCTCATCACAATCTCGACTCAAATATGCATAGATTGCTTCAGACATACATAGTTACACTCATATTTTTAGACACATGAGTCTACACAAGTTTACATAGGGATTTATATGCACATTTGATTCAAATATACAAACACACGGGTCTACACAGGTTTACACAAGCATTCAAATACATAACTTATTTAGATATACAGACACATAGGTCCACATAGGTTTACATAGACATTTAAATGCATAGCTTATTCAAAGATATAGACACACAGGTCTACACATGCATTTAGATTCACACCTTATTCAAATATATAAACACACAGATCTACACAGGTTTACAAAAGTATTCAGAGTCACACATCTTTAGATATATAGACACACACACACACACACACACACACATATACATAAGTTTACGTATGTTTTCACAGATTTTTAGATATACAGGGGCATAGATCTACATAGGTTTTACATAGGTATTCAGATGTACACTTTATGTAAATATACTTGAATTTGACATGTATACCAATTCATTCAGATACATAACTACATCACTCAGATATTAGGGTTAGGGGGCACAATATAGAGAGCATGTTCTTGGTCTGCATTTTTAGATTTATAAGGTTACACCAGTATCATGAGTATCATCACTATGTTTTCACTAGTTTGGTTCAGAGGGCCATCTGCATGGGTTGATCCATAGCATTACACCATACCTAGTTTATACATTTAGATTTAGAGTGGGGGCAATCAAGTCTTGTTTCTCCATACAATGAGTTTACACTACTTAGATTTAGACTAGGGGAAAGCAAGTCTTATTTATCCATGCATTCAGTTTACATTGCTCATATTCAAAGTGGGGGCAAGTGAGTCTTGTTTCTCCACACATTCAGTGTACATTACTCAGATTCAGAGTGAGGGAAAGTGAGTCTTATTTCTCCACGCATTCAGTTTACATTACTTAGATTCAGAGAAGGGGCAAGCGAGTCTTGTTTCTCCACGCATTTAGTTTACACACTTAGTTTCAATACAAGGGCATTTACACCATATGCTTCCCTTCACATGTTACACTCCGATTCTTATCCACTTCTTTGGCCAAAAAGTGGGCTAAATCTTGATTACATTCACATAGATAAGTATAGGTACACATTTCTATTTTTTTTTACTCTAGTACTTCCATTTCATTGCATTACTAGAATAAAAGGGGGGCAAATGTAAACACCCTAATTTGGTCAAGATACCACAAGTACTATGTCTCTTGTTGCTCTTTCACACAAGGGCCTTAATGATGGTTATAGTCCTTATTTGCATGGTGATCTTGGGTATTTTGATCTTTATTATGTCTTATTTTTCCTATTTTTGATACCCCTAGTAGTCACAAGTCACCTTTTCTGAGTCTTAGGGGTCCTAGCATGTCATCCTTGCTTTTTGCTCTGTTTTGAGCCTTAGGAATTTAGTGCCACTTTCAGGGCATTAGTGCCACATGGTGTTAGTGTCCACTTGTGGCTTTAGTGTCTGATGGGCCCTTTCCCTTGTGTTTGAGTCTTAACCCCTCTGTGACCCTTCTCTTATGTTTGTTTATATCTTTTTCATGGCTTGTCGGCCAACGAACAAGGTATTATATTTCAAATAACAACCATTCTATATAAAGAGCATCACAAGGCATTTTACATCTAGCACTTACTATTTTGGAACTTATTTCCATAAAATCAACTAATAGTACAACTCAAATACTTTGCATACTACTTAGCTTTCACACTTAGATATTTGCATGTTTGATCAAAGAAGGGCTTATGCAAAATTCATTCTATCATATTGTACAAATTGATGGTACACGTTCTATAAGAAATAACTACATACGATATGAGACCCATAGTATTAGGGTTAAAGTAGGCAGCGTCCAGGATATAGGGGTTTTGATCTACATGATCATAACATCCCACTACCTAGTTTTTCCTTTCCTTTTACATTTGATTAGTTCATTGTTTCATGTGTGCAAGTATGCATTAAGGTTTTAGACAATAATCATCCAAAACAATGACACATATGAGCTCTTGTGCAACACATAATCACCTATAGGACCTCCAAAAAATCTCACAGGTTCCTTGAAAGTTATAGAAAACCAATACAAAAAGGACACTAGCATTATAATTGGACACTAGCGCACGTGGAATTACTATCCTAAATTGGGTGCTACTGTCCAGACCTAAATATCAAAAAATAGTCAACAAATTAAATATTCTTCCATATCTACTCAGTCGTCTCCAGTGCCCTGATTTGCAAAAAATTCTATGTAAATCCAGATAAGTTCTTTTTATCCTTGTGCTTACTATTTTTGGAAAGTTCCATAGAATCAATAATCACCAACTTAACAACAAACCCAACCCTTTAATCTAGTTAGGATTTACATAGTAAAACCCTAAAAGGTTAAAACATATATCCAATTAAATTTAGAGACAAAACTCATAATTTTTTTTCCAAAAGAGGCTAAAGAGCCCACAATTTTTTTTACAAGGGGGGGATATTATTATGTGAAACAGATTTAATTTTTTTTTTGTATATTATAATCATTTATTTACAACACATTGTAACATTTTATTTTATTGGAAAATACAAGCAATACAAAATAAAATAGTGAATTATGCACAATCATAGTGTTTGATTAAAGTTATGCCTTTGACTCACGTTTATGAGTAAAGTTGTTGTGCTTGAGTTACTACATACATGCCTAACATAGTTGTTATAATGATGTTTGAGAATTATCTCTATAAACCATTGGGGAGAAATAATGTTAAACAAATTATTGAGTCATCCCTCCATTTTACCTGTTCAATTCAGTCGAAAGACATAAATCATGATAGATAGAAATTCCAATGATATAGGGAAGTTATGTCCACATATGTGAAATTCCATGTAAGTAGGTGCTAGTGATTGGATGAATCTCTTTTAGTACAATCTAAGTATCACATATCATTCTCTTTCATGTACCACTAGGTATAAATAAAGGGTGAGCTTCTTCGACATACCAATGAGTATATAGGAAGGGCATATATAAAGAAAGGTTTGGCATATCGAACTAACAATATAAAGAAAGATATGCCTTGATACCTAGAGTGATAAGGAACCAATCCATCACCTTTGATTATATTATATATAATGGTCAAAAATGACCTAAAATTCTTTATGCCAAACTCAACTTATATGCAACAATAAACTATACTACCTGGAAATTAAAAATCAAGACAAATTTTGAATTTGAAGACATTTGGCCTATTGTCAATGGCACATTCACCCGACATGCCACTGACATTGATAAAAAATGTAAGTTTGATAAAGTAAACTAAAAGGCAAAACTAATAATAATGTTTGAGGTATCGAATGAGGTACAACCTCATATCCGTGAGGCCACAATAGCTAAAGATGCTTGGGATAAGCTCCAGATAATTTATGAGGCCAAAATTGAAGGTACCATTTTCCATTTGTAGAGTCAACTTCATTCACTCAAAATGAAGTCCGATAAGAAAGCAGAAGATTTTATATGATGTGTTACAACCATGAGGGCTTCACTCCAAGCATTAGGTGAGTAAGTGTCATATACCTCTCTTGTATGTATTGTCTTAAGAGCATTACCACCTTCATACAAGATATTCATGACTAATGTGATTGTCACTAAACAAAAACCATATTTTGACAAGTTGGTAAACATGTTGCAACATGAAGAGTCTATGCAGTTAGAAGAAGAGGAATCAGAGGAACATGCTCTTGCCTCTCATCAATAGAAAGGGAAGAAGAAGATCAAGTCTTCTAAACCAAAGCAAAGTCATTAACACAATAAATAGGGGAATAAATAATAGAAATTCTGACTTATATATGGAAGGAAAGGCCATGAACTTAAGGATTGTTAGTATAACTCATTTTCATAGGGATCTTCAAGCAACAAGAAGCCCATTAACCAACAATAATCTCATCCACATGAAGGACAAGAACAAAAGAAATGTCATTAGAAGAATAAATCCAATCAATAAGGTAACATTACCGAATAGGAGGAAACCCCTTCAGATGCATAATACCTGTATACTACATAGTCTTATGAAGAATCAACATCACAAAGTTCTATTTGATATGTCGACTCGGGTATCACTCAACACATGATTGGAAAACAAGATTGGTTCTATAGTATGAATGAAACTTCATCTAAAAATTATGTCTCTTTGGGTGATGATTCATCCTACCATGTTCAAGTTATTAAAAACATATATTTACCACTTATATGCAATGCTTGAAAAATCTCAGATGTCTTATATGTTCTATAACTCACAAAGAATATTCTATCAGTCAGTCAGTTACTTGACCATAACCTCATGGTTTAATTTAACTACAAAGGTGGAAAAAAGATGTGTTTGATTAGAAATAAGTCAAAACACTCAAAAATTATTGCACAAGCCTTAGGAGTAGGGAAAATGTTCCAACTTGACTTCGTGTCGACAAATAATCAAGCACTTGTGGAAAAAGACACAGAGTCAACACAATTATAACAAAAAAGATTTGGTCACATTAGTTTTCGATATATCGACACACTCCACCTTTATAACATAGTAAGAGGATTTCCACATCTCAAAAAAGGTACAAACAAATGTCAACATTGCTTCATAGGCAAACAACATAGAGCTCCATTTCAAAAAAGTACATATCGGGCCCATGGAAAATTTGATTTGGTGCATGCCAATCTATGTGGATCAATGTCATCTAGTCATGCGAGGTTTAAGTACTTCATGCTCTTTGTTGATGATTTTTTTAGAAAAATGTGGGTTTACTATTTGAATAAAAAGAGCCAAGCCTTTGAAACTTTTAAAAAAAATTAAAGTTGTTTTTGACATAGAGATTGGTCAAAATATCAAAACCCTCCACTTAGATCAGGGGGGAATTCACTAGTAATGAATTCAACACATTTTTGTAAGAAAACAAAATTCATCATCAAATGACACCTCCACATACACCACAATGAAATGTTGTTGCTGAATAGAGGAATCATACTATCATGAAAATGGTATGATGTATACTACATGATTCAAGTTTTATAAATACATTTTGGGTAGAAGTAGTCAAAACCACAATCTATTTGTTCAATAGGGTTCCTACTACAACTCTTGATGGGGTAACACCATAGGAAGCATGATTAGGGCACAAGCCATCTATAACACATATTTAAGTTTTTGGATACAAATCAAGTATGCATATTCCCAAAGCAGAAAGGACTAAACTTGACATGAAAGCAGAAAAATATTTCTTAGGGTACATTGAAAAAGCACTTGCCTATAGATTAATGGATCTAAAGACCAATAAAATATACACAAATAGGGATGTTGAGTTTTTTGAGAAGATATAAGTAGAAGCTCCTTCTACAGGCTCACTTGGTACACCAATAGGTCCCATAGAGAATACAAAAGATGGAAATATGACAGATGAAGACAATGATGATGATGGGAACAATGGTGTTGCTCCAACACCCACATGTATTATTCAATGTGTGTCTAAATGGTATACAAGTACATTAAGGGATGCTAAACTAGATAGAGTTCTAGACACTATGAGTAATGGACCAAGGACTTGCAACATGACTCAAAATGAGGTCAATTTGGCCCTTATGAGCATAGTTGTAGAATCAAAAGAGCCATCTACAATTCAAGAAGTCCTAGAGTCTAAACCTTGAAAAGATTCCATGGATGCATAATTTCAATTATTGATGAAACATAATACTTAATAGCTTGAAGATCTTCCACCAGGGAAGAAGCCAATCAGTTGTACGTGGGTCTTCAAAACTAAATACAAAGCAAATGACGGTATTGACAAGTACAAGGCTCGATTCATAGCAAAGGGATATACATAGAAGGAAGACATAGATTATGTGAAAACATTTACTCCTACAGCCAAGATCAAGACAATCATAATGATATTTGCTCTGGCAACACAACTTGGGTGGAGGATCCACCAAATGGATGTAAAAAGTGTATTTCTCAATGGAGATCTAAAAGAAGTTTACATGACACAACCGAAAGGTTTTGTCACTCATGGTAATGAAGGAAAAGAATGTAAACTCTTCAAATCTTAGTACAATTTTAAACTACCTCCCCAATCCTAGTACATAGAATATTGATGAGCATCTCATTCAACATGGATTCCAAATGAGTCCCTGTGATCCAAAACTCTACCTCAAAAATCAAGGGGGAGAGATTGTGATTGTTTAGTGTATATCGATGATTTAGTCATCACTAACAGTTCAGTGAAGATGATTGATGCAACTAAGAAAGATCGTAACTGATCATTCGACATGATATATCTTGGGTTTATACACTATTGGCTTGGATTAGAAGTATGACAAAAGGAACATCACATATTTGTGTCCCAAATGAAATATGCCAAGATAATGCTTGAGAAATTCAGGATGATGGAAAATAACCCAATTGCTACACTTATGGCGATAAGGCTTTAGTTGTCTTGTATAGATCCATCACTGCAAGTGAATACAACTCTCTATCAACAGTTGATTGGGATTGTTTACTTAACATATCCTAGGTTAGACATCAACTATGTGGTTAGCTATCTTTCACGGTTCATGAAGGAGTTGAAGATGTCTCATTAGAAAGAATCAAAGTGAATATTGAGATATATCAAGGGAATAATGGATTTTGGCCTAGAGTATAAGAATAATGATTTCTTCTTGACATGATATTTAGACTTAGTTCATGAAAGAAATATAGATGATAGGAAATACCCTTCCAGATATGTATTTGTTTTGGGATCTGGTCCTATATATTGGGGGAGTAAGAAACAAAAATTTGTTTATCGATATTTCATTGAAGTAAAATATTGTGTTGCAAGAGGAATTATCTGTGAATTAATATGGTTATGTCGCATACTAGAAGGATTGGGAGTATCATAATAGACACCTACTATCCTGTACTATGACAATGAGGGTGTTCTAAAATTTGTTTGCAATCTAGTATTTCATGAATGCACACATCATATTGAGGTGCAAGTCCATTTCATAAGTGAACACGTACAACAACATAACATCTAGCTCCAATATTGCCTGACAAACAAACAATGTGTAGATGTTTTCACCAAGTCACTCGCACGTGAAAAATTTGAGGCATTTAGATAATATCTCTCTTGTTCACTTCTTCCATATATTTTTTGAGGTTGTTTGGGCTATCTTCTTGGCTATATAATAGCCCTTGTAATTTATTTTATATTAGCTGAATAAATATTACTATTCATGCTCTACAAGGTGAGCACCCTTTAAAAAAGGGTTCACATCCTTTTTAATCCATGAATGAAGTAAACATTTGAATGGCTTGGTTATCAATCCTAAATGGTGTGTGTCCTATGCAAAACAAAGGTCACAAGGATGTATGTCCTTTATATTAAATAAGCCACACACCTTATGTAATGCAAAGGGCGTACACCCTTTATATTAAATAGGGCACAAATCTTATGTATTACAAATTGCATGCATCTTTTTGCATAGCATAAAAATTTAAAAAAAATTAGAGAAAACCCACAATTTATTCATTTTATTCTTTATGATTTGAAGAGATTGAGGAGTGCAAATCAAAGGGTGTGTGTGTTTTGCGTCATAAATTTTTCTCCATGTATCTCCACCAAACATTCATGCTTATATCATGGTTTTAGGTACGTGATTTTATTCCTTAGGGTTTCTAATGACATTTATTTTTTCATGTATTTTTGATAATAATCACAAGGCAATGGGGCATTTATTAGTGAAAGGTAGGAGAAGGGGGAAGAATGAATTTAATCAATCGCTTTGGGCTTCTCACCCTTTAGTCTCTTTCCACATTGGCAAAGATTTTGATGGGTGTAATTCCTTATAAATTTCATCATTGTCTCAAAATTTAAGTACCAATGAATAGGATTAACCCAATTACAATCCAATCATGTATGTGTACTAAGTAGTTGAAGGCTTTAACAAAATAATTTTAATTATATTGTTATTCTTGTAGGGATTTTACTCGTTTGAGTTTTAGTCATCTCAAAATGACCTCTATGAGTAGTTAATAACTTAATGACATTCTCTACCAAAATTAAATGAGTAAGAAATGTCCTTAGGTTAATGACTATTCATGGAGGTCATCTTAAGATGACTTAAATACACACGAGTTTAAAAATGCCACAAAAATAACTACATATAATTAAAATTTCTCATGAAAGCCTACAACTACCTTATACAAACACATGATTGGGTCGTAATTGAATTAATCTTGTATTGATACTTGAATTGTGAGAGAAGGATGAAGTTTATAAGGCATTGTATCTACCAAAAGCGTTGTCAATGGGAAAAATGGCTAGTGCATGAGAAGCCCAAAGCGGTTGATTAAATTCACCATTTCTCTCCCCTACTAATGAATGCCCCTTGCATTATGATTATTTCTAAAAAATTATAATAAAATATGTCATTAGGTTGATGACTACTCATGGAAGTCATCTTGATATGACTTAAGCATACACGAGTAAAAATCTCACAAAAGTCAAAATATAATCAAAATTATCTCGTGAAAGCCTTCAACTACTTAATATAAATGTTTATTTTTATAATTTCAAATTCTTGATTTGATAGATCCATTGCTTGAAGAAAATATAAATAAAAATCTGATGAATACCCTTAGTAATTTAACTTTGCAGAAGAATAAATGGAATTATATCGGTGATATAATTCAAAACAACAATAGCTGTAAATTATCATTAATAGTTTGCATGAGTCTTTAGAAAAAAATTGTATGCAATTCACTTCTTGATACATTGAAGACTATTTATAATTAAGTGAAAAATATCACCTCCCACCGTGATACAATGAAACATCAAAAATATGTATTTAAACATTATTATTTTGATAAGTTGTCATATGAAGACATTAAAAAGAAAAAGTAAAAAAAAAGAAATATTTGTTTTGTTATATATGTCTGGAACCACCAAACCACCGCTAACAATTTTTAGGAACATTAGCATTTATTGATGTCTTCATGTAGAGATTAAAAAACAACTTATGGGATAGGTGGTGGATGTGTTTGATGAGCCCCCATGTAATAACATTGTGGTTCCACCATATTTTTTGAGAAAGTTGTATTGTGATTTTCTTCTAAAATAAATCTCAAATTATTTTGACATGAGGTCATATTAAGGTATGGAAGGTAGGTCTTCATTTGATAGACCTAGTGCCAAGTGGGACCAAAACTACCATTAGATAAGTATAACACATATTGTCATTTTGAGAATCTTACATTCTAATCACACCTAAGGATACCATGAGGCAGTTATAAATCTCACACAAAAATAATTGACCATGAGATGCATACAGTGAATACATTAGGTTTTTCTACTATAGGGGCTAACAGGGGTGACACATGCATTATTATCTGTCCTACTATCAATGCTTCATGTACTGGCACAATGAGCAATCTCTCTATAGTTCTCATACATTATTTTACATTATGTGGAAGTGCATTGAACCACTTGTCTAGGTTAGACATACAAGTATTACATCTATAGGGCCAATAGGCAAATTTGAAAACTATAAACACTCCTTTACATGATAGTACAAAACAACATATTTCATCTATAGTTACTTCAAACCCTTAGGACACTACACAACTAGATATGCAAGACATATATGTTTTACTTACACATTCACATAGGGAATTACTTATTAATTTTTTTCATATCAAAATAACTATTAATTTTATCTTAATATGTTTACTTAATTGATTCATATTTGACTTCTTTCATTTTTTAATTGTATATATAATGACCGATCTTATCTACCATTAACACTACAGTTCTTTACACAAGTTGTGAAAGTATTGTCAAGTTGATATATTGTTTTAATATTTTTTATATACCATAGTTTTAGTGTGTTTTATCTCCCTCTCCCTCTCTCACTTCCTTCCCTATTTCTCACTCTTTCTCTCTCTTTCTATCCCTCTCTCACTATCTTTATATTTAGGTAGAAGGAATACTTTGAATTTATCTTAATAGGTTTAATTTTAATTGACTCATAATTAAACTCTTTCATAATTTGTTTGTACAAATGATGATAGATGATATGGGTTCCTTGTTTGGACTGAAACAATCTGCTTATGATGTTATAGTTAACATTGTAGTTCCTTACACAAGTATGTTTTCAACTCTCTCTATTAAATTTATCTTAAAATAGGTTTACTTTTAAGTGATTTATAATTGACCTCTTTAATTTTTTACTTATATAGATGATGAGAAATGTTATGGGTGACCTAATTGGACCACAGCGATTTGTTTTTGGCGTTGCAACTATGTCCCAAGATCTAGTATCTCTCCAACAATATGTGATTTAGAGATAGAGACTAGTTAGAACACATAGTAATTATCTTTTTTTTTTAACTTCAAGTAATGATACTTTATGTCATTTTTTATATTTATATACACATCTCTAACCCTATATGTATACTCCATAGGATTTGTCATCAACTATATATTTGAGGTTACGTAACCCTAGGCAACACTTTAGGTGGCATGAGGTGAGTCCATAACCAATCTACTAAAAAAATTTGTTCTTGGAAACTCTATCATTTACTATAAATCATTTTAATGCATTATTTTCTAATTTTTATCTTGTGTTGCTATAATCGTACATTGAAGTTGTGTCATAGACATTTGATCCTTCATAGTCTGAGAGGAGAGTCTCTCTCTATAATTTGAGATCCAACACCCTAGTTCTACATCTATGGCAATGAGACATAATTTATTTGGAGGCATCGAGTAGAAAGAGAGATAGTTGTAGTGATAATACTACTTGTAGGCACAATTTATTTATATGCAAATATGGTCCATTTTGTATGCCTATATGGTCTAGATTATATGCCAATATGGCCCATTTTATATGTCATTATGACATATTTTGGATACAAGTACACACTAGACTTAATTTTTATATGTCTATGCAACATTATAATTGGTGCATAAAATTTGTGTTAATGTCTATATTACTTATTGCTCTTGTTTTAGATTATCCTTCTTGGAATTATTCATAAGTGAATAAGTTTACATATCATGGTTGTGGTGATAAACGGGTAGCTAGTGTTTAGCTTTGATGATTATTATATAGTAATTATGTTTAAATAAAAAATATAATTACAACATACTTGGATCAACTTGAGAAGCTATTTGTGACACTCTTTGTAACATGTATCTTGAAAACCAACACTATCCACTTATTCTCATTTCACCTTCTATAGTATATGAAAGTGTTTCTTGATGTCGGTTGGGTTGCAACATCTCGCAAAAAAAATCATTTTTGTCCCCTGGTGTGTTAGAAGTCAATCTGAGCAAGGTTAGAATTCAATATGTTTTATCAAGTTGTATATGAATATGCAAAAAAAAGTATACAGAAAAATGTGTTTTTGCATGGAAGGTTGTTAAAAAATATATTTGTGACCAACATGCTTAATAGATGATCCAAATTTATGACCACATTTGGATGGGAATTTAAACACAATAATGACCTTTGTTTAGAACCCCCAACGCCCTCAAATATCACAACCTTTACACAACCGAACACGTCTATTAAGAGAAGCTTGGTGGTCCTAAGGAAAAATATGTAGTGAACTTTGGCATATGATTTTTTATAAATCAAGATAAGTAGAAATGAACTATAATCTCTTGAAGTTGCACATGAAAATAATTTATGTGAATAATATAGAATATTATTTTCCACTCCTAATGATGAACAAATGGAGGCACCTTTTTTCACACAGCCAAAACTTTCATTAGGAAGCAAAAGTTACTTAGTAGAATGTGTAACTTCCAAACAATATGCCCAATAGATGAGCCAACTTCATGATCACATCCCAATGGGAATATAAATATAAGAATGACCTTCATTCAAACCCTCAACACCTCTAAAGCTCAAAACATGCATGTGACTAGATACTTTTCTTCTACGAAACCTAGCAGTCATAAGGTAAAATTTATAGTGAACTTTGGCATGCAAGTTTTCACAAATAATGATAGTTAGAGATGAACCGTAATCTCTTGAGGTTTCACATGTGAGTCATATATGTATTCGCTATAAATATCTCTTCCACTCATGATGATCAACAAATGGTGACATGTTTGCTCTCAAAACCAAAACTTACTTTAGGGAGAAAATGTTTCTCACTAGAATGCACAAATTCTAAAAAATGTGCCTAATAAAAAAACCAACTTTGTGATCACATCTAAATGGGTTTATAACTTTAAGAATGACCTTCACTTAGACCCCTAATAATCCTGAAGCTTGCAACTTGCACGTGATTGGATGCATTTTTTAAGAGAAGTGTGGCGGTCCTAAAGAATTTTTTGTAGTAAACTTTGGCACATGATTTTTATTAAACTAGGATAGATAGAGACGAATAGTAAGTTCCCATGATTGTACATGTGAATCCTCTACACATCCCTAGAGGATTATTTTACACTAGCAACAAGGAATAAATGATGACACATTTTCTCTTGTAGCTAAAACTTGTTTCAGGAAGTAAAAGTTGTTCAATAGAATGTGCAACTTCTAAACAAAATGCCCAATCAACAAACCAAATTTGTGGTCAAAACATAAAAATAAGAATTAAATATGCTTATATCCCTAAAAACCTTGAGTATCGTAACCTACATATAGATAGATGTGTTTCTTAAGAGAATCTTGGCAGTCTTAAGGTAAAATCCATAATGAACTTTGGCTTTGTGATTTTCACAAATTGAGATAAGTAGAGATGATCCATAAACTAAATTTATTGTGTGTATGATTCCTATAAGTATCCCTTATAATATTCTCTTCCACTCGTGATGATGAATAAATGATGTCACCTTTCTCTCACCACCAAAACATGCTTTAGGGAGCTAAAGTTGCTTAATAGAATGCACACAATTTTAATTATGCACCTAATCGATGAACCATATTTTCAATCATGTCTAGTATGTCATAAAAATAAAATATATACCTTCATCCACTCTCCATAAAATCCCACATTCCAAACTTGCATGCTATCGGATGTATACCTTAAGAGAATTTTGTCATTCTTAAGGGGAAAAAGAGTGTAAACTTTGTACAGTCATTTTATGTGAACTGAAAGGGTAGAGATGCACCGTAAGTTCCTAAAGTTTCATGTATGATTCCTTTAACCATTCATAATATTTCATGAACCCACTCAAATCGAAGAGAAAATTACAGTGACTTTTCTCTTGTAGCCAAAAATTTTAAAATGAATCCAAAGTTGCTCAAAAAACGTGCAAATTTTTAATCGAGCACCCAATCACTAAATTGAATTTATAGTAATGTTTTTCATGGTGTGTAAATGAAATATATACCTTATTCCAATCTCTATTAGTCCCTACACTCCAAAATCTCACATCATCAAATGTGTTCCATAAGAGAAACTTGTCATTCTTAACGAAAAAAGAGTGTGAAATTTATGCATATGTTGCACACAAAACAAGATGGGTAAAAACACACCATAATTTCCCATGGTTGCACATCAAAGATATCTAACCACCCCTATAATTTTATAAATCCACTCAAATTGAAGATCACTTGGCACAAAATTTTCTCTTGTAGCAAACAAAATATGTGCAAACTTGCTTAGTAGAATGCACAACTTTTAAACCATGCACCTAATTGATGAACCAATTTTCTGATTATGTTAAGTATGATATATAAACAAAAGATAAACCTTTTTTCACTCTACATCATCCCATTCACTCCAAACTTTCATGCCACCAGATGTGTTCTTTCAGAGAAACTTGTCATTTTTAAGGGGGAAAAGAGTGTGAACTTTGTGTAGCTATTGAATCCAAAATGGGAGGGATACAGATGCAATGTAAGTTCTTAAAATTAAATGCGAGAATCCTCTAATCATACGTAGGTTTTTAAAATTCCACTAAAATAAAATATAAATTAGAAGTGACTTTTATCTTACAGCCAAAACTTACAAAATGAGTCCAACTTTGCTAAGTAGAACATGTAACTTTTGAAACTTGCACTCAATCGATGAAATGAATATCACAATCACATTGGGTATGGCATATAAATTCAAGAGTAGACCTTTGTAAAGTATCTATTAGGTCCCACACTCCAAATATGCATGCCATTAGATACATCTCTTAAGAGAATCTTGTCATTCTTAATCGGAGAAAGAGTGCAAACTTTGTGTAGGCATTACAAACAAATTGAGAGGGTAGAAATGAACCATAAGTTCCTATGGTTGTATGTAGAATTCCTCTAGAATTTACCATGATTTTTCAAATCCACTAAAATTGAATATACATTTGTAGTGACATTTATCTTGCAACCAAAATTTACAAGATGAGTCCAAAGTTGCTTAGTAAAACATGCAAATTTTGAACCTCGTGCTCAATTAACAAACCCAATTTGTGGTCACATGTTGTATTATGCAGAAATGCAAGATATAATTTTCTTAATCTCTATTTTCCCATGCACTTTAAACTTTCATGTCAACGGATGCATCCCTTAATAGAAACTTGTCGTTCTTAAGGGAAAAAAGATGCAAACATTGTATAGCCATTGCATATAAACTAGGATGGGTAGAGATGCACCATAAGTTACTATGATTGAAATAGGGAGTCCTATAAACATCCTTAGTATTTCATGAAGCCAATAAAAATGAAGAGTAATTGGTGGTGACTTTTCTATTACAACCAAAATTAAAAAATGAATCCAAAGTTTCTCAATATAACGTTCAAACTTTGAACTACGCATCCAATTGATGAACTGAATTTATAGTCACATATGATAGGGTGTATAAACACAAGACACACATTGTTTTCTATTTTTTGACTTCAACACTCCAAAATTGCATACCACTAGATGCATTCCTTAAGATAAACTTGTTTTTCTTAAGGGGGAAAAGAGTGAAATTTGTGCAATTATTTCATGCAAACCGAGAGGGTAGAGAGACACTGTAAGTTATTATGATTCCACATATATTACTCTAATTATCCCCAAATTGAAGCGAAATTAGTAATGGATTTTATCTTGCAGCAAAATCTTGCAAAATGAGTCCAAAGTAGCTTAGTAGAATGTGCAACTTTTGAACCACATGCCCAATCAACAAATTGAATTTGAAGTCATGTTCGGTATGGAATATAAACACAATATATACATTCTTATGCTTTCTATCGGCCCTTGCACTTAAATTTTTCATGTCATCGGACATTTACGTTGAGATAAACTTGTTATTCTTAAGAGGAAAAATAGTGTAAACTTTGTGTAGTCATTATACACAAACCAGGAGGGGTAGAGATGCACTGCAATTTTCCACAGTTACATATGATATTCATCTAACTATCCCTATGATTTTTAAAAATCCAATCAAATAGAAGAATGATTGGAGATGGCATTTATCTTATAGCCAAAATTTTCAAAATGAGTCCAAAGTTCTTCATTAAAACGTTCTTCTTTTAAATTACACAGTCTATTGATGAACTGACTTCATGGTCATCTTTGATACGATGTATAAATGAAATGACCCCCACATTACAAACTTGCATGCCATCAGATGCATCCCTTAAGATAAATTTGTTATTCTTAATGGGAAAAAAGTGCAAAATTTATGTAATCGTTGCACACAAAATAAGAGGAGTAGAGACACATTGTAAGTTCCTATGATTGCATATGTGAGTCCTCTAACTATCTATAAGATTTTACGAACCATAAAATGTATTATGTTTTTAGCTTATCTTTGTTTTAAGAAGATAATCCTCTACTTAAAACACCAACCACGTGAAGGTGGAAGTTCATCTAGTACCACTAACCTACATTAAGTGTTAGTAATGATTCTAAACAAAAATAAATACATAATTACAAATGAATTCTGAATTAAAATACATTCAATAAAATACTAACCTTACTAATTCAAAATGTAACTTGCATTAAATAATAACCTCACCAAGTCAATCCAACAAACCTTCAATATCAACTCTTATGTGTTTCAAGAATTGCTTCATGTTCGGATTCACAAACTTCAAAAACAATGTTGTGGTTCTTTACAAAGAATTTGATCAATTTAATATTTTTAGTAATAACCGATTTTTTTCGTTAAGATAACTAAAAATACTTCTTTAAAAAAAAAATAACTAGGAACTGCCCGAGGAACCAACCACCATAGACTGAAAAAAAAAATATTGATGGATTCAAACCTGTCAATAAAATTAGAAAGGTGCTAACCTACTGATGGGGATCCAAGACACAATAAGCGTCTGAACATACGCAGAAAACCAGTCTTAATGGAGAGCAAAAAAATGTTAATCAAAACCATCTTTCAACCGGATGATAAAAAAAAACATCTAGCAACACTTTTATATATAAAAAAGAGTTTATTACATAGTCTTGGCAACAACATAGAAATGCATAATCGCGATGGAGACTAAATGGGCAAATTACAGTCTTATTTTATGAAGAAGATGCCGCGTTTCTGGCTCGAGTCTTGGGATAAGATGCTCCCTCCTGCTTTACCATCCAAAGGAAAAAAAAATCTTTAGGTAGGCCTTTCGGATTCCAAACAAAGGAAGCTGGAAATTTTTTGAAACTAACTTCTTCCATTTTTAGGATGATTTGATACACCGAATCTACAAACATTTCACATGAAGGACGCTATTCCAAAAAAAAAATGAATCCTCTTAGTTCCTAGGAATTAAAAAAAACAAGTTCATCCGTCAAGCTTGCGATTTCCAACTAGGAGAGACCCTCAGGCCAAATCAGCTACTTCAAACCTTTCCAGATTGATAATTCTAACGGTAATCAGACACCAAAGTACCCCATCTATTTTATATGAAGGTCAATAAAGGAGTAAGATTCTTGAAATATACAAGGGTTTGAGATCTCAGCCAAGGATCTCGCCAAAAGGAGATGCTGACTCCATTCCCAATTTTACATCGAATCCAAGGAAGGATGAGTTTTCTATAAGATTTTACTAGATTCCAAATTGCCAAGCCTTGCAATAATTGCAGTTAAGAGACAAAGAATCTGTTGTGAGTCCAAGTACTTATGCTATAAAACTTGACTCCAAAACTTTTCCTTACAATAGTAAATCCCCCACAACATTTTGGAACTAAGATCCTTGTTCATCATGTTCAATCTTCTCAAGTCTAAGCCACCCCAAGCTTTAGGGGTGGAAATCTTATCCCATGAAACCAAAAAGAACTTTTTCTTCTCCTCTATGTCATTCCAAAGAAAGTTGATCTAAATTTTTGTGATCCCATCAACTTTTCTAGGTATTTTGAAGACTGACATTAGGTAGATAGGCATAACTTGTAAGGTTTGTTTGAATGAGATGAACTCGACCTATAATGGAAAGCCATTTAACTTTGAGACCAAATTCTTTTGCAACCTATCTACCATTGATTGCCAAAGAACCAATCAACATCTTTTAGTAAAGAGAGGCATCCCTAGATATGTGCTTGAAGAGATATTTCTTCAAAACACAAAATGACCTTAATTCTTTCCTTCAATCCATGATTCACATTTAGGAATTATTTTTTGGATTTCTCCAAACTTATCTTCCAACCAACTGCCACTTCATATAAATCTAGGATCGTTAATTATTTTGCCTCCTTTTCCATCGGGTCACTTAGAAAAAAGGTTTCATCGATGAACCAAAGATGGGAAATACTATTAAGGCTTGCACCGATCATAAGTCCCTTAATGCTACTAGCTCTAATAACACCCTTCATTGCTCTCCCTAAATCTTCCAATAAGATGATGAACATGTATGATGAAAGAGGGACTCTTTGACAAATGACTCTAGAGGATTTAAAGTAGTCTGTTGTTGCATTATTGAACAAGATTGAGAAGGATGCTATGGAAGTGCAATTTTTTACCCAAGTCCTCCACTCTAGAGAAACCAAATTTGTCTAACATCCGATCTAAAAAATCATAATTCCCCCTATCATATGCTTTCACCATATCTAATTTAATACACATTCCAGGGTGTTTTGACTATTGAAGGGAATGGAAAGTCTTATGATAAATCAAAATTCCATCCAAAATATTCCTTCCCAGCATAAACCCACCTTGTTCCTCTGAAATGATGCCATCTAAACACTTTTTAAAAGATTAGCCATTACTTTAGTTATAATTTTGTACAATGAATTGCAACGATAACTGGGCTAGAAAACATCAAAGTAAGGACAATTTTATTTTTTAGGAATAATTTATAGGAAGGTGTTATTACACTCTAAAAACATTATTTCTTATTTTGTAGTCCTGAACCACCTCCCAAACATCAATACCAAAAAGGTCCTAGAAGTGTTGGAAAAATCTAGCTTGAAAACCATTTGGCCTAGGTGCTTTGTCAACCCCTAAGTTGAAAACAACCAATATTCCCTCCTCTAGAGAAGGAGGATAAATTAAGACTTGGTTCATTCTATCAGAGATTAAATAGGGAATAAAATGGTGTAACCCTTGTTGGGCCTCATCTTTAGACACATTCTCCTCAGTGAGTAAGTTCTATAAAAATTAATAACCTCTTGTTTGATATATTTGATGTTATCAAGTTATATCCCAACTAAAGTCATGTTCTTGTCAATCATGATCTTGTGTCTATGCATGATAGTTTAAAGGTGGAAGAATTTTGTGTTCGGGTCCCATTATTTCAACCAAGCAAATATGGATTTCTATTTCTATAAAATTTCTTTGACATAAGATTTTATGTTGTTTGATGAGAAGGGATTTCTCAGAATCCACAAGATCCTTTGACCAATCCCCTTTTCCAAAAATTTTTGCAGTTCACTCAGCTCAACTTCAACCTTCAACTTTTTTCAAAACGATTACCAAACTTTTGATTACTCCAAATTATAGCAACACTTTTGACCTCTTTTAATTTTTGGGAGATAATGAAGCATTTTGATCCATTCACGTTTTCCCCAAATAACTGATGCAAAGAGGGCTCTTGAAGCCACATAAATTCAATTTTGAAAGGAGTACCTCTGGGTTTAGCTTCACCATATTTCTTAAGAAAAATTGGCCAATGATCCAACCTATAAAATGGATAACCTTCGACATGAACGGATACTTTTTTTCCATAATTTTAGAGTTAATGAGGATTCTATAATATTTATCTAAAATCAATTGATCCCCTTGTCCCATTGTATTCCAAGTGAAGCTCGGGCCATAAAAATTGAAATTAGAAAGCCTAGCTTCTTGATAAAAAGACAAGAAGTCACTCATTGCCTGTGAAATTATGGTTGGTCCCCCTTTCTTCATTGAAAACCCCTCCAAGAATCTAATCAGCAACATTTGGACCACTATTGAAATGGAGTGATCTATCCCAAACTAATTTATTGGCTTCTAAATTCGTTGGTCCATAGACATTGGACAAGAAGATGTGGCATTTTCTAGGAAGTTCATTAACCACCACATTTATAACCTGACTATTAGAGAAGTTCAAATTAAAATTACATACTTTGGGGTTTCATAGAATAACTAACAAACCTATTGATCTATAAGCTTATTAAGCTATCCAATCCACACAAAACCAACAAGATCTAGAAACATCTTGCATTTTCTCCTTATCTATATTTGTTTCTTGCAACATGAGAATGTTTGTCTTCTAATTCTTAGCTATATGATTAACCAAGCGACACTTGTTAGAGGCATGGAGACCTATGACATTCTAGATTAATATTTTTATAATGTCCTAGTAGAAGAGGATACCTTGCCACCCAACTGCATCTTAGTGATCCTTTTTTGGCTCATGATGCAGGAGCATCAACAACAAGATGTAAATTTTGTATATAATAGCTTAATGAGTTAAAGAAGCCTTGATGTGAAGGCCAAGAAGCTATGCCATGCTTAAAAATAAAATTTAAAGGTCTTTATAGGTATTTTATAGCTAGTAAGTCCTACTTGAATCACAATAATATTTATAAATAGTTAGATTCTTGTTATAGGCAATCTAGGTCACTTGCAAGGTTTTCTCACCAAAAGCTTTATGATTGATAAGTCAAATTATCAAGGATGTTTGTAATCCCTTCTGGTAAGATGTAAAGGGTTTAGAACTTATGTAAATGGTCTTAAAAGGGTGAAAACATGTTTTAAACAGTTTTCTAATTATGTATAAATGTGAAACCACCTCATCACTATTTAGAAGTTTGAACTCAATGTTGAAGGAAGACAAAAACAATATGTGCTAAGTTGAGGAGGTTGTTGAGAAGAATTAGGTCTTATAGTTTATAAATAAACTTATAGAATAAGGAAGAGTAACCTTCAATAATCTAAGAGGAATCTTATAAAAATCATTTACATGTGCAAACGAGGACTAAAAAGGAGAAAAAAAAGTTTTGAGAGGAAGACTAATATAATAGGTCTACAATAAGGATTGCATGTATTATGAGAGTTTTGATCAATATAAGGAAGCGTTTTCTTGATGTAAAGAGGATATTTATTTCCCTAAGGTATGAAAATTTTATTTTTTTAATCTATTTATGAGTTTAAGAAGTGTTTATGAAAGTTTTATTTTTTTAATCTATTTATGTTTTCTTTTGGAGAGTGATAATATAACTAATTTTGATAAGAATATTTTGGTTTCTAATGAATAAGATATCTTGAAAGAGATATATAACTTTGAACAATAGAGTAAAAAAACAATAAATTTGTTTATGAAAGCTTGGATCAATTGCAAGAAGAGATGATTGCTTTGGAGCATGCCATAAACGATGAATAAGAGGACAAAGATTGTCCTAAAATAGAAATTGAAGAGGTAGACACTTGGAATGAGGCAATGGTGTCTCAAGAAGGAGGAAGTATGGTTGATAAGACATGTTTCATACTTGAGCAACAAGTATGGATGAAAGAAAGGTGTAGAGAGACTCCAAGGTCTCAAATTTTCATATCTAATATCTCATTACACTATGTATGTGCAGGTATAGTTAATAAGGAGGTGAAGTGTATAGAGAAGAGAGATATATCAAGAGATCAAGATCAGAATATATAAGTTAATATCCTCATTCTAGAGGGTAAATTTTCAAAGAGGGAGATAGAAGAGAAGATGTAAGGAGAACAAGGAGTAGCTTAGATGGATAAGGTAACTAAGAAGACAAGGTACAAATGTGGCAGTCAAAAACATGTCCACATATATGAAAGGTTAATTCAATAAGGCTAAACAAAGAATGTTTGCAGCAATGAAGGACATATTAAGAATCTCATGAGTAAGATCTCATGAAAATTTTAATCCTAAAAGTCTGATGCAGGATAATCAGTAACAAGACGTAAATTTTGTAAATAATAGCCTAGTCAGTTAAATAAGCCTTGATGTGAAGGCCAAGAAAATATGTGATGCTTCAAAATAATTTTTAAAGGTTTTTATAGGTATTTTATAGATTAGGATGTATTTTTTGAATAATTATAATGTATATAAACAATTGGAGTCTTGTTATAGGCACTCTAGGCCACTTACAAGGTTTTCTCGCCAAAAGCTTCATGATTGAAAATTTAAATTATCAAGGATGTTTGTAAGCCATCGTGGTTAGATGTCAAGGGTTTATAACTTATGTAAAGGTTCCTAAAAGGTTGAAAACAAGTTGTAAACATCCTTTTAATTTTTTATAAATGTGAAACCACCTCATCACTATCTATAAGCTTGAACTCAACATTGAAGAAAGACAAAAATAGTAAATGCTAAGTTGAGGAGGTTGTTGAGAAGACTTAGGTATTATATTTTATCAAGAAATATATATATAATAAGGAATATGAAACTTTAATAATCTAATATTAATATTATAAAAATCATTTACATGTGCAAAGGAGGAGTAATAAGGAGAAAAAAAAGAGAGGTCTGAGAGTAAGACTAATATAATAGGTCTACAATAAGGTTTGCATGTATTATGAGAATTTTTATCAATAGAAAGAAGTGTTTTCATGATGTAAATAGCCTCTTTATTTCCTTAAGGTATGAACATGTGATTATTTATCTATTTATGAGTTTAATAATTTTTTAAATCTCCATGTGGTATGAATGTGTTTTAGAGTTGCAACGATTTATGCACATGAAGACCTGATTTTGAGGGAGTTTGAATGTAAATAAGTTGTATGGAAGATAAATAGTCCTTGAAAAGTCAATAATAATATGTATAATACCTATTATATGCATTATCTTGAGTTCTCAATCGAAAATAGTAAGTTTCATTCAATTGTAATCTTCTAGGGTTAAGAAAGAATAAGACACAATCAAGCATAGTTAAGGAAAAATTGTTGTTGCACGTACTTATATGCATATTTTAGAGTTTAAATTGTTGATAAATATGTATAAATGTTTTTAGGATCAGTTCCAAGTGATAGGAAGGTTTTAAACCCTGTAATACTCATGAAATCCATTTTTGAAGGCTCTTGGGTTCACCTAAAACTCTATAGGACAACAAGTAGAAAAAAGGCTATAAATTTTAAAATATCCATCCAAAAAAATTTAAATTTTATATATATATTAATTATAATCATTTTCCATGTTTCAAAAAACTTCAAGTCTTTTTTATCCCTACATAAAAATATATAAGTTATTGTGTTTTCAAGACTGTGTATACATACAAGAGTTTAAGAGATCTAAGAAAGGTACACATTAATGAGAAGTCTTATAAATACTTTGTAAACTTGGAGAATGTGCTTATGATGTGTATAAAATGTTTCAAAAGTTATCTTATTCCTTAAAAGTCATATTAGAGTACGAATAATGATGATTGTGTTATGACGGGCCTGTAAGTGTTTGTGAAAGTGAGAGTTCAAGAGCACCAAGGAGGGTCTAAACCTTTAAATGAGTGTTTTAATGAATTTGAGTTGTAATAGGGATTTAAATAATTTTGTGACATAGTTTATAATTTTTTTAATAATCCATTTAACACTATCCTTCAATCTTATAACCATTGGTAAGGTTGTAGGCCTAGGTACACGGTCTTGTAAAGTAGAGTTCTCTTGATTATAATAAGATTGATAAGAAGGGGTTTTAAACGATGATATTTGAGTTGAAAATCATTAGAGTAAGGATTAATATCTTTTAATTGGATTTATAAGGATATTAGTTTTAAAAGAGTGAGATCAATAATGAAATCGTTGGTCTTGTAAAACCAATCTAATCTATAATAAAACTATTGAGCAAGTGTAGCGAGATACCTATTTGATATTGTGATTGAAAACCTAGTATATATTCAAAGTATTTGGATCAGACATAAAAATGAGAAACGTAATAAGGTTTAAGTTTATCAAAGATCGGCCATAGACAAAAGTGAAAGATAGTCAGAATATAGATGACTAGATATGAATGTGTATGGGTATGGGCCAAATGGACATCAATTTTAGCTAAATTACATCAAATTATGCTAGTGATTGGGTCTTTGGATGTGAACGGTAATGAATATTTCTATCAACTCCCATACTATAAGTTTGCTTGAGTTTTTGATTGAATCTTTTATTTTTTATATTTTCTTCCATGAGTGTTTGATGTGCCCATTTAAGGGAGAAGTTTAGTAGTAGTGGAACTCAATAGTCTTTGTGAATGCATCATATTAAATTGAGTTTCTTATACTTCTTAATTCATATTTATTGAAGCAAGGCAACTAGTTTCCTATTTCTCATATAATATATTGAAATATTCCTTCAGAGGAGAGTTGATCACCCTTGTATTCTCTAGTTCCATGATATCAGTTTCTAAGCTCAATAAGTCAACTTGAGAAAGTTCAACCAGAGGAACATTCTATTTGTTTTTGAAGGATACCATTTTATCTTGAAGAAGTTTTTCTTTATCTGTTAGAGATTTATATGCCAAAGGAAGGGGAGGCTCTAACAGATAAAATATATTTTTAAGCTTATCAGAGATGATAATATATATTTTATCAGATACCTAAGACCTTGATTTCTAAATAAATTTCCTAGGTTGAAATAATCGAGTATGGTGTCTCTAGGTGAATCATGTATGTCACTCCACTATGTTCACTTTATTTCTCCATTGAGATCCAATACAGGGTTAAGAAAACTATTGTTACAATGGTATAACCCAATGCTTGAGGCATGGTTTATAAAATTTTGAGCTATCAGGATAATCCTTAGAAGGTTTCCAATATAGGAAATTATTTTTAGTGTTGCTAATTTGCCTACACTAAAAGCATATGAATGGAAGGAATTCATAGTCCAAGTCCTACTTCCAATAATATCTAGGAGATGTGAGCCTTAGCATGTGAGGAATAGGTTTAGATAGATAAATGAAGACACACATGTAGGGTTACAATAAAATTTCACCTTGGGAGATGATATTAGAAAGGCATACAAACTGACCAATTTTTTCCACAAAAAGCTTCAGGGTTCACTTGGTCCAATATTTTGAGGGATGTTTGTAGAGTCTAACCCAAAATAAAAATTTGAGCATAAGTTATTCATAGGGTTTGAAATTTGGAGACCAAAAGTAAGAGAAAATCCCAACATTCCAAAAAAACTAGGGGTCCCCTTGCAAGACTTGGTCTCTATCAATTGCTAATCAGAATGTTACTTGAAAAACCCCTAAGTGAGCAACTTGAGCTCCATCCTAGGGAATAAGTTCCAATTCAAGTTTATCCATTGCTTCAAGGCATCCTAGCTTAGCCAAGTACAAATGAATTTTTAAATTAGATCCCTTTCTAACAGATATTCATTACTATATTCAAACATCTTGTCATTAATTTGCACAATTGGAATCTCATCCAAGACCTGGGTCAATCACTTGGTTTCTAGGAAACCCTAATTCCTAGGACTTCAACCTGAGCACCATTAATTTGAATGCCAAGAATAAGGTTATATAAAATAATCCAATTTGGGCCACTAATGGAATCAAATTCCACTAACATCTCTATAGAAAGGATCTGTCATAGATGCTCCCCTAAAAAAAATTATCTACTAATCTTGCCTCAAGATGAATATTTAGCTTCTATTTGATATCTTTGACCAAACCATCCAAATCCTCTCTCTTTCCATCTTTGATCACCCTCAAATATTCCACCAAATTCACTCCCTCATTATGCTTTAAAGAATCGCAAATCTTGACTTCTTTTTTTTGTTGCCAAGATCATGTGCCAACCATTGTGCACCCTTGAATTCATGCACCTTCTAAAAGATGCTCTCTCACTAACCAATAATACTTTGCAAAATATTCATAAATAATATTATTGTAGTTAACCTTGAATCATCATCTTCTACCACTTTTACTATTATTGGTTGTAGCTAAACTAGCAGTTGCCCCCAACGGTGTAAGGAAAGTCAGATGATCATGAAATAAATACTCCTTGGGGCAAGGAAAGCCAAAGGATCATGGAATAAATGTTCCATTGAAAATTTTAAATGCAAATTATATCTAACAAATTCACTTAAAAATGTGAAAAAGAATAATTGAAACATTAATTGCATCACATATTAGAAGATGATATATTACAAAATATTTGAAAAATGTGTAAAAGAACATAAGGAATTCATCATTTCCTAGATTCTCTCTTGGGAAAATTAATCCAATTGGTTATGATTAATACTTTTCATACTATTTTGGATAATATTTTGGCATATTCTTCCATATTGGTAAAATTGTTTTATGTTCTTCTACTTTTCTTTTATAGCTTGTTGGAGATATTGAGTTGTGGATGATAATGTATTTTACTTTATAATGAGTCTTATAAGAGACTCTAGGTAATAAAAAGATTTACATAGATTTATCTAGAATACGTTATCAAATAGCAATATAATTTCTTTTTAGTAAACATGTTGAGTCGTTATCTAGTTTATATTGAGAACAACTACATACAATTCATAAGAATGCATCTCAGAATAGTAAGCAGCTAGTATTTCCCTTCAAAAATATATATATCCTATGTACTTATAATATAATATCTATAGTGAAAGGCCCCTAGTCTTGTGTGTGCATGTTTATGCATGTGTGTGTGTGTTGTGAATTTTATGAGTTTTAATGGTTCCTACCAAAATCAAAGTAAATTGTTGGCAAATAATAGCTTGATTTGTCAATGTTATCATAGGTTAAACAAAAATAGTCCAAACATGGAAATTGTTTTGACAAGACTCTTAAGAACCAATTCCATATTTATGTTTTTAGACTAAAATTCATCAAATATATATGAAGTGTGATGACTTTGGTCTAATACCAAGTAGATTTATTTTTAATTTCATGTTAATATATAGATCCTTTGTCATGTTGAAAGTTACTTATATCTCCTTATTCCATACATTTTCAAATGCTTTGACCTTAATTTCTTGTATCTACATTAGTCCACCTCAAATGGATTGAGTTCAATTCATAAATCTACCTGATAGGATATTCAAGCAACAAATAAATAACAAACTGACAAGAAACATGACTAAAAGGAAGTAAAACCCTCACACTTTAGATAAATCTAAATCAATAAAAAAAATGGTGAAGGAATTAAACATTTACTGCATTTTAAGTGTAAATAGATGGGATGATTGATACATAACAAATATAATCACTCAACAATTTATCAACTTTGTTACACCTAGTTCAATCACTCCATCTCAATAGGCAACGTGCATTAAGAAATGAACATTTATTGAAGCTTGTGTGAATGTCAAATCATCAATACCAATCTTATTATAAATTCATGCTTACTTGAATGCCAAACATCTATAGAATATGAAATCATTTTGGATCAAGATAGTGCAACATATAGTAGTATAGATTTATCTGGTGTAAATAAAATAAATGATAATCATATTTCATACTAAGAAAATCACCTTAGCAAGAACAACAATAGAGAAAACTTTGCTTTCCACTTCCTTGGATCTACATAGTGACACAAGATGACAGTTCCCTAGAACCCTGCCTAGTAACCTGCAAAAAATTGAATGCCCAAATATACATGAGCTTTGCCTAGTGATTTTCTATTCGAACCCATCGACACTTACCTCATATCTCACTTGAAATGGCATGGTTTAACGACTAGCAGAGAGGGACAGTTATAAAGGGCAACTATTTCATCTTCAAGGAATAGCAGTTCTCCCGACTTAATAAAATTTTAAAACTATACAAAATAAATGACATCTCTCTTATGACCTGCCCTGTCTACAGATTTTGAGGCAATTCAAAAATAACATATAAACTATTTAGATGAATCAGAGTATAGTAAATAATATTATTTTATACACAGTTAAATCTCTTGTAATTTACTTATAGAAAATGAATGCATATTTCTTAACATAGAAAATAACATAGTTTAATCGGTGATCAAAGATGAATTTAATTCTATGTTAGAGTAGAATGGAGCCTAAAGAGTACCCTTTAGGATGAATAAATAAGATGACACTTTAATTAGAGTGTGGTTGCTTAGAATATGTTTGAGATTCTAAGAAATGATGCAGATTACCAAATCAATCTTTGGGCTCATCATTTTTAAATCCAAGGCCTATGATGGAGGAATACACCTTTTTATGATAGCTGCCATTTTTTATTTTTAGATTTCAACTTTAAAAAATTAAATAGTTGGTCACAACCTTAGAGGAAGCATGATTAATAAGCCAATTGTCTCCTAATCTATATGATATCATTGTCTAGTGTCAATAATACTACATTACAATTTATAACTTATTCTTATGTGCCGTGGTGTCAACAAGGAGGATACTTCAATGCCTAAATCAATTTTAGGTACTATCTATCCAATAAACCAACTTGCAAACCAATCTTACCCAATGCTCTTATCCAAATTACTGCTATTATTGTAAGCCCTAATTATTACTGAGAACACATTTAATAAATCCTTTCATTATAAATCACTCCACTCTCCCAATGTACTTCATCATTCAACTTGAAAACAATGGTAGTTGGATGTTGTTTTCTTTTTCCTTTACCTCCTCACTCATGCACATTTAATAAATCCTTTCATTATAAATCCTTTCAAAATGAAAACAGTCCCTACCTGATCACTCCACTCTCCCAATGTAATTCATCATTCAACTTGAAAAAGAAGTGTCAATGGTAGTCGGATGTTGTTTTCTTCTGCCTTAACTCTCCTCACTCATGATAAATTCATACATCTAGACTGGGTATTATAAATCATACATCCAGAAGGCAAGCTAGTTTGGACTAGCTGGGGAGGCAGCAAGATAGATATGAGCACAAATAGAGAGGATGCAACCACTAGCAGAGATGGGTGCACATGAGATGCAAGCATGGCAAGCCCTAGCAAAAGAAAGAGAGTTGTGCATCTAGACATAGTGTCACACCTATAGGGATAAGTAAAGGGATTGAGATCTGAGACGCCCTCTTTACAGTATACTATTCATAGGAGTTAGATTGAGGCCTCAACAGATAGTGTGGCTAGGCCACGAGATAGATAGGATGGATCCTAGCCATAGAGTTGGAGAATTGTATATGATTGTATTAGTTGTATCAAATTTAGGATATATATATATATATATATATATATATATATATATATATATATATATATATATAATTTTGGCATATTATTGTTGGTTGTGTATGTTGTCATCATGGTTTATTATGGTTGTTCATTATAGTTGTGGCTGTAGATGCTTTGGATATATTTCTTTCTATCACATGTATTATAGCTTTGTTGTATATGCTATAGGAAATCTATGAGATGTGGTTTTTTTTCTAGCATTATGAAAAACATATTAATAATTTAAAAAAATAGGCAAAAAGGATTTTGAAAAATATAAGTAATAAAAAATAAATGTACTTCACACTATTTCAATATGGGAAATCTGTAATAACAAGATATGACTAAGTATAAAGAACTAAGAGATGGTAAACAAGATGGAAAAAAGGGATTTGTTCTTAAACCAAAGTGAAACATTTTTGCACCAAATAAAAACAAGTAAAATCATACTAATTCATGTTGGGAAGTATGAAAATAATGTAATAAAATGGAAGGTATGTAAAAGGGCACAAATGGGATAAAAACAAATGAAATTAAGTCAATAAATTATACTAATTCACGTTGAGAAGTACAAAAGAAAACAAAATTGGCAAAAGATTGGTCTTAAATTAATCACACTAATTCAAGCTGGGAAGTATGAAAATTTTAAGAGATGGTTGAATTCTTACATGCACTTGGAAAATAAGAAGATAAGGCAAAATAGAAATGAAGTAAGCATAAAACACACTAAATCAATATGGGAATGCATGTCAATTATGTGCAAATTCATAATCAATCGAATCTTATCTCATATTTGACATATGTAATTTTGGCTTGTGACTTGGGTATTGGAAAATTTTGTGAGGAATGTCGGGTCTTATCCACAGTCTTACACTACAACTCATAAAGAGAACACCACTGGGGTGGAATAAATAAGAAAAATTAGGTAATCAAGGATGTGGTTAATAGGAAGGAATAAATCGGTAATTTGTGAGGAACGTCGGGTCATATCCACGATTTTATAAATCAACTCACAAATGAAATCCCAAGGGGAGTGATCAGTAGACAAAATAATATTTCTCAAGAGGAAATATGAGGGATATAATAAATAAAAAATGAAATGTAAAAATAAATACTTAGGCATCTTATGAGAATATCTTAGGAGATATGAGGCATACTAAGGACATGAGAAGACACTAAGTGACTAGTGGTCATCTATGTATAAAAGAAACTTATTCACTATAGACACAAAACTTTGTAGGCAGATAACTATGTTACTAAGATCAACTCATGAAGGTATATTGGTAAAATAAAAATTAAAATGGACTTACCTTCTCAGGACATGTTCCCCACTCTTCAGGACCCCTTACAGAGCCATCGGTCTACTATGAAGATTGGGTATTTGCATGAGAAAGTAGGTAGCACTAAAAGATTTTTTTATTCTCCTCTTCTAATATACTCACCTATCACACCCCTACGGACCTCAAATCTACCATGATGCCAAATGTGGAGTTTGAGCTTTGACTAAAGAAGGAGATGTGCTTTGAATCATGTCTTTTAGTGTGATTTTACTTTTAAGCATATTTTTGCCTTTTATATCATTGCCTTTTGTTTAAATGATTTGGATTTTAACATTTTATGGATTTTGAAGATTCTTCCTCCATATGGATTTGAAATGACTAATCATGAGAGATGTAGTGATACGCATGAATGAGTTGTAGGCTAAGGCTAAAAAAAGCTAAGTAACCAAAGACAAAGACTGACTAAGATACTTAGGCTTAACAATGAACTAGTATGTGATCTCAAGCCTCAACCGTGTATATGCTTAGTTTGTAGATAAGGAAGAAGGGAAAAATGAGATCTCAATAATGGACTAGTGTAAGGAGATAGTAATAAGTAGGATTGCTTGCTAATTTATCACAATGTAAAAGGGAGACAATTACCAAAGAGAACGGGGTTTGTATAACCAAGTCACAATGATAATTAACCATGAAAAATGGAGATAAGAAAGCAAAAAATCATGAAGACACAAGAAAAGAGTTTTAAGAAAAACTCAAGAGAGAGAAAGCAATGATAAATAAATATAATCATAAATGAAATATAAATAATAAGATAAGAAAAATATAATACAACAATTAAGATGACCATGTATGATAAAGAAAAATTTGACATAGTGTCAAATGATATAATAGAAAGATAAAGATAAGATTGGAGCACACGTCAAACCCAAATAAAAATGTGAAAGTGCCATGCATGTACTCATAAGTATTGATAAATTTATTTACATATATTATCCAAGACATCGAATAAATCTCTATGAAGCTGGAGATGAACTACTGCTAATGTCTCGTCAATCTTTAATGAATACTGGGCAAATACTTCCCTTCAAATCTCCTCCAAAAAAAGTAGGAATGCTTGAAAGATCATGCTGAGGAGGTAAATTAGGTAAGGGATGGTCATGAGAATGCATGAGAGTAGGCTCTATAGGAGATGCAAAAATCATTGGTGGAGAAGGATCCATGGGTGAGAGAAAGTCCACAGGTGAAGGAATCACGTGTAGAGGAATAGATGATGCTAAAGGGACCATATGAGGTGATGAAACCACATGAGGTGGAGCCATGGGAGAAGAAAGAGGAGCCTCATTGCAGAGATGACCTATGGGATGAGTGGTAAAAGGTCCAAAAATGGCTATAAAGTGATCCTTAAGATGTTGAAGGATATGAAAATGATCAGTATGATGGGTACCACATAGATGCCATAAATAATATACCTCACCATACTTGGGTAGATATTCAAGAAGTACCTTTGGAGGAGGTATGGATTTGTCTACTAATAGGGAAGAAGGACACAAGGTATCAATATTTTTTTGCAAATTGCGATAATGGGTGGAAGAATGATTATCTCTCCTATGAAAGCAACATATACGATTGTGAGTGGTTTTAGTAGAAGCACTCATAGAAGGAAGTATAATAGGAGTGGACGAATCTGGAAAACACTCTTTATCCCATTTTGTGGGTAGAGGAACCATCTTAGGCAAAGGAAGCAAACCATCACTAAGGGAGGGTGATGAGGAGGAAGGAATGGAACTAGGTTCAATAAAAGGAGCAATGAAATTAGAAATAGAAGTAGACTCAACAATAGTAGGAGTGGAAACAAGCTCAAATATAATGGGAGAAATAATGGGCTCAACTATAGCAAGATCTACTGAGGGAAGAGAGAGATCTACAAAAGGTCTAAGGAGAGTTGCACTAACCTCAAGGGTAAACCAACTATGAGGGTCAGGGTACCTAGTAAAATAGTAAGGCCTAGTCATAACATGATCCATGAGCATAGTCCTACATGGATCCTCAAAAAATGGAGGTGTCAATGCCATTTATACCCTAAGATAAAGGGGAAAAATACAAAAATCAAGAACTATAAGTGAAGGAAAATGATGAGATGCATGAAAAGACTCAATTAAAGAAGAATGATAATGGATAATCTTGACATTACAAGATTATACAAGACCATCTAACGGAGATCATCTAAGGAATAGCCATCATCATAATCCAGGGTGTGAAGATCAATAACACAAGTAGTGATAACTTTGTCATTTGATGAAGTATGGTGAATATAATTCCTAGTCTTAGTTAAGACTATAGGAATGTCATCGTAAGGAGGATTATGAAAGTGAGGTTGCAAAGAAGTAGGAAGCTATGAGATGAGATGAGGTGAGAGATCAAAAGTTTTGATCTTTAAGTTAATCTCATCGGGCTCATCATCATCAAAATCTAAGAGATTAGGAGGAATGTTCCCAATGAGTTTGGGATGCCCATTGTAACCTCAGGTTGAATTAACGAAAAAGTTAAGACACTGCGACTCACAGAATGAAATGCTTGGCAAAGGTTCAAGAGTAAGAATCTTGAAGACACCATGATCTTAGAATTGTTTGAAATTACAAGGGTTAGTGTCACCTTGAATCTTGTAAATGTCTCCATTATGAGGAAATTTAACTTATTAACAACCGAAAGAAGCAACGGCTCTCATACGGTGAGTCCATGGCCCACCAAACAAGATGTTATAAGAAAGGGGGAAGTTAAAGATCATCACCTTCATCGAAATAGTGATAGGTGGGATGGTAATGGGAAGCCACACACATCCTAGAGGAGGCATTTACCTTTATATCATATCCTTGGTTGGTGCTATGTGTATACTTGAGATTACATTCTGAATATCCAAAAGTCTTAATGAAATTGATAGAAATAACACATGTGTTGGAACCCTCATCAATCAATGCATGATTAACTTAGATATCACCTATTTGGATGCTAATAAATAAGGGAAGATCATCTACACAAAGTAAAATCTCATCAAGAATCATAGAAGCTATCAAAAATTTTAAGGAAAGAGAAGTGTCTATAGTTTCATCAATGTTGATAGACATCTCTTCACATTTGTTGTAATATCCTATCTTTAGAACTAGATAACGATGCCTCCCATTTTGCTAGGGGAGGATGAGGGACATTCATCTCAAATAATAGTTGCATAAGATGGTTTCTATGATGTGGATTAGACCTCATAATCTCAAAGAATGGAATTCAGGATGGGAGATTAGTGAGCTCTGCAATGGGATCCCACTCATCATATCCCATACTAAGGTTGTTAGATAAAGGTGCATAATGATTAAGAAGGTCCTCAAAAGGAGGAGCTGAAGTACGTTAGAATTTTTGTTGGTAATAATAAGAACAAGGTTGTAAATCATGTTGTGATGATGAACTTGTTGGTTCAAGTTGATTTTGAGAATTGGAAGAAGAAGTGTTAGTAGAAACTTGATTATCATTAGTATTGGAAGATAATGGAAGAGTGGTAGAAATAGAATGGGAAGTGTTATCCAAGGGAGAATTGTAAATTGGATCATCAAAATTACTAAGGTCATCTTGCCCCAACTCATTTAAATGAGTTGGAGAAGAATTCTGGATAACACGATATGTTCTAGATGGAGTGTAGATACGTTGGGAATTGATAAAGGAAACCACCCTTCACATATTAGTCATGCTAACTACATTTTATTCATAAGTGGGTTCAATAAGACTTTATACATTACTGGTGAAAGGGGTGGCTTTGTCTTGATTATCTTGAATAGGTTGATGATTAGGAAGAGGGTCTTTGTAGATAACTAAATAAGCATTGGCTTGATTCAAGGCTTGAGTTTAATCATGTGAATAATCCTTGAAATCAATTTCATAAGCTTATTGATGCTTGTGACTGATGGAATCATGATCAAAATTAGGACCAATAAGAAAATCCATAGCTAAATTACAAAGTTGTCTAAGGTCTCATGAGAATGACCCCAACTAGCATGAAACTAACAAAACTTGTTAGGATCATACCATGATTTCATAGGATGGGTAGGGTTAAGCTCTCATGGAAGAGGCCTAGGTAGATGCTTAAAAAATTTAGTTAAGGATAGAGGTTTATGAACATTAATGTTGTTTGGTGAAGAAAAATAAGGTTTAGTATATTGTTGAGAAGGGGGAGCTAGTTTCAAAGATTGGTTAGGAATGACAACTTGAACATTGTGAATGGTGTCATAAGAATTTATAACACTAGCATTGGTAACATTGTGATTTTTATTCTTTTGTAATAGATGAGGACTTGCAGAAGGTTGGGGTGGCTCGAATTGATGCATTAGGAAATATTGTCATTTAGCTTGGTCAATAGCCTCCTCCAAGGAACATGGAGAGAGAGTGTAGACTCGATATTATAATTTAGGAAAGAGGGCATTGGTAAAGAGATGGAAAAAATATCATCGACCTTGTTATGTGTGATCTTTTAACAAAGTCTTGAATAGTTTTATTTTCATTTTATTTGCAATTTATGAAATGGACCAAAGTTTTTTTGGGACGATCACTAGTTTGGAATTCTTGCACTAAATCATTCACTAAATCCTCCAAACTAGTAATAGAATGTGATCTAAGTTGATTATACCAATCTGAGCCATCACCTATGAGGGTTTTGGCAAGGAGCTTGGTAGCAGTAAAGGTTTTTAATTTGACTGAATCCTTATAAATATTTCCAAATGTCTTAAGATGAAGGGTAGGATCGGTTGATGCATTATAAGAAATTGTAGGTGTTATACCTCCTATGTCAATGTTAGAAACTTGAGTAGTGAGAGGCTCATTTTGTAGATGCTTGATGGTTTTGTTGATTAAAGGAGGTTGAGGAATGAGATTTCCTTGAGAATATCAAAGAGGAGGTGGGGGAACATTTTGGTTATGTGTACCCCAAACCATTGGTTGCGGATGAGATTGAAGATTAAGAAGGTGGTTTTGCATTCTCATCATTTGATTTGTATTATGAGCTTGAAATGTATTCATTTGAATGAGAGTTTGAAACAAAATTTGATGTGTTTGATTAGAATTAGTATAAGCATTAGGGTTGGCATTATTGTTAGTATTAGTGGCTTGTGTACCACTATTAGTGTTGCTAGGATCTTGAGAGGAATTATGAGAATGAGATGCACTAGTGGCAAAATTTGCTTGTGTAGCAAAAAATGGACTAGTGAGTGGTTGAGAGGAAGAAGTACTAGAAGCATAATTTCCTTAGGTATCGAAAGAAGCACTAGTAAATGGATTAAGGATAGTGGATCTTATGAGGGGCCCACTAGATGTAGAACCTGCCATGTTAGTTGAGATACTAAGCATGAAGGTGGAAGAAGTTAGAGAAGAAGAGGTCATGGTATGAGAAGGGGTCATAATCAAAGGAAGACACTGAGAATAAAAAAAATGATACCTCCAAATTTAGTTGAGAATGTAAAAGTAGGTAAGTGATATTCTTCAACTTGACCACCAATCATAAGATTGTAAATGGTAGAAGGATATTTTCCTCGATGTTTAAGAAATTTAGAGATAAAGAAGAGCATTTTGGGGATATACTCTAATTTGGGTTGGTCTTCTAATGACAAAAGAGGAGAAATATGCTGTAAACAATTATTAGGAGGGTCCCCATAGTTCATTATGCGAGTGGCAATATGAATGTTACTAGCATCTAAGAGAGGAACCCTACTCTCTCTATGGGAGAGCCTATGAGGATTGATAAAGTTAATCATATATGTTGACTATAACTTAGTGTCACTGTCAAACATAAAGTTCATGATGAAGGGAAAAGAAGAAATATTAAAAAGCAAAGAACCAAGAAATGATTGAAATAGTACAGGGTCGACCTAGCATAAAATAGGGACTACAAAACTATACAGGGTTGATTGGGTCGATCTAATACAATACACAAAGGATTAAAAAAGAGGTAAAATGGGTTGCAAAAAGTATAGGGTTTATTGGATCAATATTTTATAGTACATAAAGGCTAGAAAAAGGTACTGGGTTGACTGGGTCGATCTAGTACAACAGATCAAAAAGAAAAGAAAGTCTGTAACAAGTTGTGAACTGAAATAAGATAATTTTTTTAGTTAATCTAGAAAAGTAAAAGCTGAATGGAAACAAACAGTCAATTGGATCAATGTTGGCCAATCCAATTGAGGCACACAATACAAAACATTGCATTAACACTAGCTAATGCAAGTTTTTGCACACATAATTGAGAAAAGAACAAACAATCAACTTGAAAAGTAAAGAGCTAACTAATTGGTGAACCTGAATGTTTATTAGATTATTAAGAATATGATTTTAAATGTGATAGAAAGTTGGTTGTAAGAAAGGAACTAGATAGTAATCTAAGGATGGTTTTAGATAGTTTACGCTAAAAGAGATTGTAGTAAAAATAGTACAAGCTTGGTATTGGGGTCTACCCCCTCACTTCACACACTACAGTGATAATAGTGTTAGATGCTTAGCTAGAATATACTATTAACCATATTTTGTACTTGACCAAAGTATCAAGTCGGCTTCCCCCTTAGTGATTAAATCCAAATAGGTTGGCCTTGGGTAGACAAATGTTAAAATTCTTGTTTAGATTATGTGATTTGGCGCATGTGTACATAAAATAGAAATAGTGAAAATAAATGGTTAACTAAAAACTCCCTAATTAGACTATGTGAACTATTCTAAGCATGCAAGCAATAAGAAAAGAAAGGTGTGAACTAATTACTAGCATATAGAGATTAATTCTAACTTGAAACAAGGTATAATGTTGACATTATATGCAAAAAATATAGAACAAGGTTGATAGGGTCAAACTTGTACTATGGAAGCAAGGTCTGAAAATGAATAGGGTCAGCTAGGGCCAACCTAGTTATTTAGATAACACATAAAACATAGTAGTGGGTCGATCTAGTTGGCTATGCAGGGGAAGTTTTGAAGATTGCAAATGTGAAAGGAAAGATAGAAAAGAAAGAGAAAGAGAGATAGAAAGGAACCTTGATAGATCAATTATGCTAAAAATAAAGATTGCTAATCAAGAACCTTAGAATATGCTTGAAAAATTTATGAACTGGGTTGACTAGGTCGATCAAGTTTTGCATAATCTTACTTTTGAGTGCTTAGATGTACAGGGTTGACCAGGGTCAACCTAGTTGTTGAATCTAGATGCTTAAAAGTGTACATGGTCGACTGCGTTGATCTAATAGTTTGAACTGGAAGTCTAAAATTATATTGATCTAGTTTCTTGTTCTTGAAAATGTGCATACAAAGATTAGAATAGGGTCGATAAAGTCAATCTAGTATGACAGATATATGATAAAAATAAAAAAGAATGAAAGAAAGTGAAATAAGTCTTGCAAGGGTTAGTTTCACATCAGGTTCACCAGAATATATGAAATTAGAAATGCATCATGTATATAAATTGATCCTGACTTGAAGAAGATAGAGCATACCTAAACTTCTGATTGGGATTACATTTGTTAAATGGGAACATGACCAATATGGGGATCTATTAGACCCAATTAGGGGATCACTTGTCATAATACACCACGTGAGGTAGGGTTCCAAAGCCTACAGTCTAACACAATCATGCAAAAACCTTAAAAGAGTCATAGGTTTAATATTTCACCTATGTCTAATAAACAAGAAAGTAAAACTAATCTAGTGCACACTAAAGCTTGTGACACAAAGTAGGGGTTATAAATAAAACAAATAACTAAACTAAACATGCATAGAAGACATATACTCACGTCAATGTATATGAAATCCTAATGCATGGGAGAGAAGCACAACTACATTATCTATCTACTCTTACAAAGAAGAAATAAAGTTATGAATACTTACCTTTGAAGATGAACCCAAAGAGCCTCAAGCTCTCCCTTGGCCAAGGTGCTTCTCAATATATTGTTGTGGTATGTAAGGCTAATAAAGATAAATTTGATCTAGGATACACAACCTATGTATGCATCCAAAAGACTTTTCTACAAGACAAGATCTATATCTTTAAATAAAGTATGAAACCTTAAGCTTTGTTCCTCAAGTAGAATGGCCAATAAGTAGATGTTCATTCATACTTATTCTTATTCACTTCTCTTCTCTACAAATGGTTGGAAATGAACTTGTATATATAGGTGGATCTTGCCCTAAATCCTCTGAAAAATGTTGGCTATACAGGGTCAGCCATGGTCGACTCTATATGTTTTCGGGGACAATTCACTAGGTCTGAGCTAGGTCAGCCAAAAGGCTAACAAACTCAAAAAGTAAAAAATAACCCTATACTATACAGGGTCGACCCTAGTTGAACTAGTACAACTGATAGTCCAAAAGAGAATTAAGATAAGAAAAGGAGGATGGAAATAGAAAAATGTTCGGAATGGGTAAGACTGAGAAGAATAAGCTTTCGGTTAATGGTTTTAGGAGATGAGTGTGTAGATGGCAAGTGGCAAAAGGGATAAAAATCTTACGAAACACCAATGGTTTGCCCACCCCTTTCTCGGTGCACCCCTTAAGGTATGCACTTAGAGAGATTGAGACTCAACGGGTTCTTGGAATATACAAAGTGTCAGTAATCAATAAAAGTTAAAAATATTATGTGTATACACACGTTTTATCATGAACAATGTCCCTTTCACATGAAAAATTAAATTAAATTTAAAAAGGACATAGAATAAACTGATAGCTACACTTATGATTGAGCATTATGTGTTCATGGTTAACATTCTTGGTCATGTTGACTAAACTTTGTCATAAAAATGCCAATTAAACTTGTCGTGGTTATGTGGATGTATTTTTTGGAGTGTCTTTAGATCACACAAGAATGTAGAATGAGAAGAAAGAATTAATCAATATATAATATATTATATTTTGACATTATATTATATTATAATATTATATATTTTAATATATCATCTTATTTTATATAATAAATATTTTATTTTATAATTTATATTATATATTATCTTATATTATATTTAATATTATCTTATATTATTATGTGATATATATAAATATTATATAACATATATAACTATTATATTATATAATATATTTTTTAAAATTATGTTATATTATATTTTGATCTTATATGAAATTTCAAATGAATTCATGATTTCAGTTTTTTAGTCTCCACAAAATGACATTATCTACAATACATCTGCATTAATTAATTCAAACTCATGTCTCTTTTTGTAAATTATTTGTATATTTCTATTAAGTTAATATATAGATATATATCATCCAAAAAAAAAACTCATGTTTCTTTTTTTTTTTTTTTGAATAATCTACTGTGTGAGAAATGATAGATATTAAATAATGGACTACACATCTTAAAATAAGATAAATTCAGATAATAAAATGAGAAATATATTATATTAAAAAATGAATTATATTTAACACTTGTTCATCTACAACATTTGACAATTTGCGCAAAGGATTGGCTTAATCAAGCAGTCAAATGTAAAGATTTGAGTGTTTAATAATTTTTGGTTTGTAAAATTTGAAAGATTTTAGAGTTTTTTAAGTTGCAGAGCATTCCAATGTAGGTTGTGGGTGAAAGTGGATACAATTCTTTATACAGGTTCTAAATTGGAGACAATTGAACCCATGTAATAGAAAGAAAATCACATAAATTTAAACTGTTAAGATTGCAAATTACATCCTTACTCTAAAATCTTTTAAGACAAGTAATTATCTACTTCTTTCCCTAATATATATGAAAAGCGAAATTTGACTGCAAATAAGGAAATTGTTGGAATATTTAAGTCAATAAATTACAAACACAAATTTCTTTTGGAAAACGTGATTGTCCAGTTGGCAGTCCAGCTGTAATCTACAGTATCTCGCTTACCTTATTGAATGATTGTCAGTCCTTGACATCTAGGAGATCCATCTTCCTCCTTTGCTGCAGGTTGATACGACTTCATTAAAGCATTTATTTTGATCTGATTTCTTCTCGGTAGAGAATTCGATAGCAAGATGACAATACATTATTGTATCATTCTGTTTATGAGATATTGAGCACCGAAGCTCTGCTGGTTTGAATATACAAGTTTGTATTTGTATGCGTAAAATATCGAGCATCGAAACTCTTACCAATTGATGATAGAAGAGTTTAATTTATGTGTTTCCCTATCGTCTAGTTATTATTACTGCAAAGCTTAACGTCTTTCGAGGTTATTTTTGTTTGCTGTAGCAAAATGGTTCTAGTATGTGTTTAGAACCCTCAATCTGGTATCAAAGATAAAACCGACCAGTTCTTTGTTGGACCCTGAGAGAGTGGGAGAAGGTAATCGAACGATCAGAAGAAGCATCATCAACAAATGTGGTGGAGATGTGAGGAACTGACCTGAGGGATGTGAACCTCCGAGTTGAACCAGTTAGTGGGCAATACCAGCATCATCCAATGGATAGTTCATTCAGACAACATTTATCGGTCATCTCATCTTATCAGGATATGTTAATCCCAGCGTATCAGTAGAGCCAAGTTGATCCAAATCGAGCTGAGGTTGTGCAGTTGTCTATTTAATCATGTGTTTTGCTGAAGCATCCGTGCAAATCTAACTATACCTATTCTAGCCAAGGGAAACCCCGTGCTTCATCTTAGCTTGTGATTCAAAACATTTTTATGTCAATGCCCGGATAACACCTCCTCACCCACATGTGGCAGTCCTCGATATCTAAGATGAATATTCATAGTGCAGATAACATATGCTTTCTTGTCTCTTGTGAGACGAATCTGGGGGCTTCCCCCACCGTATAATCCTCCAGCTTAATAACTCATTGTCATAAATCATTTCATTTGAAGTTGAAACCATCAAATAATAGCCAAATTTTATTATTTATCTTTCTATTTGGTTTGAAGTATTCAAACAACCACTGATTTATATTTTTATGAAAGTATTTTGAATCCAAGGTATTATAACTATCACAATTCTAGTGGAATAAATTAGTTTTCCTTTATTTATGAAAATTGTGGTTAGTTTATTTTTTTTCTCTACACAACAAAATAAGTAGTAGTATGTTCTCTCATCATTGTCTTTAGGTGCAATAAGTGAAAAAATGTGCCTTGCATTTAAAATGTGATCAATTTTTAAGGATATGTATAAAAAATTAAAATATCACTAATGTTTAAATTTACATTTATATTATAAATAAATTATTTTTGATTGCACAAAATTTGATATGTGGTTAAAGTCAATTGATGTCATTTTATGACCCCGTAGTGATTATAATGAGTGACTTGCATCCATAGGCCTTGGGGGGGCATACAATACCATTATTCAACCCATTATTTTTGCTCACATCCATTCCATTCAAATTCCGTGCAGCTCGAACAAAAGCATGCCATGTCCCTAGTATAATTAGTCCGTAAACTAGAATTTGAGCTTTGCAATGAGTGTAAATAACTCTATTACTGCAATCTTTATATATTGTCTTGTTTTATTTTTATAGTAGCTATAATAATATTCGCACATGATATTTGTTTCTAATCCATGTGAAATTATTTAATTTTACCAAGAATCAATACTTGCAACATCAATCTAAGCAACAACATCTTTGTACTTCTTCCATTATTTTTAAGGGTTTTTAACACATGCACTAACACCATTATGCTCCTCTTCCATGCCCAAACTCAAATAAATTATAAAAATGTTGTACCTCACTCTTCTAATGCATCCTACTCATCTAATAAAACATTCAAAACATCTTTATCTATCATTCACAATTATCGAACCAAATGTAGTGTCTATTGAACATGATTTCTCTTGCATTCATATTTACATATAATATCTCAAAACGAATTTGAAATAAATATAAATAATGTGATCTATCATTGATCATGTTAAAGCAATAACCTCTCAAAATATTTATACTATCTTCTATGCTATAAAATACATGTATGAATGCAATTTTCATGAAAATGCCAACTTGAATTAGATTACAATTTTAAGATTACACCTCATTTTGTGGTTGTGGTGTTTATTTTTCAGCACATTCCACAATTGAAATAAAGGTTTTGAGTGGGAAGTTTTCCTTCCATAACTTAAAGTGATCATCTAGCCATTTTTATTGATGTGTGTCTCTTGTATATTGGTGAATGATATTCTTCTTGAGTTCAACCATGAAATTACATGTAAGTACCTAGGTCATAACCAAATCACATATTGATGAATCTTTTTCATTTTTTAATGCATACTTTATAGATTTTATGCTTATTATAATCAACTAGTTACATTCCAAAGTCATGTGGAATTTCTCCATGTATGTAGTTGGAAAAATATGACAAACCACAAGTGTTACATATTTCATATAAACAATATTTGAGAAAAAAATTACTCCTTAATTACTTGACACAAAAACCTTGGGAATATTTCTCTTGTCATTTTAGGTGCATAAACCACCATACATTCCTACATAGTTTTATCAATATGTAAAATACAATGTATATGATGGAAAATATCAAAATGCATAAGAAATTCAACATAGATCCTATAACAAGTGGAGTGTGCTTGTTGATTTTGATATATAAGGGCTTGTGCATCTCAAATAAAATTTGGCTAATCATAAATTGTCCATTAATGTTTTCAAGAAAATTCTTATAGAATTGTGTTTGGGTAATGTTTAAGAAGTGTTTCACATGTGGCTCACAATTTTATGAACCTTTTTTCATTTTAAAATATATTTAGAATTAGGTGAGAACCTTGTGTTGTTATGCCAAAAAAATCAATCAGATGTCTTATGCTTGAACTAAGACCTTGTCTTTTATTTGGAGTCTACCACTAAATGCCCTACAATATTTGAGCAAAGGGTCATTGAGTCTTGTTATTATTCCTATGGCTTTAATTATAGTTTTCCTATTCAAGTTCAACATTGTACTTATTTGACTATAAAATTGACCACTTGATGTTGTGTTACTCACTATAGACTTTGTTATTACTTGTCTTGCCACATTACCATCTTTATTTTGAGTTGTATTATCTATTGCATTAAATACATTATTTAGATTATTTATTATTGCATTGTTTATTCCATATATATTTTTATTTTTAACCTTAAATTATGCATTGTAGGGCACACTATTTTTTGCATTTTCATATTTTCAACAAATAATGACATTGTTTTGTATTGGTTTTTTCCTCAAATGCATAGTCCCATACAATTTGAGCATGACATTTAACTTTAAATTTTATAATTTTTACTTGCATAAGTTCTAATATCTTCTCATATATTTCAATCTAATTTCTTGGTGTTCATTAGATTAACATTGGATGTGTGGGCCTAGGAGCTACATTGTTTCTTAAATTTAATGATGTTAGCACAACCATATAAGAGGGATTCAAGCCTATGTTAACATTAGACTCTACAGGAAAAGTAAATTCCTTTTCAATTAAAGATATTTAAATTGGGATCATTATGCGATGTTCATTATCATCATGTGAATTTAGTGTATCATAATGCTAAAAAAACTCATTATGGATAGATGTTTCATTATATTTTATTTCTCCATGTGTTTCATCATTCAATATAATTTTATTAACATGTTCTATACATTGAGTTTCATCACTCAACAATGATTGATTAACATTTATCCCACTTGAAAATGTTTTTAAAATAAATTCTATACAATTGAATATGTTATTTTCAATTAACACATTACATGTTGTGGAAGAATTTCTTCACCTTATTTAGAAGTTATTATGGATGCTCTCCTATCTGCTTGTATTTTTCTTTCTTTTTCTCTCTTAACTTCAATTTATTTATTTGTTAGCTCCTTAATCGGTCTTTTATGATAATTACCCAACCCCATGATCTATATTTATGATTTTAAGTAAAAGGAGGATAAAAATCCAACAAAAATTAAAGAATTTTTTATAATTGAGACATATTAAATGAATAATTTAGAGATTGTTGACTCTAAAAACTGATTCAAAAATTATAAAATATTAAATGGTAGAATAAAAATTGTGGAGATAGTAACTTTTATGATTTTTTTTTTTATAAAACTATAGAATGTATGTGACATTTTTAATACTAGACACACCCTATATATGAGTAGATGCAAACAAGACAATACACTATTTTTATTTCCCATTGTAAGAAGGGTGCACCTCCTCTATAAAATGCATGCAAGGGTATGCACCCTTTATAAAGTGTGTATGCCATTTTATTAACTTCAAAATTGAAGTTCATAACTTTACCTAAAAAATAACGTTGATTTTAGGTTGGGAGGATCCAAACTTAGTCCAAAAACTTATCATAGAGTAACTGATATGATTTTTGTTAAATTTATACAATTTTTTCCTTTGTAGATACATTTGAATATGTAACTTTATTTTTATTTTTTCAAAATTATATTAGCTTGTAAAGGGGAGAATGTAGTTTCTAAATATATAATTTTTTAATATTAAATTATTAATTTTAATTATTAATTAATTTTTTAGACACCTAAATTTGGTTACGAATACTTGATTATGTTAATTTTAACTCAATTTTATTTTAATTGACTTCAACACTTAATCTGGACCTATTTTGACATCTCATTCTATCTTAAACACTTACACGGACCTATTTCTTTCCTAAATTTGTATTTGACATTTGCATAAATGATCTAACAGCTAAAAAAAACCTAAATATTTGTTCGAATAAATCTAGACCCAAAATTCATATGTTTCCCTAAAGAATAAAAATATCTAGTAGGAGAAGTGTTCTTATCCCCTATGGAACATTTTTTTCTTTTGTCTTATAATGGTTAACTTTTAAAATTAAACCCTCATTTACATTGCGATTCATGTTTTTAAGACTTATAGCATGTGGTTTCCCTTTTAGATTTCTATAAAAGCACACTTAAGTCACCTATTCTATTATTTAGAATCTTCAATTTAAAAACATACCTATACTCTTGCACATTGAGAAAAATTTCCCTATTCTTTCCAATTCTAATTCTAATCACTTGAAGCAATCCTCAACCAATTCTAAAGTTTATTTTATTCAAACTAAAGCAAAACATGGTCAAGTATTCAAGCTATCTTTATATGCATTCATATAGGCAAATGAGCATAATTTCACAAAACACTCTAAGTGAGAGAATTACATGGACTTGAATTCCCTCTTTGGCATATTAGATACGTAAAAAATGTTTAGTCATCGTAGGGTTGATTGGGGTTATCTTACCCATTACACTCCCTTATTTTTTTCATTTTTTCATTTTTATTTTTATTAATTATTTGATTGAGAACTTTAAAAAAAATGAAATATCATTTGTCTATTAAGGCAAATTTGAAAAAAAAGTATTATTTTATTTTTTTAAGATTGTACCAAAAACAAATTAGAATGTTTCCCTAAATGATTCAGGAGGATCTATATTTTGATCTAAAAAACAAGTCATCAAATCATAGGCTGATCATTGTCATGGTGAAGGGCCCGTCGAGAGCTTTTTGGCACATTTGTGGACCACAAAATGGAGCATGTATGCACAAGTTATAGCACATAGAAGATTGAATCAGACAAGTAAAAAAAAATGAGATTTGGATGTCGACAAGTGGTGAGTGCTCAACAATCAATGAATAAATGATAAGTGGAAAGAGGAGATTAGACCACATGGTGGGTCCTCAAGCCACCACGTGGCTTGCCACCATTCACTATGGTCCAATTTTGTATATTATGTAATTAATTAAATTTCATTCCAAAGCTCCTCAAAATTCCAAGTTCCTCCAACTTTCCACGTGACATCCACACTTTCCATGCTTCATCTACATTACATGTCAACCGAAGTTTCTGTCTAACCAAGTTTCCATGTATTTTTCACGGTTCCCACACACATTCCACGTGAAAGACCCATGCCACCATACATCCACCAAAATATATGTCAATGCCAAATACTTAGCACATTAAACCTTTAATTTCATGGCATTTAAAAACTTTAAATTACACCCACCTCCCAAATGTGGGATTTTAGATTGATATGACCATCAAATTTGTTGAAAGTGGGATTTGAACTTGTCTTTTTTGGTTAAAATGATAAGGACTTGACTGATACACCCATGGGTTCAAGCATTATAAATTGAGCTCGAGGTGATATTTGAATCATGGTTTTCAGTGTTATTCCATAGAGACAAGGCATGTATAAGAGTGATAGAGGGACTTAGAGATTTTTAAAGGCCTTGAATAACATAGTTTTGTTTTGAGTGTATCTCTTTGAAAAATTAAAGCCCGCAAGATGATTTTTGAAGACTTATTAATATTGTAAAGTGATTTTTGATACAATTAATCAGGATCAATCCCCCATTGGAGTGGATCTGAAGACGTAGGCCATTGTGCTGAACTCTGTTATCAAATTGTGTTCAGTTTTTGTTGTCAAATTTTGTCTTTTTATGTGATACACTCTTAAATTTTATCTAATTTAGATATTTAAAAATTGATTTTGATTTCATAATAATTTAAAATTTTGATTTTAAGTAAATCTTTACATTAAGGTTTCAATCCAATTACAAGTGTGATTTCTCCTGCTATGACACTTGTTTGATTACAATTATGGATTAGATTTTTAGTATCAGAGCAAAATTCATATTTATTCATGTGGATTATCAGTGTGTGTATGTTGACAAGGTCAAGATCTAAGTAGGGTGAAGGAGAATTGACCAAGTACAATCCAAAGATTGGGACAAGATGTACTCCAGAAATGTTAGAAGAAGTGTTTGAGTCTGCATGAGCTTTCCAACAATCTTTATTGGAAATGAAGGACATAGTCGAGAAAATTTACCATGAATGATGAATTAAAATGGAGCATGATGGAGGTGGTAAATTTTTTGATAAACCTTCTTCCTCTTTGGATGATGGTAAAGACAAAAAAGTTGTTGAATCTCTTCATTCACTAAAGTTAGATATTAAGTTTGAATTGTCGATATTTAATTGTGAGATTAATGTAGAAAAGCTGGATAACTAGATAAAAAAAATTGAAGTATATTACAAGGTTCAGAAGATTGTAGATGATGAGGCTAAAGTTTACCTGGCTACTCTTCGAATGGGAGGCACAACTCTCATCTGGTGTGAGAGTAAGTTAAAGGAAAATGAGATTAACACATGTAACTCAATTTCCACTTGGAGTGAATTTGTTGATGCACTCAAAAAGTAATTTTATCCTTTAGGCTATATGCAACAAGCCATGATGGATTGGCAATCTTTTAGGCAAACTAAAAGTTGAAGTGTTCAAGATTATACATATAAATTTAAGAAAAAATATTTACTTTTGAATATTTCTCTTTATACATAGAAAACACTGCTTAGGTATATAGGTGGGTTTCATAGTTACTTGAAACACAGGATTATGCTTCTCAATCCCACTAGTTTAGATGAAGCATGTGTTAAAGCCATTCATTTAGAAGCTAGAGAAAAATAAATAAAAGAATCTTTTCCTAAAGTTAAAAGTAAGTAATTTGAAGTTAAGCATTCTAAAGGGCAAAGTTTTAGAAAGGGTAAACAAAAATCCATTATTACTATTCATAAAAAAGAGGGTAAGCCATTTTGAAATCATTACAAGAAAAATCATGACGAGTCTAAGTGTTGGAAATTACTTCCTGAGTTAAGTCCTTTTAACAGGTTTAAGAAGAAAGATAAGAAAGCTAATACTGTAGTTTCAAATTTGGATTTAGACTCTGAGGATGAAACTAAGAGCACAACTATGAGTATGCAGAATTGTTCTTCTCTTTATAACACTAAGTCATCTAATGTTGCTTCTTCTTCAAAATAGAAATATGTGCATGATGATAAGAAAAGAAATGAGCTGTTCCACATTAGGGTTGTTTCAAAACATACTAATATTGGCACTCTATTTGATAGTGGATCACAGGCAAATTTAATTTCTGAAGAGATTGTTAAAAAGTTAGGCCTACAAACTACTCTCCATCCAAAACCCTATCCACTTGGTTGGGTGTGTGATGATGCAAAACTGCAAATAACCAAAACTTGTAAATTGAAATTTATTATCGCATCCAAATTCATGGATGAACTTGATCTAGATGTAGTCCCTTTGGACATATGCAATATTATTTTAGGAAGTCTTTATCTTTATGATAGAAAAGCAATCTTCTATAGGGAGGAGAATAAGTACTTGCTTATTAAGGATGGCATTAAATATATAGTCAGAGCACATCATGTTAAGATGAGTCTATTCTTGGTTACAACAGGGCAAATAAAAAGACTAGTCAATTCAAGCAAGAATTTTTATCTCATATTGAATAAGTCTAAGAAAAAAGAATATTCCCAGGCTATTAAAAATTGTGATCCTAAACATAAGAAGAATTGGTTGAAATCATTTTCAGTTATGATTATGTGTTTCAAGATCCCAAAGGGTTACCCCCTAAAAGGGGATACCAACATGAAATTCATTTTTTATAAGATTCTCCTCTCCCTAACATTGGCATGTACAGGTTATTAGTGGTGGAAAATGAGGAAATCAAGAAGCAGGTAATGGAACTTTTGAAAAAGGGTGTTATTTATCCTAGTACATCTCCTGTTGGTTTGCCTATCATTTTGGTGCCAAAGAAAGATAACACATGGTGAATGTATGTTGATTTCTATGTTTTGAACAAAATTACTATTAAAAATCATTACCCTCTTCCTCATATTGATGATTTGCTAGATCAGTTAAGAAATGCTATCTATTTCACTAAGTTAGACTTGAAAAGTGGTTATCATCAAGTTAGGATTGATGATGGTGATATTTGAAAAACTACTTTTAAGATAAAATAGGGATTGTTTGAGTGGCTTGTCATGCCTTTTAGATTATGCAATGCATTGGATACATTCATGCGATTGATGAATGATGTTTTCATGCCATTCATTGATAAATTTTTTATAGTCTACTTAGATGATATTTTGATCTTTAGTCAGTCTTGATAATATCATGTAATTCATATTAGGAAAGTCATGGATGCATTGAGAAGGAAGAAAATTTATTTGAAATTATCTAAATGTGAATTTGGTAAGACCTCTTTGGTTTACTTGGGTTATATTGTAGGACATGGTGAATTGAAAATTGATCCTACAAAGGTGGAGGTTATAGTTAAATGGCCCAAACCTAAAAATGTAACTAAGGTTAGAAGTTTTCTTGGTGCAGTACAATATTAGAGGAAATTCATTGCTAATTTCTTACTTATTGCATCACCCTTGCATTCTTTGACTAGTATAGAATAGGTCTTTTCGTGGGGAGGCAAACAACAAAAAGCCTTTGACACTTTAAAGACAAAGATTAATATTGATCATGTTTTGGAACTTTCTAATTTGTAGCAGCCATTTGAGATCGAGATAGATGCAAGTGATTATGTTATGGGAGTTATTCTAATGCAAAGAAAGAAGCTAGTATGCTATCATTCTGAGACCTTCATAGGTGAAATAAGAAATTATCTAACTTATGATAAGGAATTATATGCATCGGTTCAAAGTGTTAAGAAGTGGAAACATTACTTGATGGGCAAGGAGATAGTGATACATATAAATCATCAACCCCTCCAGTATCTCCAATCATAGGCCAAGCTACAATAGTCTAAGAATTTTCATTGGATGGATTTCCTACAATAGTTTCATCTTGTGATCAGGTATAAGAAAGGTATTCAGAATAAAGTTGTTGACATGATTTATAGGCCTCTTATGGTAGTTGCATCTATTCTTTTACAATATAGTTCTTTGACTCATGAAAGTTATAAAGAACAATATATTGATGATGCTGAATTTAAGGATGTGTACAAAGACTCGATGAATGGAAAATAGGTAGAATAATCAGACTATCATGTGCATAATGGACTCTTATCATTTGGGTAAAATTTGTATTCCTCGAAATGAAAGGGTGCACATGATTAGGGAAACACATACTTTTTTTATTTTTGGTCCTTTTGGAGTTCATAAAATAGTTGCACATTTGAAAATGTATTGTTACTGGCCCCATGTGCAAGAAAATGTTGCCAAATATATCAAGGGGTGTGTTCTTTGTGCCACAAACAAACCTAGTAACAAGAAACTAGGACTTTACACTCCATTACCTGTTCCTACTCGTCCCTGAGAAAGTATTTCCATGGATTTTGTAGGGGGGTTTGCCTATGTCATGGAGGAAACATGATTACTTGTATGTGGTAGTGGATAGATTTAGCAAGATGTGTGTTTTGATTCCTTGCACTAAGTAGATTATAGGGGAAGGTACAACACACTTGTTCTTTCAACATGTATGGATTCATTTTAGTTTGCCCACTTCTATTGTTTCTGATCAAGATTCTTGATTTCTTAGAGAATTTTGGTCAACACTATGGGAATTAATGGACACTAAGTTGAATAAGAGAATTGCATTTCATCCATAAACCAATGGACATACAAAAGTTGTAAACCACACAATGGTACATTTACTTAGGCGTTATTGCATTAAACATCCTAAGTTGTGGGATGAGAATTTATGCTATATACAACATGTTTATAACCATGCACTTCATTCTTCTACTATGAAATTTCCTTTTGAAGTTTGTTATGTATATTTGTCTAAATCTCCTCTAGATGTTTGTTATGGATATGATTCAACTGCTGATGAGCATAAAGATGCTATTAAAGCCAAGAAGTTCATTGAAAAGATACAACATGTACACTAGATTGTCCAAGATTAATTAGAGAAAAGTCAAGCAAAATACAAAGCAAGACATGAAAAACATCGTGTTGATCACTAGTTTGATGTAGGTGATTTGGTATGGCTTCACATCAGTAAAAAAATGCTGATAGGTGAAGGTAAAAAGTTGAAATCAATCTGGTATGGTCCTTTCTGGGCTATGAAAAATATTTGTAAAAATGATTTTTGATTGGATTTGCCATCTCATATGCATATTTATTCAGTTGTGAATGTGGAAAATCTATAATTGTATGAGCCTTTAATTATTGTAGATCATGATGAGAGTATATTTACTTCTATTGATGATTTTGATCTTGAGTATCTAACAAAATTGTAGGAAGATATAATACTTGATAGGAAAGTTTAAACTTTGTGAAGGGGAGATGTTGAATATCTTCATGTTGGTCTCAAAGGGATGTACCTGAACAAGGCCAAATGGATGGAATCCAAAAGAGTGAGGGAGAAATACCCTCACCTCTTTACCAATTAATCAATTTTTGGAGGTCTAAAAGCTCTTAGTGGGGAGGATTGATCTAGGAGGATCTATATTTCACTCTAAAAAATAAGTCATCAAATTATAGGTTGATCATTATCATGGTGAAGGGATCATCAAGAGATTTTTGATGTATTTTTTGGATCACAAAATAGAGCTCGTACGCGTAAGTTATAACACATGGAAGATTGAATAGGGAAATTAAAAAAAATGAGGTTTAGACATCGATAAGTGGTGAGTGCTCAATAATTGACGAGTGAACGACAAGTGGTGAGAGGAGATTAGACCACATGGTGGGTTCTCAAGCCACCAGATGGATTACCACCATTCACTATGGTCTAATTTTATATATTATGTAATTAAATTAAATTTCATTCCAAAGCCCCTCGAAATTCCAAAACCCTCAAACTTTTCATGTGACATCCACACTTTCCATGCTCCATCCACATTACATGTCAAATGAAGTTTCTATCTAACCAAGTTTTCATGTATTTCCCACGGTTCCCACACACATTCCATGTGAAAGACCCATGCCACCATACATCCACCAAAATCTATGCCAATGCCAAATACGTGGCACATTAAACCTTTAATTTTGTGTCATTTAAAAAGTTTAAATTACACTCAACTCCCAAAGGTGGGATTTTAGATTGATATGACCACCAAATGCATTGAAAGTGGGATTCAAACTTGTTTTCTTGGTTAAAATGATAAAGACTTGGCCGATACACCCGTGGGTTCCAGCATTATAAATTAAGCTCGAGGTGATATTTGAAGCATGGTTTTTAGTGTTATTTAGTGGAGACAAGGCATGTATAAGAGTGAAAGAGGGACTTAGAGATTTTTAAAGGCCTTGAACAACATAGTTTTGTTTTGAGAGTATCTCTTCGACAAATTAAAGCCCATAAAATGATTTTTGAAGACTTATTAATATTGTAAAGTGATTTTTGCTATAATTAATAAGGAACGATCTCCCATTAGAGCAGATCTAGAGACATAGGTCATTGTGTCAAACTCCGTTATCAAATTGAGTTTGATATTTTCTATCGATTTTTGTCTCTTTATGTGATACACTCTTAAATTTTATCTATTTTGGATATTTAAAAACTTATTTTAATTCTGTAATCATTTAAAATATCAATTTTAAGTAAATCATTACATTAAGATTTTGATCCAATTGCAAGTGTGATTTTTGATGCTATGACACTTGTTTGATTATGATTATAGATCACTAAAGGATAAAAATATCTAGTAGGGGACAATAGTGGCAGGTGTTCTTGTCCCCTATGGGACATTTTTTTTCTTTGGTCTTATAACGGTTAAATTTTAAAATTAAACCCTCCTTTACTTTAATATTCATATTTTTAGGACTTATAACATGTGGTTTCTTTTTTGGATTATTGTAAAGGCACACTTAAGTCACCTATTCTATTATTTATAAATTTCAGCAAAAAAACATACCTACACTATTGCACATTAAGAAAAAATTTCATATTCTTCCCAATTCCAATTTTGATCACTTGAAGCAATCATCAGTCAATTCTAAAATTTATTTTATTCAAACTAAAGCAAAATATGGTCAATTATTCAATATATCTTTAGATGCATTCATATATTCAAATGAACATAATTTCACAAAACACTCTAAGTGGGAGAACTACATGGACTTAAATTCCCTCTTAAGAGTATTGGATACATAGATAATGTTTAGTCATTATAGGGTTGATTGGGGTTAGCTTAGCCCATTACACTCCTTTTTTTTTTTTTTTTTCATTTTTTCTAATTTTTTTCTTATTTTTTCTAATTAATTTTTTTTTAAATTAATTATTTGATTGAGAACTTTAAAAAAAAAAAAATCATTTATCTGTTAAAGTAAATTTGAAAAAAAATTATTTTTTTATTTTTTTAAGATTATAGCAAAAACAAATTAGAATGTTTCCCTAAAGGATAAAAATATCTAGTAAGGGACAATAGTGGCAAGTGTTATTTTCTACTATGGGACATTTTTTTTCTTGGTCCTATAATTATTAACTTTTAAAATTAAACCCTCCTTTACATTATGATTCATGTTTTTAGGATTTATAGCATCTGGTTTCTATTTTGGATTGTTATAAAGGCACACTTAAGTCATCTATTCTATTATTTATAGATTTCAATAAAAGAACATATCTACACTATTGCACATTAAGAAAAACTTTCCTATTCTTCCTAATTCTAATTCTAATCACTTGAAGCCATACTTAGCCAATTTTAAAGTTTATTTTATTAAAACTAAAGTAAAACATGGTCAATTATTTAAGCTATCTTTAGATGCATCATATAGTCAAATGAGTATAATTTTACAAAACATTCTAAGTGGGAGAACTACGTGGACTTGAATTCTCTCTTCAAAGTATTGGATACGTAGACAATGTTTAGCCATTGTAGGGTTGATTGAGGTTAGTTTATGATAGGGGTTGTCAATGCCTTTCATTTAATAATGCCAATTCAAGGTTGGTGTTCAAAAGAAATATGCAATAGGAGAAAGATATCTCTAGAAAACGGTCCCTTCAACCACACTCCACACTTGTAAAAATTAAAAATCACTCTTACAGAAATTAAATCACACTTGTAAGAAAGTAAATTATTGAATTGAAGAGAAAATGACACATAAATAAAATACTTGCAAGTTCACAACAAACTATAAAATGGAAGAGTTACAGACACAAAAATAAAATAACAATTTAAAATAAAATGATAATTACAGAATAAAAGAATAAATAAATTGACCCATCTTTCTTGGAATGAGTGACCAACTCATTCCTTGGAAGAGGGTTTATTTAGAACATAAGCTTTAGAATAGATGACTCATAATAATGGAGATAAAAATGTATTGATTGATTTCATTTAGATGTAGGAGGTTGTATTTATAATCTCATGCTTCCAACCAACACCGAATTCAGGAGTAACAATGTAGATATTGTAATATATCTCAATCTCCATAAAATATGAAAAGAGATATTTATTATAAAAATACAACATAATCTCAATCTCCATAAAATATGAAGAGAGTTATTTATTGAAATGAAAGTATACAAATATATATATATATATATATATATATATATATATATATATATATATATATATATATAGATACATTCTATAAATGGAAAGTCTATATATAGAAATAATCTAAATGAAAAACATTCTTATGATAGTTGAGAGTGATTTTGGTCATCTTAGAATAGACCAATAATAATTAGAATGTTTTAGAATGATTTTTAAATAAGTATGTGGCAGTTTTGTCATAGTTTGTAGCAAGTCTGTAGTTCACCTATGGAAGTCCATAGCTATAAACTAGGTGAATTCGTAGCTAGTCTATAGCTAATCCAAAGCTAAGTCAGTAGTTGAGTTAGTCACTGTTGGGTGAGTCCAAAGCTATTGGGCAAGTCTGACACTGAGTCTGAAGCTATTGGGAGAGTTTGAAGCTGACCAAAATGTAAGATCTTATTTATGAGATACTGTAGAAGACTTTGAAACTACTCTAACATTATTCTTGAAATAGTTACTCTTCATACTCTCTTCTTTTTAGCTTAATATAGACTGTATATGTGCATATTGACATCTTTTTTTCATAATTATTAGAAATAACCAACAAAAAGATAATAATGAATTCTAAAGAAATAACCATGATATATACTTTTTTTTAATTCTAAATAAACTATAAGTTCAGAAACTACGTTTAGATCCACTTCTTATGCAAAGAAAAAAGATGTTAATTCATGGATATAAAGAGCCATTTTAGAGGCTCATTAGCTTAGTCCATTACACTCAATTTTTTTTTTTTCATTTTCTCTTATTTTTAATAATTAATTTTAATTTTATTAATTATTTGATTGAGAACTTTAAAAAATTTTAAAAATCATTTATCTATTAAGGTAAATTTGAAAAAAAAAATATTATTTTATTCTTTTAAGATTGTAGCAAAAATAAATTAGAATGTTGAGGTAATTTTGAATTTCAAATAGATAGAAAAAGTCAAAAGTTATTAACATTTTTTTATGTGTGTAACTATTGATCATTAAGATCCACTTAAGGAATTTTTTTTTTTTTCTTAAATGACTTAATTCTTCAAAAATAATTATATATTCTAAAACTAAAAAAATATACTTGAAAAAACCATTTTGTAATTTTAAATACAATCATAAATAAGTAAATAAAAAATGTGGGCAAAGAAAGGGGAACTCCATAAATTTATATAGTATCGATGGATGTATTAAAATAGTCATGCTTGGGTACACTTGCCTAAAACTAAGACAAAACCTAAGCCAACAATAGAGGGATTTTTTTAAATTTAAAAATAGATATCCATCCAAAATGGATATGCATTCCAAAATGCTTTTTTTTTTCGAAACAAATATCCATTTTTTCAATCCTAAAACATCATGTATCTTTTGAAGGCCATAACATTTGCTTATGAACTTGAAATCAGGGGTCATTTTTTATAAAGTGTATAATTTTTCAAGAGGAATCCAAATATGTAATTAAAATTTATTTTTTATGAATGATATATGATTTTTTAGCCTCTACATCACAACCTATATGTTGCTAGGATTAGGATGTTGTGAATATTTCTTGAAACTCGTTAACAATCAATTGCATGAACCAACTGAGTTTTGTGATGTAAATTGAGTGTAATAAAGTGTTTTATGTTGCATTATTAGTTACAATGATAATAATGATAGGTGAGAAGATGTTAAACATACACATACTAATTGAATGCATGTTAAGTACAAGTTTGGTGTCTACATATAGTGTTTTATTAACATGACTTGATTAACCAAAATTAAGTAGTTGATAGCACAATTTTTTTAACGTGGGCTTTATACACACTACATTTTTTTTAATAAGGTAGACATTTTAGAATCAATGAAAAGGTATTCACTCCAAGGCATAAGTTGTGGGGTATTCAGTTTTATAAACAACCTGTTGGTAGAATAGTAGTGAGTGAAGTAGATTATTTTACCACGGGCGAATTAGATATGGGTGAACCTAGATGTAATGTACCTAGAGAGGGGTGGAATAGTAGAATAGGGAATGAGTAGTTTAGTCCCACATGCATAAGAATAAGGAGTGGATAGATGAAAATTAATATAAATAAAGAGGCATGTAGGATGTTGGAGATTATAAAAGAAGAGTTGTAATTGAGCATTGTTCAAAGGAGGTAGCCCTCTCGAAGTGAAAAGTTATTCAGTGTGATTCCTTCCATAAAAGGAATAAAATAATATATATTCAGTATTTGTGTATGTGAGAGATACTAGGTTCATAACATCTGGTATCAGAGTGCTTTCCAGGGCCATTTTTGTGTATTTTTTTCTTATAAGAGATTGAATGAATTAGAAGTTTGTAATTTTGTCTACCATATGCTTTCATCTTGCCTTAATGGGATCTTGGTGATCATAAAGTGGATAAAAATGACTTGGAGAGAATTGTTTTTAGAAAATTAGTTTAGGGAGTGCAAATTGTTGTAGATATGGAGGTATTGTGGTTAGTGTTTCTATTGTAGGCATATTTTGGAGATTCATGGAGCAAGTATAAGTTCTCCATTATATTTTGGGAGCTTTCAAAATTTAGATTTACATCCTTTTATCTCATCCCAGTTACAATCTGAAGCTAAAATTTGTCAGTTTCAAGTGCAAAATTTTGTTTTTTCATTAAAAATATTTGACTATTTTTAGTAAATTGATTATAGATTGTATAAAATTGAGCCAAACAATTTCTGATTTTGGTGCGCCTCTATTCCATATTTATAGAACAATTTTAATGTTTTAATTTAATTTAGTATTGTAAAAGTTATGATAATTTTAGTGACTACTAGTTTATTAAAAAAAAATGTCTAGTCATATTAATGGTCTTTTGTAGTTGTTTGGTCATATGTGGTCTCAATAATTAAAACGGTCTTTCATATATGTTCTTGTGTTAGTGTAAAAAAAATCAAAATATTGGTCATTTTGTAAAGGACACATTTTTGGTTAAAACCAATGTTCATTATCTGATTCTCATGGAGCTTCTCATTTTCTCTAGCAATAATCTAATTGGTGCATTAATTTAACTTCGATAAATTGGTACTTTTAGGGAATATCAGATTGAGTTTAAAATATTAACCAATAACATCTTCACTACATTCTTCATTCGTTGCTTCATCAGTGGACTTCAAAATGAGATTTGAGTAGAGGTTCAAATGCGCCAACTACAATCCATGAAGGAAGCCACAAACTTAGTTAAGCTTGCAGAAGACCACATCTACTATAATTATGGTGAGACATTTTTGTTTTTGCATCCATGCACAACATCACCTTTTTAGGACATCAACAAACCAGACATTGATTCCCTTTTGGATGCACCTCAGCAGGGTCCAGATGAGTCTATTCAGGGAATCACCATAGTGGAACTGGCCCTCGATGAGCCCAAGCCAACAATCATAAAACCCAAGCAAGGAACTGAGTCTTCAAATCTCTCAGAGAAAAACGTTGAAGGGGATGAAATGTATCTTCAATTCATTCATCATGATGACTATTTTGAGCACCATTGCTCTCACTTTTAAGATATGGTCATCATAGTTTAAATCATAGTTACCATATTCATACAAATATGGTCAAAAAAAAGCTGTACGGATCAAACAAAATAAGAAAATCAAACATATTTAGTCAAAACGGTCTTTCATATATGTTCTTGTGTTAGTGTAAAAAAAATCAAAATATTGGTCATTTTGTAAAGGACACATTTTTGGTTAAAACCAACATTCATTATCTGATTCTCATGGAGCTTCTCATTTTCTCTAGCAATAATCTAATTGGTGCATTAATTTAACTTCGATAAATTGGTACTTTTAGGGAATATCAGATTGAGTTTAAAATATTAACCAATAACATCTTCACTACATTCTTCATTCGTTGCTTCATCAGTGGACTTCAAAATGAGATTTAAGTAGAGGTTCAAATGCGCCAACTACAATCCATGAAGGAAGCCACAAACTTAGTTAAGCTTGCAGAAGACCACATCTACTATAATTATGGTGAGACATTTTTGTTTTTGCATCCATGCACAACATCACCTTTTTAGGACATCAACAAACCAGACATTGATTCCCTTTTGGATGCACCTCAGCAGGGTCCAGATGAGCCTATTTAGGGAATCACCATAGTGGAACTGGCCCTCGATGAGCCCAAGCCAACAATCATAAAACCCAAGCAAAGAACTGAGTCTTCAAATCTCTCAGAGAAAAACGCTGAAGGGGATGGAATGTATCTTCAATTCATTCATCATGATGACTATTTTGAGCACCATTGCTCTCACTTTGAAGATATGGTCATCATAGTTTAAATCATAGTTACCATATTCATACGAATCAAACAAAATAAGAAAATCAAACATATTTAGTCAAATTCGCATGTCATTCAAATATTATTTTTTATTTTTTAATTAACAAAATAAATTAAAAAATATTAACAATAGTTAACAAAACTAAACTAAAAAAACCCACGATTTAAACTGCTTGTGCCTCATACGGTCGCTGCTCACGATCCATAGATAAATGAATAACCTAAACTATTTTAGGATTTGCCATTTTCACCAAATTTGTAGGGCAATACAAGTGAAGCAGTGGTGGTGACAAACAAGGGTTGAGGATTTTCCATTTTCACAAACTCTACAGGGCAATATAAAAGTGAAGCAGCGATGACAACGAACAGGGGTTGACATTGTGACAGAGTCTTCAAATCACTCTGAATGATGACTCTGAACGGTGACAAATTAGTGAATAGATGTGATGAATAATGATAAGCAAACAAAAACAAAGCTTGAGCCGCAAAAGCGAACGATAGAGCCTTGCAGACTGTAGTGTCGGGTCATGGGTGAGGTAAGTTTAATATATTTAGTTTTTTGTTTTATTTTGTTTTTGTCTTTTAAAGTTTAAAAAAACTTTGAATTTATTATAGTATTATTTTATTTTTGAATGTATAATTAATAAATTATTAAATAATTATATTTTATAATAGTAAATAATGAATATTATATAATTATGAATATTATTAATATTATAATATTTAGATTTTTTTTCAATTTAAAATTATTTATTTGTATTACTATTTATTATTTGATACATTAATTTAAAATTTATTTTTTAAATAATAATTACTAAAAGTAAATATTATATAATTATGACTTGTGAGTATTATTAATGTTATAGTATTTAGATTGTTTTAATTTAAAATTATTTATTTGTATTTAATAATTTATTATTTAATAAGTTAATTTAAATTTTATTTTTGTGTTCAGTTTGTAGGTTCAAAGTTTCTTTGGGGAGTCACTAAATTTCATATCAGAGTAGTGTTAGATGCCATTGGGCATCGGGTAAGTAGTGGGGATTGGCCAGTGGAGGAAAAGGGTATTTCTAAAAGCTTCCAACATCTGAAGATGCCCATTAGAGATGAAGTACATTGTTCAAAGAGATGATAAAGATTTAAAAAAATGAGATGCACCTTGTGTAATGGGAATATCATAGAGAGTATAACCAAAGTTCGCTACCATTATCTTGGAGGATATTTAGATGTGAAAGTTTGTGGGGTAGCAAATGAAAATTCAATGAAACCATAATACGTATAATTCATAAATTGAGTGAAAGCTAAATTTAATGTGAGTCACGCTGGATCATTACCTTCAGAATCAAAGAAGGCTAAAATTCAACATTCAATCTCATAAATGGGTTCCTTCAATAGTTCAAGTTGATCACCATCACCATTTTCCCAAGGAATTGGAAGTGGAAGTGGCGTTCAAAAGTCATAAGATTCATTGAAGTCAATGTGGAGGCCACAACAAAAGCATGATGTCGACAAGTTAGCAGCTAGATTGTTTTATGCAGAGGTCATTCCTTTCAATGTTATTCGATCTCCACATTTCTAAACCTTCCTAGATGTGGCTATTGATTTCAGGAAGGGTTAAAATTTGCCTAGCTATGAAAGAGTAAGAACTACTCTTCTTGATGAGGAAGTGGTGGTCACATCTACTGAGCTAGATGGAATAAAAAAAGTTGGAAAAGAACAAGGTGCACAATAGTAAGTGATGGATGGTCTGATTCAAGAAGAAGACCTCTTCTAAATATTATGGAAATATCCCCTGTTGGTGATATGTTTATATAATCAATTGATACAAGTAAAGAACAAAAAACTTTTCTTTTCATTTCTCAATGCATCGAATCAGCTATTTTGGATATAGGAGAAGAGAATATTGTTCAAATCATTATAGATAATGTAGCTAATTGTAAAGGGGCAGGTGATATACTCATGGATAAATTTCCTCATCTATTTTAGACACCATGCGTTGCACATGTGTTGGATCTTTTTCTTGAAGATATATCAAAATTGGAGTGGGTAAATAATATTGTGATTGAAAGAAAACAAGTTTATAAGTTTATCCTCAATCACCGCTTGAAATTTAACTTGTATCATTCATTTTCAAAATGCGAGCTTCTATCCCTTGTTGAAACAAGATTTTCCACCAAATTTATTAATTTGTAAAGGGAGGTAGAGGAGAGGACATCATTGAGAAAAGTGATGGTTTTTAATGAATGGACAAAGTCAGCTTTCTAAAGAAGCCCATTCAAAATATATTGAAAGAATTATCTTAGGGGGCACATTTTGGGAGGGGACCAAAAAGATCATAATCGTTTTTTAGCCTCTTGTTAGAATTTTGAGAACGGTTGATGGAAATCAACCTTACATGGACTTTGTGTACGAGGGAATGGATAGAACAAAGGAAGAAATTCAAAAGTTACTTGTAGATAATGTTGAAGAAGTCAAATGCATTTAGGAAATTATGGACAAGCAATGGTTGATGTTACATAGTCCTCTACACATGATAACTTGCTATTTAGATCCCAAATTAGTAGAGGTAAATAATGAGATAAATGAAGAGACAATGAAATGTGTTTTTGCAATAATATACAAGTTATTTATTGATGAAGAAAAGAAGGAAGTAGTGAGGCAACAATTTAGTGTTTTAAAGAACCAACTAAAAATGTTTGGTATCAAGGAAGTAAAGGCAAGCAAGGTGAAGTGGGAAGCATCTAAATAGTGGCAGACATGTGGGGCTTCTACTCTACATTTGTGGAGGCTTGTCCTATAAATATTTAACCAATGTTTTAGTGCTTTTGCATGTGACAAATTGGAGTAACATGACTTAATCCACACTAACAAGAGGAATCGACTGAGTACTCAAAAAATCTTTGATCTTGTGTTTGTTCATAAAAATTTATAATTGTTTACTCACTCTCTTTCAAATGAAGATGACAACTCTCACCTTGATTAACCATGCTTTGAAGATGGAGAAACTATTGTTGTAGTTGATGAGCCTACTAGTGTAGGATTAGATGACGCTGCTAGTGATGACTTTGATGTAGTTGTAGGGTTTGATGTTACAGATATTTAAATTTTATTCCTATTTTTAGTTAATGCTGACAACTTTAATGTTAAAAAAAGGATATTTAAAAATCTTCATTGTTATATTTTATATGTATGATGTTGAATAATGAACATTGAAGTTTAACACTATTGGGTTTTCTTATCACGTGTTATCATTGATCAACTTATTTGTGTTTATGTTTTACAAACATGTATGATATATATTTTTTTTTTATGATTTGTAAAAGTTTCCTAACTAACTACAGAACTTACCGAATCAAATTTTTTTCAAAATTTTGAACTTATAAACTTTTTCTACTTCCAAACTTTCTGAATGTTCTAAACATGGTAACTATGGTTCAAATTGCACTTCAACCTTCAGTTATAGTGCTCATGTTCACCCTATTGATGTACATGTTCATATCCGAGCACATGCGAAAGAAGTGGAAGCAGAAAAAGATACATGTATCAGAGTTGTTGCCAGAATTTGGATAATGTGAATGTAATGGAGACGTGATCACATGAGATGAAGCAAGTGCACACCACATAGATGCTAAAGCAATTTAAAATTATACAAGAAGATAAATTGCACAAGACAAAATGGAGAAAATCAAAATCTAATTAACATGAGATGGCCAAAGTGAGGAATACATATAGGAGAGCACATAAGTAACTCCTCCACAAAAGGTGGTCAAGGCATCCCAAGAATAGACTGTAACTCCTCCATGAAAGGTGGTGATAAGGTGTTTAGAATAGAGAAGTAACTCCCATCAAGGGAGTTACTTATGACATTCTTATGACACCTATGACACATCTATGACACACACCTCCACATAAGCTAGCCTATCCCACAAATGTAGGAAAATTCCATGTAAGCACAAGAAATATAATTTTCCTAATTAAAAAATAGGGAAAAATAAAAACCTACACTAATACCCCCATAAGCACAGCTTAGGTGGGTAGTGAAGAAATATAAAATGGGTCCCGTCAACTAGGCCTGATGAGGTATCCATGTACAAATGCAATCTCCCATAAGATAGAGAAAAGGAGAAAATTCGTAGAAAAAAAACTCCCCCCAAAAGAGAGACATAAAAGAAAAGAAGAGGCTAGAAGGCCCCCCTGAAGATGATGCTGCTGCAGATGTAGACCACACCCCAAGAAGAGCTCATAGATGAATGAACTCACTCTCGATGAAATTTTTGGTGAAGATGTCTACAACCTACTCTGAAGACTGGCAAAATATCAAGTCAATGACCTGACTATGAATAAGCTCCTGAATGAAATGCATGTGAATCTCTATGTGCTTGGTCTGCTGGTGCTGAATTGGATTCTTGCAAATTGAATGGTACTTTGGTTGTCACAATAAATGATGGTGGGCTACCTGATAGGAATTTCAAACTAAAAATCAATCCCCTAAAGCCAAATAGCCTTAGTAGCTACATTAATTGCTCCCCTATACTCTGCCTCTATGGATGATATAGCAATAGCATTATGCTTCTTGCTAGACCAACTGATAGGACCAAAACCTAGATAAAAACTATAATCAGAAGTAGACTTGCGAGTCTGTGAATCACTAACCTAGTCTGAATCTGTATATCCAACCAAGTCAACCTCTATGCCAAATCTGTAATGAATCTCGTATCTCTGTGAACCCTGTATGTAATGCAAGATCCTCTTAGCTACTTTCCAATGTAGCTCATGAGGTTCCTGCATGAATCTAGAGACAAGTCCCACTGTATATGATATGTCGGGCCTGGTGTGAGTCAAGTAGATGAGACTACCAACAAGTTGTTGATACCGAGTGGCATCAACCAATGGTGAAGAAAAATCAGCCTCAAGCTTGACTCCTGATATAAAGGGAGTCAGAGATGCCTTGCAATTAGCCATGTGAAACTGAGCCAATAAGTCAAGAGCATACTTAGGCCGTGCAAGAGAAATCCCTAAATTTGATTGTGAGATCTCGATGCCAAAGAAGTACTGAAACAAACCCAAGTCTGTCATGTCAAATCTATCCTGAAGAGATGCCTTCACCACTGCAATAGTCGATAAAGAACTCCTAGTGATCAAAAGGTCATCAACATATAGAACCAAAATCAGGAGCGAATCATCCTGCCATAAGAAGTAGACATTGGGATCAGAATGGCACCTAGTGAAACCCACTGTGAGAAGGAAGGAATCCATCTTGGCATACCAAGCCTGAGGGGCCTATTTGAGGCCATGGATAGATTTCATAAGTCTTCATACTAAGGAAGAATCCTAAAAAAATCCTGGTGGCTGCTCCATGTAGATCTCCTCCTCTAGGTCTCTGTGAAGAAAGGTACTCTTCACATCCATTAGATGCACATCCCAACCATGTGCTATGGCAATAGCCAAGGTGAGTCAGATATAAGTCATCTTTGTAATGGGTGCAAAGGTCTTTGAGTAGTCAATGCCTACCACCTGTGAGAAACCCTTGGTGACCAATCACACCTTATACTTATCAACCGACCCATCTGCTACAAACTTGGTCTGATATATCGACCTACATCGAACCATCTTTCTTCCCTTAGGAAGTGAAGTCAAATCCCAAGTATGATTTTTGATTAAGGAAGAATATTCTTCCTCCATAGCACTATCCCACTAAGGTACCCTAGATGCCTCTCAAAAAGTCTATGGATCTAAAACTGAAGTAAAGAAGGCATGTGGATCTCTCTAAAAATCCCCCCTAGTATGTCTATTATTTGCGAGATCTCTTACTCAAGTGCCAACACTCTCAAGTGTCTGTCTAGACCAAAGTGGCTTGGAAGTGGGCGAGTCAGGTGCTAACTCCTCATCCTCTGACTGACTAGAGGTGGATGACTCTGCATCACTGTCCTCACTATTTGAATGCAAAGAAGAAGAAGATGTCTCTGGCTCAAGAACTTGCTGTGGCTGATCTGAATCTGATGAGAAATCATCATGAAGAAGTAGATCCGATGAGCGAGAAGAAGTGTCAAGTGTTGAGTCTCTAGGACTCTCCTAAAAATAGACACTTCTCTCGATGAACAACTCATGAGTGACTAGATCTAGAAGGCGATACCCCTTAATACCATCCGAATATCCTAAAAAGATGCAAGGCTTGGACTGTCATTCCATAGCTTTGCATTTTTTATTTAGTATGCGGGCCATGGATGGGGATCCAAAAACCCTGAGGTGCTCAACATTAGGTTTCCTTTTATGCCAAGCTTCAAAGGGTGTTATCCCTTTCAAAGCTTTGTGAGGAACCCTATTTTGAATGTAGAAATCACAATTGATGGATTCAGTCCAATACTGTGGTGCTAAGGATTTGGAGTGAATCATATAGCTACCCATATCTTTCAAGAACCTATTTTTGCATTCAACAACCCCATTCTGTGAAGGACTATAAGTGACTGTGCGTTGCAAATCAATCCCCTCTGTGGTGCAAAACTACTCAAACCTATTGCTGACATACTTCCCTCCATTATCAGTTTGAATAACCTTGATGGATTTCTCACTCTATTTCTCAACAAGAGCCTTGAAGTCTAGAAAATTTTCAAACACTTCAGACTTTTGTTTGAGAAAATATATCCAAGTGTACCTAGAGAAATCATCAATGAAAGTGAGGATGTACTTGGCCCTTATGAAAGATGGTTTGTGAAAGGGTCCCGATACATCACTGTGGACTAACTCCAAAGGTTGTGAAGCCCTCCAAGATTTACCTTTGTCAAATTTTGCTTTGGGATGCTTCCTAAGGGAGCACCTTTTGCAAAGTACTTTTGAGAATTGGACACGAGGCAAGCCAATGACCATGTCATTTTTGCAAAGTTGTTTAAGGTAGCGGTAGTTAAGGTGGCCAAACCGTTCATGCCACAATTTGTTGACTTCATCTGAATGAGTCAGCAATGCTATTAGAGAAGAATCTAGTGCAAAATGTGAAAAGGTGTATAACCTTGCTTGGTGATCTGCCCTACCCACTGCCACTATAGTATCACTATGCAACTCCCTGATAGCCACTGAATCTGGTGAAAACTCAACTCTCATGCCCCAATCAATGTGAGTGATTTGGTACAATGATTGGAGATTGATTGAAAGAGAAGGAACACTTAGAACATTATTGAATTTTTCTCCTTCCATTTCAACTGACCCTCTCCCTACAATGGAAACTGATGTGTCATCACCCAAACTAATTGAAGTCATGCTACAAGGCTCTAAAGATAAAAACTCAACTAGGGAAGAGCCCATATGGTGAGACACTCGAGTCGATGACCTATGAAGATGTAGAAGCTGTTGTAGCTACAAGGGCCTTACCCTTTTCTTTGTCCTTACCCTTGCCTTTTGCCTTGGTAGAATCTTGGGTAGATGAATTCTGCTTGATGGACTCAAGAACACCTATGTTTTTCTTCTCTAGAAGATGAGTTAGGTGATCTATTTATTTATTCATGAATTTGTGTTCATCATGCCCTATATTTTTACAATAGGCACACTTAACCTTCTCCTTCTTAGGTTTAGCATTGGAGGAGGAAGACTCAGTGTTGTTTTTGGCAGGATTGTTGTTTTCTTTCTTCTTCTCCTGGTCCTTGTTTTTTTTCTTCTTCTCCTTTGTTGAAGTCTTATCCTTACCATTTCCAGCTATCAAAGCTTGGGGTTGAGTAGACTTCATTGTGCCCATTTGAATTAGCTTATCTTGCTCCCTAGTTAAGTTGGCAATGAATAAAATCTAAAGAAGACATTTTCCATGTAGTGCCAAGGGCACTTTTTGTGGCATGGAAAGTGGAGACAAAGACTTAATAGCTTGGACCTAACTTTGTGAGAATAGAAAGATTGAGTTGATGATATTTCTTCTCTATCCCACATTCTTTCAATTGCAATCTAAGGGCCTTAAACTTAGTGAAAAACTCCTGTAGGGTGTCAAAGTTGCTAGGACTTAGACTTATGAGTTTGTTTTCGAGCTCATGACCTCTCATCTCATCAAGCTTCCCAAATAAGTTTTCTAAGGTGTCCCATATTTCTTTGAGAGTATTAGAGTTTTCTAAATAGAAGAAAATTTTTGGAGACACATAAAATCTTAGTAATCCATTTTAAGTTGAATTTAGGTGAAGTTGTGTTGATTGCAAGTTGTGAAATTATGCTGAAAGGAGAATGAAAGCAAAGATTTGCAAGTTGTGAAAAGCAATCACATCTCCCTAAAATATTGAGCCCCCCCCCAAATATGCAAGTGCACACTAAAAAATACATCAGGCTCAGCCGAGAATGCATCTTAGAGCAATCAGTGCAAGACTTAAAGCAAATAGGACGTCGAACTCAGCAAAAAATGTGTCTCGGGAGACCCAAATTTTAGGCATTTTATAAACTAGTGAATTTTTGACAAATAATAAGCCTAAACTGTGGAGAATTGAATTAAAAACACTTTTGAAAAAAATGGCACCCAAATCTAAGTTACTGTGTGCAAGATATTAAAGGTTCAATTTTCCTGTAAACTAGTGTTTTTGCAAAAAAAATACTAAAACATTAAAAAAATGCATGTTTTGAGAGAGAAAGTGGCCTTCCAACCACTCATTGGATTCAGCACGAAATGAGTAATCTAAAGGAGGTTTGTGTGAGGGGGAATTGGCCTCCTGCCAACCCGGGCCTCACCCTTCGTCTTCGACAGACGAAGATACAAGTTTTTAAATGTAAACCCCCAAATTATCAAACTATCTAAAAAACTTAATATTCAGTCAAATTGACTGATTTTTTTTTACAAGTCGATTTTTAACTAAAAAAAAATAAAAGGATAATTTGATGGATGCCAAGTGTCTAAGGGCCCACATGGGATGCCAAACAAGGAAGGGGTGCCAAAAAAACACAGTCCAGATTTTGCTTGCAAAAAAAATAAAAGAAAAATTTGCAGACCTGCACGCTAGATGCCGTATGGCTACTTAGCGCCTTGCTATTGCTAAAGGCATTACAGGAAGGACTTGGCGTGGAGTTCCAGAAGCTTGGTGTAGACCAGAAGAGCGTCCAACATTGTAGAAGGAGCTGCGTGGTCTGAGAGTGCCTGGACTGACTGTGTGGAGTGCTACTAAGTGTGTGGATTGACTGCATGGACTGAGAGCACCTGGACTGACTGCGTAGAGTGCTGCTCCTCCCTCTTCTCACTCCCTGCACACAACAATGGCGCTCGAGTGCAAGATTTCCTCCAACGTAGATATCTAAATGGTAGATCTAGGTGGCTCTCAACAGAAGTAAAATTTTTTTAACAGAATTTCGTATGGATTTGCATGAGTTTTCAAGAAACTCTACCAAAACTCTCAAATGCAACGGAGTTAAAAAACTACTAAGAAAACAAAGTAAGAATTTTAGAATAAACTAATAGCATAACCAGACACACGATTATCGGAGTGGCTCTAATACCATATTGGAGTTATTACCAGAATTTGGATAATGCGAATGCAATGGAGACGTGATCACACGAGATGAAGCAAGTGCACACCACATAGATGCTAAAACAATTTGAAATTATACAAGAAGATAAATTGCACAAGACAAAATAGAGAAAACCAAAATTTGATTAACATGAGATGGCCAAAGTGAGGAATACATATAGGAGATCACATAAGTAACTCCTCCACAAAAGGTGGTCAAGGCACCCCAAAAATAGATTGTAACTCCTCCATAAAAGGTGGTGAGAAGGTGCTAAGAATAGAGAAGTAACTCCTATCAAGGGAGTTACTTATGACATTCTTATGACACCTATGACACATCTATGACACACACCTCCACATAAGCTAGCCTATCCCACAAATGTAGGAAAACTCTATGTAAGCACAAGAAATACAATTTCCCTAATTAAAAAATAGGGAAAAATAAAAACCTACACTAATAACATGAACATGCCTCTATATGGTTTTCAACCTATTTTCATATCTATGGTTTGACCTTCATTTGGTCCTCCTCCTATTACTTATCATGTTTCGAGGGTGAAACATATTTAAGGGGGATGAAATGTAATGTGCCTAAAAAGGGGTAAAATAGTAGAATAGGGAATGAATAGTTTAGTACCACATGCATAATAATGAGTGGATAGATGAGAACTAGTATAATGTTGGAGATTGTAAAAAAAGAAGAATTGTTGAGCATTTCTTAAAGGAGGTAGCCCCCTCGAAGTGGAAAGTGATTCCTTTCATAAAATGAATAATATAATATATATTCAATATTTGTGTATGTGAGAGATACTAGGTTCATAACACTAGATCTAATTGAGATGGGTAGATTTATGATAGTTCTAATGAAGGTGGCTAGGACTTTAAAAAAAACTCAAAAGGGATAGAAAGGTAAGGCAAGAAAGGAGGCTTATGGATCATACTAGATAAAGCCTTTCAAGACCAGTACTTGAAATTAAGTTGGACAAGAGATCACAAATAAGTATTTATCACATGCTACTATATCATACTAACAATAAAACACAATTAAGAGTCAAATGGAACCAAAATACAACATACGTAAACACATGAAAATCAAAGGTTGCTATGTTTGTTACACTACAATAACACATCTACAAGGGATATTATGATTTATATGCAAAAGGTATTCAAATCATCTATAACTTAATATTAATGACTACAAATAAAATATAATTCATACAAAACCAAATACTAATAAACTACAATGATATCACTTCTTACACAATCCATTATTTGAAGAAAAATCAAGATTTGCACATTAAGACTAAGATTGCAGAATTTATTTAGAATTTCCTATTAATCTCAACAACCAAAATTCTCCTCCCTTTGAGACTGGAAGGTTACAAGTATAATTAGACTTGGTATGGGGAAGGCCTCATCTCTAAAGTGAAGTATAATAATAAAATTAAAAAAATAACACTATAGGTTAATCTCATGCTAAACATGCATGTACAACATTGCTCACTTAGAATAAGATTCTTCATCTAAAAATACAATATATACATGTTAAATAAATTTGTAACTAATAGTTTCATCTCAACTAAACTATGCAAATACATATGTATACTTCGATAGTGTTGATGTGGCATCGATGGAAGAATTTACACTATAATAAAGTTGAAGTGGAGGTTGATGTAGATGGAACTGGAGTTATATCAGAGTTACAATTGAAATAAATAGTGGAACTAAAAGTGATCCTAAAGTAGATGCATGATTCTATGGAACTGAAGTTGAACCTTGTGCTACAATTGGAATAGGTATTTGAGATGTAGATGAACCTGATGTAACTACTTGTAGTGGGACATAAGTTGGTCTAGTCTGAGTATGCACCAATGTGTACTTGGGAATCTAAGTACTCTGAGGTAGGGTTGGCATAACCTCTACTATTATAGTCACTTGTTTATCTACATCCATCTGAAGGTAAAGAGCATGACTCACCTAGAATTCAATTTCAATAGTCTCAAAATCAAGTAGAGCTCTTTTGAATAATTGAGTAGGCTTGCCCATTAGTTTCTTGTGTGTACCCAATGCAACTCTAACTTTAGTGTGTAGTGACTCAGTTCCTATAATATTATCCCTTGTAAAATTGATGAGTTACATCATCTCATCATTGGTTCTATAAATAGTCCTTTTGATCTCTACTCTGAAGCTATCCAATGCTACTTACAAAAGATTCTCAAAAATGGGCCTAGGTACCAATTGCCCCTATGGAGTGCTTACTTGAATGACTCTTAAGTTAGTCAGGATAGAGATAAATCCCTTCTCCTAGTTTGTAAATATTTGAACCAAATCCCACATCTCTTGATGCCATTGAAGTATACCATCCCTTTTTATAGTAATGTAATTTTGTGCCCAGACAACTTCAGATGCCATTATTAAATTGAGGTAGGTATAAGCCTTATTTCTTATTTCTTGGATATAATTATCAAAATGGAATTTAAATATAAGTTACTTAGTTATCACCAAGTATTATCTTGAAGTTTCTTCCTCTTGTTGTAATTTCTGATCCATGAAAGAATATTCAGGGTAACTAATTGCTTAATTTGTTCTATTTTATCTATATGTGATGTTTACTAAGTTGGTTGTGCTTATTGAGTTGGATGATCTCCTTGATTAGTTGAAGGGGATAACTATGGAGGTAGCATATCCTTTTTAGAATATGTCCCTATTAAAGTAAAATGAGGAATAGCCTTCCTCCAACTAATAACCTATTTCTGGACTAGTGTATCTATGATGTATTTGGCCTTCCCCTCTACTTTGTGCATCAAAATTATAGGTGTCTTTATCTACGTGGCTCATCCAATAGGAATTTATATCTATGTAGATGGCCTAGGATGGGTGATTTAAACAATATAAATAGAGGTAGAACCATGCTTTTAAAATTTACCCCTTAGCTTGGCTTAGGGGATTAAGGACTGGTCCTAATTAAAAATGAATATGTCACTGGGGTGCTTGCTAGATTTTGTAAATATTTAGTAACAAAAATATATATGACCCCAACATTCATAGAAGTAGTGGCCATAAGATCCATAGAAGTAGGCTAGGCTATGGTGGGAAATATTGATATTATAGTAATAGCCAAGGGTTGGGATATTTGGCTTAAAGAATCCAAATAATGTGTTACACTGATTGTAATTGTAGAAACTAAAGAAGCTACCAAAGAATGTGAACTTAAAACCAAAAGAAGAATAGTTGGAGTATTAGCTACTATAGTTGACATTGTTGTGGTTTGAAGTGGAGAACTTGGATTTGTAGTTGGGTATGGCCTCTGTATTGTAGATTACAGTTGTGACTTTGCCTTTTCTATTGCATCTAATTCTCTATCTGATAATAATTTAATATCTATATAGCTACTATCCTTTTGTTTGACCTCTTTAGATCATATTATCAACTTTTTTCCTCTTGACTGGGATGGGCACTTTCCTCAGACAACCATTCATCCTCTAGGTTTGATTCTATGGTCTCACTGATGGATCATGACTCTTCAATTTTTATATCAGAGAATTAGTCTTATTAATTACCCATCCTTATCTCTTTCTCTTCACTGTGATAGAACATGATAGGGTATGATTTCCATGTGCCTCTTATTATATCCTACCTCTCTTTAGGGACTTTTACTGGTTCCTCTTTCACTTCCACCTTTTGAGGAGAAATAGGTGGAGTCTTGGGTTTCCTTGTATATGTAAGTATTATTTTGGTAGTAGTAAAGGATAACCCAACTAAAGGTGGAATGGGAGATGGAGGGACTGTAGTGGTGATAGATGGTGATGGAATGGAAATGGAAATCAAAACTAGAATAATGATTGATGGTGAAGCTATCTATCCATTAGGGTGGGGTGATGTTTCTAGTGATGAAAAATAAGAAGGAAACATATGCACTTGAGATAAAAATTAAGGAAATAGTTAGTGGAGTCAAAGGTAACATATAAAATATACTATCTTCTCCAATTTGATTTGCAGACCTTTCTTATTCAACTCTATGCTATGGAGAGGCAACAACAACTATGTGTGCAAGTGATGTTGGATAAATTTTCACTCTCTCTTCAGCATTAGATACCCACACTGGGCTAACCTCTTGTGTTCTTGATTCTGATTAAGGATGGGGTCTGTGAATGGGTTTTGAAACCCATTTCTATTTCTAAATCCTTGTAGAATCTTATTTGGTATAGTAGGATCATATATGATCCTTTATGACATAATCATAAACATGTTGGTTCTATGCATCTTTATGGCCACTTCAGAATCATCTTCAAAATTAATAAATAGACTATCATGGTCATAGCCCTGGTGCCCATAGTTGATCTTTATTTTTCTTTCATATTTATTGAGGTCTGCTCTGACATTCCCTCTAAATTCCATTGTATGTAGGGTTCCCATGTGAACCCATAATGTGTCCTTATTTTCCAAATAATTTGTAGGTGCTCCCACCTTATGTATTGCATTTTGCCAATACTAAGAGGGGTGGGATGGATTACTACTTTCTTTGCCTTCATTAACTCAGTGTCAACATTTTCAACCAATTGAGAAATAATTTCTTGTTCAAAAACCTCATCAGGTACAATCCTTGGTAGGCATAAATGGTTTGCCCTTGTAATATCTATTCTAATTATTGTGCACTTTGGGTATAATCAATAATCACCCATTTTAGAATAGACTTCTTTATTTGGTCAGATAATCTAGAGATATTATTTTCATAAATAACTTGATAAATCATAGGGTAAAATATTTCATTAAACCTCTTCATGTTCTTATAGAACTTGTGGATATGGAGAATGTTTAATTCATCGCATATACTATTTTGAGTGTACTTTGTGGATCATTCCTAGGGTTCATAAAATGGTGAGTGAACTATTGCAATTATAGCCTCCGCTACATATGACATCATATCGAATTTACCATCTAACAAACTTTCAAGATTATTGATTTTGAGAATCAAATTGGAGATGATAACCTCTCCTATTGCTATGACTTCTTTGGATGTTATAATCATGTCCAATAAAGGGACCCATATCTCATTGATGTAGGCAATAGTTGAGAAACCATATATTATATTTAAAATGGACATCACAATTCTTAATTATGGCCTAAAGACAACAATAGTAATGGAAGATGTGGGGCCCTAGATTATGAAATTACTTGGGTTACTGACCCATTCTTTCAACTTGATGCAAACATTATTGTTGAGAAAAAATGTGTTCACCATATCTTGCTTATATGCCATCTCAAGAACCAAAATTCTATAGTAATTCTTGAAGACATTACAGCTAATATATATATATATATATATATATATATATATATATATATATCATTTTTATTAGCCTGAAGAGTAATATTTTTACAAAATTTGTGCCATTCATAGATAAATCAAACAAGAGGTATATGGATGGAATTACCTCTAGCTTGGCCACTGCATTGTGAAGACCAATTACTTTGATGTCCAACAGGTCATATATTTATCTTTACATAAAAATGGACAACTGGTCCCCAACTCTATAGGTTTGGTCTACCTCAACCACATCCCAAATGGAAGAATAATGCTTAAATTTATGGTTCAATGATACTGAATCAAAGGTTGTATCTATATACTCAGTTGACCCTATAATAGACTATGCAGAAGGAAATAGAATGTGAGATATGGATACCATTGAATCTCTAGTTTGAAAATCCTTTACTTTGTGAAAAGTTATAAATTTATTCATCACATGAGAGCTATGGATTCACATCATGTGTTCAGATGTTTAAAAAAAAAGTAATTAACTGGATTTGAAAATTTGAAATATATTGCTTTAGTCACATATGCTTTGAGAGTTAAATGCATCAATTCATTGCTTAATGTGAATTAATGGTTGCAATGGATTTGGTTGCTTTTCCATGCCTAGTATTTTCATTTGAAATTCATAAAACCAAATTCCATAGATTTTTAATGTTATGTGGATTCTTATGCATGTTCCTAGATTCTTAGTCATCTTAATATGATAAATGTTTCTTTTTTGGTTTTTTAGACATAATAGTGTTTTCTTTGATATTTTCTCACATATCTTCAAAGGACACATGTCTACATGTCATTATTATGTTGATGGCTGAGGTGTGATTTATTATACTTTGCTCTTAGGACCATGGGTTAGTGAGATGATGACAAGTGGATGGACTCTCAGATGGTCCACTACCCAAAAGTATTTGTACAAGGGTTTATGGTGACATCACCTTTAGGTTAGTGGGATGATGACATGTGGAGGACTCTCAATAATCTGATTGCCTAGGATTGTCCATAAAAAATGCTTTGCTAACATCACTATCATGATATTATGTGAGAAGGATGATGACATGTGGATGGCTCTCAATGATATGCTTACCGATGATTGTCTATATAAAATTATTGGGCAATAAAATGATCAGGATGATGACACATGGGTGTCTCTTGATGATCTAATTTATCAAGATAATTCATACAAAAGAGACTGTTGACATCACCATTGGGACCAGGTGAATAGGATGATAACACATGGATGACTCTCAGTGATCCGCTCGCCTAGGATTGTCTGTAGAAAATTATTTGCTGACATTACCTCTAGGAGGCTAAGATAACTTGTACCCTTTTTGCTTGGTGCTTCAAATGAGAATAATGATGATGCATGGAAAGAATGAACTTTAGGATGGTCTATGAAATGCCTAAGGGTGATATTATTCATTTTAATAGACACAACACAGACAACAAACCCACTAAACAATATAATACATCAGCCCAGTTAGCCATATAAATCATAAGTTAGACCATGTACATAAGCACTTAAATAAAATTGAAGATGAATAGTAAAACATATAGCATGGCTTAGACACAACTTTGATTCCTTTTAGCTTTGAAAATAAATTAAAAATAATGAGATGAAACTTACATATTACATTAAGCAAACAAATAAAAACCATGATAATTAAGTGAATTTTTGAAGCATCAGATAAATTCCTTGAATTCATGCTTTTTAAAATTACATATTATAGACTTCTGCTTCATAATACCATAAAAAGATGTTCAATTAATATTGGTTCTCTACTTGAAAATTTTAAAATGGGGCATGTTAGGGCACAACAAATGCAACTCAAAGGGGAAAATACTCCTAAATGTTTTGAGAACCCAGTATTTTAGTAATACATCATGACAACATTTTAGTTGTAAAATAGAAAGAATAAGCAAATCAAACTCTGAAACATAGAATCCTACGTTCTCTTGCAATAGACTAACCCTTTCCATTCCTTGGATTTTTGTGTGATCTAGTGAAATTAATTCCTCTTGGTTATAAATTTTTTAACAGAGATGAATAACCATTGTAAGTTTCATTTTGACTTATGATTTTTTAACCAAAAAATAAGGAAAGTCTAGGTATTTCTCTAATTCTAGCCAAACATCCATCTCCTTGATAGAGATACATCTGATTCCACTCGAGAACCTTGATCTACTACCATCCAGGCATCCATAGTCTCGGTAGAGATTACTTCAATCACCCATCATCTATCAGTTTGTAATATTTTTTTAATATAAATCTTAGATAGAGAAGGGTTGAGAACCATTATTAGTTGGGTGTATGTATAAGAAAAATTATTTTATCATTACTTCCCTGTTAGTGTGTATCCATTTCTATATTTGTTATTTCTCATCCAAATTTTAGCTTGACATAGTGAAATAAATATTTTGAAATGAAAATCCTTTATAAAATTTGCATGAGTATATCAAAGTAAATCCCAAAAGTATAGTAAACCTATTCATCCCAAACAAAACCTAATTGAATCATAATACATACCTTAACTCTATAACGTCTAGTATTATTAGAATAAATCCTTGTGAGTACCAATCATTCTCTCTTATATATTGTCCCTTTATTTTTGGAATTATTTTATGTGACTTTAGTATAGGAAAGTGGTCGTTTTATTCTGAAACTTTAGAAAACTAATCTAGAAAGCATATAACTAATCTATTCAAAGAAAAATACATAAATCAAGAAAATTAATTATAAAAAGTAGCAAATCTAATCTAGAAAAAATGAAATCTAATTTAGAAAACAAGAAATATAATCAAGCAAGAAGAAAATATAATCTAATATTAATCTAAATCTTCACTTATAGTTCACTCAAATGCATTTCTAGTTAGAGCAACCATGAAATAGTGCTTCAAGAACTATCCATTGACTAGAAAGGTGAGGTCATTACCCTTGAGGTATTTCAATCGAAAGACATTCTTATCTAGGATCTCTGCTATTTGATATGGTCCAATCCATAAAGGAGTAAATTTATCATGTTTTCCCTTCATCTCATATGTTTTATCCCATAGAAGCATGGAGTATGATATCTTGAAGGCCTTAATCTTGGATATTTTGTCAAAACATATTTTGATAATATCCTAATGTTTATTGAAACTGTGCAGTGCTTCAATTCTTGTCCTCCATCTAAACTATGTCTAATACTCTAGATTGTACTCTTTCATCTTCTCTCATATACTCTTACTTGAACTGGTACATTAACATCTTGAGAGTAATAGGGAAGATTGGTTTTTGTCCATACACTAGTAACAAATGTGAAGCCTTAAGGGCTTACTTGTACCTAGTTTTATCTACCTATAATTCATATCTCAGTAAGAGGTGGCATTCTCTTGGTTTAGCTTGTGCTAAATTCTTAATAGCATACATCATATTCTTATTGATGGATTCAACTACTCTATTTCCTTATGGGTATTAGTTTGAAGAAAAATTGATTATGATTTGAATTTTATTGGCCCATTCTATAAATTTAGAATATTTAAAAGTTGGACCATTATCACAAACTAAATAACTATGAGTGTCAAACTTGGTCAATATATTTTCTTTAAAAAACTTGATGACATCAATTGATCTAGAATTATTTGTTGTTACAACTTCGATACACTTGGTAAAGTAGTCAAGACAAAATTATGTCTTGCCAAAGAGTTTGGGTTTATCACGAACTAAAATCAAGGCCCCATTGGGAAAAGGGACATCCCAAAATGATTGGCTACAAGGGCATGAGAACATTTAGTTATATTTTCCCAAATACTTGACAGTCATAGTAGGTCTTGATGTGATTATGGGCATCTTTGAATAGTTTAGGCCAGTATTATCCCATCCTCAGAATCTTATGAGTTTTTATGCTTCCTAAGGGATGCCCAATACCTATCTTATGATGTAGGTTATTGAATGTGCTTGCAGCCTTTTCTTTTAAAACACATCCTAGATAGATGCCTTCATATTTATTCCTATGCAAGAATCCTTTCTTGATCATATAATGAGTTGATTTGAGCTTGAGTGCTTGTCTTTGATCTCTATTTAGTTCTAAATGACAAGTGCCTATGATAAGATAATATATGATCTGAGTGTACCAATCACCACCAATTACCTAAATCTCATTAATGTGTTCAATACTGACTCATAGATTAGTCTTGATCATTAGCTGGATGATCCTCTAGCCTCTTACCATCTTGGCTGGCTTGATCTCAAGGTTAAACTCCTAAAGTTTAGCCATCCATTTGCCTCTTATTTCACTTAGTTCATTATGATAAGGGACCAACTCCATTGAGAAAATTTTCATCTTTGACTCATGGAGTGGTGCTAGATTAGCTATGGAAGCTACTAGCGAATCAATTATTTAGTTCTATTCTCTAGGAATGGCTTTGATGTTAAATCCTTCCAAGGACTCAATAAAGTACTAGGCTCTATGATTTTACTTATTTAGGTAAGTGAGATTACACTGATACTTCTTCCTAATCTAATTGACCATTAGTTCAAAATTTTTAAAGATATATAGTAGTTTAGCATTATGATTCAGTGTAAACTATAAGATGAATATTAGAGCTTCATATTTTAATCTATTATTGGTGTAGGGGAGTTATAACCTATAATAAATAAGGTACTTATTACCCTCTTGGTTTCTTAAATCCACACCAACACTATAACCTTGGTTTGACATGGCTCCATCAAAATAAAGAGTCCACAACTGTTATGGATCTTCAAATTCTTGTCCATGCAATGCATGTTATTGTTTAGTGGTAAATGTGTATACACTTACATGTGAAGATATGAAGTCTACATTTTCATTCATATAATTGTAATCAATGATGATATGTCTCATATTTGGTTCATAGTCCACTTAGATCTGGTTAGCTACCACCTTCTAGGGTAACCATGTGTAAGAAGTAGGTGGCCATATACCCATTCAATGTATTGGACCAATTACGACTAAGTAATAGATAGTAGGCTTCTAGAATGTCAATGATCAAGATGTTGATGGTCTAATACACACATGATTAGATTCCAACTAAATGCACATGTTCATTAATTCTCCAACACATGCGATTAAAGACTTGTCTAATTGTAAAACCACTCTCTTTGACTTATCTAGGGTCAAATCTAACTTATGGCATATATCTATCGACATCAAATTGGTCGAGACACTTGAGTCAAATAAATAATTATGCATGTTATTTATAAACTTTTAAATAGTGAGAAGAAAAGGTAGTACTTAGGTTTATATTTAAATACCATAACATTCAAATGTGTAGCTTTAGATTTATCTGATATAGAGGGCCTTTTGATTAGGGATTTTAGATCAATTCCCTTTGTTTGATGATCTGGATGATATTGGACTTAATCTTCTTCATGTATTTAAAAATGTTGTACCTATCCCTACTCTATGGTTGTGTGCACTACAACTGCTCATCTCTCCTAGTGGGATGTGGGTTGTTGTTAGCCTGAGAGTTTTGATTAGTAGCATTATTATTCAGAGGTATTGAATTAGTAATTAGATACTAGATATCTAGATTGTAGTTATTCCTCTAGAGTTTCTAGAATGTAGGAATCTCATTGGTATTGTCCTCTGGTTCATTATCATATTATTTTAGAAATGGAAGACCATAGGTCTCAAATACCATTGTAGTGATGGAGTGTCTAGGACCAATAGAGGAAGAAGGCTATGTTTGATGTACATAGCCTTCTTGTCTATCCATCTTCATCTAAAATATCTTTAAGGCTATGTAGAACTCGATGCAATTGAGCTCACCATGGTGCATAATGCTATGATCCCTACACCAATTAGGAAGGGTTGATTCCATAATATTGATCTTTGGCATCATGTTAGATGGAACTTGTTGTTATTGATTATTTCTAGATCTGGTGAAAGGCATGTTGTATCTCTAGAATCCAAAGCTCTGATTGGTGTTTTAGCCTTCAATGTTACCCATACATTTTTTCATGTTCAAATATTTATTGATCAGTTTATAAACCATTTTTTGGATTGATTCTAATTCTATTTTTATGGAATCAAAATTTGTTACCTATGTTGTAGTGGTATTAATTGGTATAAATGATTAATTTAGGATTTGGTCTAGGCACATAATTATTTAGGAGGCTAAGATGTCGATTAGGTAAAACTTGGGTTAAGTGCAACTTATTATAAACCAGGTTCTAATTTTGGGTCATAATGTTTTGATAAAAATTAGGAATTGGTTTGGAGGCCAAAAAAATAGGACCAAGAGTAAGTGGGGCCAAGGACTAACTCTAAGGGTTCAATTTTTTTATCTACATTGATAGCTTTGACATAATCTAAAGGTAATGTATCAATACCAATAACTCTATGTAGAAATACAATAATCACAGGGTCTAGAACATTATTTTACATCTCTAGGGCCAACTCCTCATTGGGTGAGCAAGCAATATATAGCCTGTTATACATTATTCTAGAATTTAACAGTTAAAAGCTTCAAGTTGGTTCATTGGGATCTCACCTCATATTGGAAAAGTGTTGGTAAATAATTCTTGCACTAGTGACATGGACAAATTATGTGAATAAGGTGTCCTATAAATCAATCCAAGATGTAACAAAACCTTTTTGGACATTGAGAAATAAATCATAGGCTACATCTTGTAATGTGAAGGGAAATAGTCTGTATATCATGTGTTCATGGGTTACATTCAATATTTCCAAGGTAGTTTCAAAGGCCTTGATGTGCTCTTCTACATTCCTTCCTCACAAGGGATAAAAGGAAGGTAGATATTTTTCTAAGTTCATGGGTAGGTCATAGACAACTCCTACAACATTGATAGTAGAACCAATCAACTAGGTTGGATCCTAAATTGAAACTATGGGTTGAGCCATCAAGATTAATAAAAGATAGGATTGTTTATTTGGAGAGAGTGATCGAGCTTAAGGTTCTCTCCTAAACTCATTTATTAGACCTAAATTTTTGCATGAATTTCCAAAGGTAGGAATAATAAGTTAGTGTCTGAGGTTGACCTTTTAAGTCTTTTGGGGGGTTCTAGTGTAACTCGAGTGATCCTTTTTAAGGAAAAATAGAGGCAACAGTTTGGCCCTCCTTCTATCACCATATTTTGTTGTCTATTGATGTGGGTTTTATGCACACTACATAAATTTTTTACAATGTAACCTCTAATATTTTAGGATCAATGAAAAGGTATTCGTTTCAAGGCATGAGTTGCAAGGTATTGGATTTTATAAATAACCTGTTAGTGGAATAGTGATGAGCAAAGTAGATTGATTTACCAAAGGTGAATTATAGATGGGTGAACCTACATATACTTGAGATGGGTGGAATGATGATGGTTTTAATTAATGTGGGTAGGACTTTAAAATAAACTCAAAAGGGAGGGAAAGGTAGATTAGTAAAGGAGGCTTATGGATCACACTAGATGAAACCTTTCAAAACCAGTACTTGAAATTAAATTGGAAAAGAGATCATAAACCAATATTTAATACAAGCTACTATAACATAATAATAATCAAACATATTTAGGAGTAAAAGGGAACCAAAATACAACATATTTAAATGCATGAAGTCAAAGGTTGCCACATTTGTTAAACTACAATAGTAAATCTACAAGGGGGAATTATGATTTATATACAAAAGGTATTCAGATTAGCTATAACTTAATATGAATGATTGTAAATAGAATATAACTCATACATAACCAAAGACTAAGAAACTATAATGGTATCACTTCTTACACAAACCACAAGTTGGAGAAGAATCAAGATCTGCACATCAAGACAAAGATTGTAGAATTTCTTCATAATTTCCTATTAATATCAACACCCAAAATTCTCCTACCTTTGGGATAAGGAGGTTACAAGTATAAAAAGGCTTGGTATGGGGAAATTATCATCTCTCAAGTGAAGTCTCATAATACAATTACAAAAATAACATTGTATGTTAATTTCATGCAAAGCATGCATGCAAAGCATTACTTGCTCAAAATATAATTCTTCATCTAAAAATACAATATATACATGTTAAATAAATTTAGAACTAACTGTTCCATATCAACTATACCATGAAAGTACATATGTATAATTAGATGGTGTTGATGTCACACCACTAGAATAATTTACACCACAATAAAGATGACATGGATGGAACTAGAGTTGTAATGGAGCTACAACTAAAATAGGCTATAGAACTAAAAGTGAGTTTGAAGTAGACATAGGATCATGTGGAACTAAAGTTGGACCTTGCATTACAGTTGGAATAGGTGTTTGATTTGCATATGAACCCAATGCAGTTACTAGTATTGGGACATAAGTTGGCCCAGTTTGAGTATGCACCAATGTGTACTTATGAAGATGAGTAATATGAGGTGGGGTTGGCATAACCCATGCTACCACAATTTCTTATTTAGATACCTCTATCTAAAGGTAAAGAGTATGGCTCACTTGGAACTCAATTTTAATAGTCTCAAAATCAAGCAGAGCTCTTTCAAATAATTGAGGAAGCTTGTCCATTAATTTATTGAGTGTACCCAATGTATCTCTAACCTAAATGTGTAGTGACTTAGTCCCTATAATCTTATCCCTTGAAAAATCAACCAGTTACATCACCTCATCATTGGTTTTATAAACACCCCCTTTGATATCTGCTATGAAGCTATCCAATGTTACTTGAAAAAGATTCTAAAAAATGGGCCTAGGCACCAATTGAGCCTGTGGAATGTTTAATTGAATGAATCATAAGTCAGTCAAGATATAGATAGCTCCCCTCTCCTAGCTTACAAAATTTTGAACCAAATCCCATATCTCTTGATGCTATCTAGTAACTGTTGAGGTGTGGAGCTAAAAGCTTCACCAGATGAGCGAATGCTGAAGTTGCTGGATTTACACAGTCGCCGATGACGACAAGGAGTCGACCAGTAGCTGCTGACATCGGTTATAATCAGCCGATGTCAGTCAGGTGCAGACAGGCAGGGACTGACGTTGGTTACTTGTGTGTTCCTGAAAGTCTATTTTCGTGGATGAATAAAATGTTTGCATGATAAGATTAAGTGTTAGTCTTAAGTCCGCATCTCTATCTTTAGTAGGACTATTTTGAGCCCTTGATTAGGAGGTGCATCTAATGGTTGTGAATGCATGCTCACGTTTCCTAATATTATATATAGGATTAGATCTTCATAGCTTATTGTACAAGTACAAGTAGAAGTGGAACAGTACAATTGTAAATGTATCAATCCAGGTTGTTGGATTTGATTGTAATTGAGAGAGAGAACTCTTGAGGGAAAGAGATCTGTACATCTGAGAGGTGTGAGAATAAAGTGTGATTTTATTCATTATATTTCCTTTTGGAAGAGTTTAATACAATTTTTCATGGTGGTTTCTTGTATCTCTTATTCTTTGCTGTTTCTGATTCTAGTTACTTATTATTCTGGTTTAATTCCGTGTTTAGTTGCTTACATAATAGTAATCAAGTTTGTTGGTTGATCCCGAATGAATCATAAGTCAGTCAAGATATAGATAGCTCCCCTCTCCTAGCTTACAAAATTTTGAATCAAAGCCCATATCTCTTGATGCTATCTAGTAACCATCTTGTTTTATAGCAATGTAATTTTGTGCCCAAACAACTTTAGCATTATTAAATTGAGGTAGGTCTAAGCATTATTTATTATTACTTGGCTTATAAAACACAATTTTACATCAATATCCTTTATTTTATTAAATATTTGAAGAATGTCTCCCCATTTAAGTTGGGAGGTGGCTTTGATAGATCTTATTGAATCAATGTATCAAATAACTTCCTAGCTATCCCTTATAAATTATCTAATATCTCTTTATGGGTCTAGATGGTGCTCACCTTTAGCTACTTCTGCATGGATTAACAAAATATTCTAAACATTAAATTGATCACCCTTCCTGTTGTGTTCACAAAACTATAAGGGTCTTCCCTAATCCTATATGGGTCTAAAAGATTGACCTTCTTTCTTTTAGTTAGAGAGATTATATATTCTCTCTTTTCTACTCTATCTGTTGGATTCAAGCCACCATAGTTTTCCTATTGAATTTTATCAAAGTGATTGTCTACCTATCAAAATGGAATTTAACAGTAGGCTACTCAATTATCACCAAGTCTTGTCTTGTAGTTTTTTCTTCTTGTTATAATTTCTTAATCCATGAAGTAATATCCAGGGCAATGTATTACTCATTTTTTTCTATTCACCCTACATGTGAATTTTTTTGAGCTAGTTGTGCTTGTTGAGATGGGTTATCTCCTTGTGTAGTTGAAGGGGATGACCTTGGAGGTAGCATAGTATTTGGGGAAGATGTTCTTGTTATAGGAAAATGAGGAATAACCTTCCTTCAACTAGTACCCTATATCTAAACTGGTGTATTTATGATGTATTTGACCTTCCCCTCTACTTTGTGTACTAAAATTATATGTGTCTCTATCTATGTGGATTGACTAATAGTCATTTATATCTATGTAGATGGCCTAGGAGGGGTGATTTATGTAGAAAAATATAGGTAGATATTAGGTTTTCAAAATGTTCCCCTTAGCTTGGCTTAGGGGATTGAGGATTGGTCATATTAAAAAATGAATAGGTCACTAAGGTGCTTACTAAATTTTGTAAATAGTTAGTAATAAAAGTATATACGACCCCAACATTCATGGTAGTAGTGGCCATAGGATCCATAGCAGTATATTGGTTGTGATGGGAAAAATTGGTAATGCAACAACATCATATGGGTGGGCTATTTGGATTAAAACATCTAAAGCATGTGTTACACCACTTGTAATTGTAGAAAATGAATAAGTTACCAAATAATGTGAACTCACAACCTAAAGAGGAATAGATAAATTACTAGCTACTATAGTTTCCATTGTTGTGGTGTGAAGTGAAGATCTTGGAGATATAGTTAGGGATGGCCCCTATATTGTAGATTGCATTTGTGACTCTGCCTCTCCTATTGCATCTCCTTATATATCCAAAAATAATTTAGTAGGTGCCAAACTAGTATCCTTTTGGTTGACCTTTTCAAATCCTTCTATCAGCTTTATTCCCCCTGATTGGAAACTTTACTTAGACAACCATTAATCCTCTAGGTTTGATTCTGTGATCTCATTGGTGGACCATGACTCTTCATTTTCTATCCTAGACACCTATTATTCTTCATTGTCCACCCTAATATCTTCCTATTCATTGTCATAAACCATGACAGAGTCTGATCTTTGTGTGTCTCTTCTTCTATCCTCCCTCTCTTTAGGGAATTTGATTGGTCCCTCCTTCACTTCCACCTTTTGAAGATAAATAGGTGGGGTTTTAGGATTTTTTATATATGTAAGTATTTTTTTGGTAGTAATAGAGGCTAGCCTATGTGAAGGTGTAATGAGAGATGGAGGGACTATAGTGGTGATAAATGGTGATAGAGTGGGAAGGGTAGTCACTACTGGAATAATGATGGATGGTGAATATATCTCTTTAGTAGGTTGGGGTGATGTTTCTAATGGTGATAAAGAAGGATCATTATGCACTTGAGATAAAAATGAAGGAAGAGTTATTGTGAAATGGTTAGTAGAGGCAAAGGTAACATATAAAATATACTAGATATTTCACTTGTATTTGCAAGCCTTTCTTCTTCAACGTCTGTTGTGTGGGAAGGCAAAGAACAACTATGTGTATAGAGGAAGTTGAAAGATTTTCCACTCTCTCTTCAACATGAGTTACCCCACATGGGAAAAATTCTTCTTGTGTTCCTGATTCTACTTGAGGAAGGTGTTAGTGAATGGGCTTTGAAACCCATTATTGTTTCTCAATCCTTTTGGAATCTTATTTGGTGATATCAGGATCATATTAGATCATTTGTGTTATAATCATATACATGTTTGGCTTTATGCATCCTTATGGATATTTTAGAATCATATCCAACATTCATAAGTTTATTATCATGGTCATAGTCCTGGTGACCATAATTGATCTTGATTTTTCTTTCATATTTCTTGAGGTGTGATCTAACATTCCCTCTAAGGTCCTAATGTCTGTAGGGTTCCCATGTGAACCCATAATGTGTCCTTATTTTCCTAATAATTTACAGGTGATCCCACCTTTTGTATTATATTCTACCAATACTGAGAGGGGTGGGATGGATGGATACTTTCTTTTCTTTTTTTAACTCGATGTCAACATTTTTAGCTAATTGAGTAATAATTTCTTGCTTAGTTACCTTATTAGACAAAATCATTGGTAGGCATAAAGGGTTTTCCCTAGTACATTCTATTCTAATTATTATGCACTCTCGGTATAACTAATAATCAAACATTTTTTGAATAGACTTCTTTATGTGATTAGACAATGTAGGCATATTATTTTAATAAATAGACTAATAAACCATAGGGTAAAATATTTCATTCAACCTCTTCATGTCCTTCTTGAACCTGTGGATATGGAGAATGTTAATTTCATCACATATCTTATTCTTAGGGTAATCTATGGATGTTTTCTAGAGTTCTTGAAATGGTGAATGTACCGTGTAGTTATAACATCCACTACATAGGACATCATATAGAAGTTACCATCCAAAAAACTTTTAGGATTGTTGATTTTGAGAATTAAGTTGGAGATGATAATATCTCCAATTGATATGACTTTTTTGGATGTCAGAATCATGTCCAACAAAGGGACTCATATCTAATTGACATAGGTAATAACCGAGAAACCATATATTATATTCAAAAGGGCCATATACATTATCCTACCCCTAGTTCTAAAGATAATGATAAGAATGGTAGAGGTGGGGACCTAGACTATAAAATTGATTGGGTTATTGGCCCATTCCTTTAACTTGCTACTAATATTATTGTTGAGAAACCATGTGTTTACCATATCTTACCTATATGCCATCTCAGGAATTAGAAGTCTATAATACTTCTCAAAGGCATTACCAATGATATATACAGTTGGCATTTTGCTTAGCCTGAAGTGTAGTATTTTTAGAGAAAATTTTCCATTCATAAATAAATAAAACCAGAGGTTTATGCATGACATTACTTATGGATTGCCACTACATTTTGGATACCCATTAATGTGATGGTTAGTAAGTCATCTATGTATCTCTATGAGAAGATGGATAATTGGTCCCCAGTTCTATAGGGTTGAGCTACCTTGACCACATCCCAAATGGTAGAATAATGATTTAATTCATGGTTCAGGGTTGTTGAATCAAAGGTTGTATATGTATATTTAGTTGACCTTGAAATAGAGTATGTAGAGGGAACTAAAATGTGAACTATTGCTGCCATTAAATCTTTGGTTTGAAAATAATTTAATCTATGGAAAGTCATAAATTTATTCATCACAAGAGAGCTTTGGATTTGTAGTGTGTGCTTAGATTTTTGAAAGTAATGTAATTAACTAGATTTGGAAATTTAAAATATTTTTTTTTAGTCATGTATTATTTGAGAATTCAATGCATCAATTCATTACTTCATGAAAATTAATGGTTGCAATGGCTTTGGCTACTTTTCCATGTCTAGTATTTTCATTTAAAATTCATAAAGCTATTTTTCATAGCTTTTTGATGCCATGTGGATTCTTTCACATGTTCCCCAATGCTTATTCATATTAATATGATAAATGTATATTTTATTCTCTTTCAAACTTAGCAATGGTGTCTTTGATGTTTTTTCACATGTCTTTGAAGGACATGTGTCTACATGTCATTATTTCATTGCTTGCTAAGGTTTGATCTATTGTGATTTGCTCTTCAGGCTATGGATTAGTAGGATGATGACAATTATATGTCTCTCATTAGTTTGCTTACTCAAAATTATTTGTATAAGGGTACATGATGACATCACCTCCAGGCTAATAAGATGTTGACATATGGATGGCTCTCAGTGATCTACTTATTTGGGATAGTTTATATAAAATGCTTTGTTCACATCATTTTTGGGCTACCAAGTGATTGGGATGATGACATGTGGATTGGATATTAATGATTTTCTTACCCAAGATTATTTATACAAAATAAACTATTAATGTCACTATCAGGATACTAGGTGAGTAGGATGATGACACGTGGAGTCTTGGTGATCTACTTACCCAAGATTATCCATTTAAAAGACACTACTAACATCACTGTTAGGTTGTTAAGTGAGTGGGATGATGACACATGGATGGATCTAATTGATCCACTTGCCTAGGATCATCCATATAAAATCATTTACTAACATCAACTTTGGGAGGTTGGGATGACTTTTACTCTTTTACTTGGTGCTATGGATGAGTGAAATGATGATATGTGGTAAGAGTGAATTTTGAGATGGTATATGAACATGCCTAAGTGTGAGATAATCTATTCAAAAGACATAACACAAACAACAAACTCACTAAAAAACATAATATGTCAGTTCGATTAGCCATATAAATCATAAATCAAACCATGTACATAAATACTTAAAGAAAATTGAAGGTGAATAGTAAATCATATAATATGGATTAGACACAACTTCGATTCCTTTTAGCTTTAAAAACATCCTAAAAATAATGAGATGAAACCTATGGATTGCATTATGCAAATAGCTAGAA